>BSBK01006036.1:0-335234 GCA_027943335.1 Chamaecyparis obtusa | reverse complement strand
TGTTATATATATATATATATATATAAAATTTAATTACTTAAAATTGCTTCATATTAGTATTTTAATTTGTATCTATGCATAAACTTAATTACAACTCCACTTTTTCTAATCATGTGTTCCTTTCCTTTTGCTCATCAGTCTGTGTGTCTTCTCTCCCCCTTTCCCTTCATATTTCTCTTGTGAGAGGCTGAGTCTGCATTTTTACTCTTAATCCTTGCACTTTCTCTTTCTTGATGATGGATCACAGAGTGTGATCCGAAACGTTGATGCTAAAAATACTTGCACAATCGAATCCAGAAAACTTACTTTGCATTAGCAAATAGTTGTCAGACACTGTTCATGGAAGTGCCAAAAGTGTGACATTGAATCCGATATCCTAGTTAATTTATGTTGTCTATTGATTGTGTTTCAGTTTTTCATTTATAATGAAAATAAAATAAGGTGTATGTTTCTATTATGGGTAGATGAGTTATGACATAGTATTTCAAAGATAAAGCTGGCAATAATTTGGATTAAATATATTATAGGTGACTTCAAGTTTGAATATAAAAATATTAGATGAATTTGAAATACATATTTTTTTTGTCTTATGGAATTTAGTATTATATCTATTAATAAATTTTAACAATTTTTAATAATAATTTTATTTTAATTTTTAATAGTTCCAGTCACGCTTCTTATCTAATTCGTAAGTCTAGTTCGAATCATAGTTATAATTTTTAATAATATAATAAAATTGTTGTCTATTATCATTTTTTGTTATCTATCATCAATTGTCTATCTGGCTATTCGTGGAGGTGGAAACACCAAAATGAGGGTTTTACTATGGTAAGCTCCTATACAACCTGTTGGAATGTGAAGTCATCATGGATTGCCACTAGTTGTGGTGGAGTCATCATGGATAACCACTAGTGCGCCATTGAGGCTCTCTAGGCGACCACGCCAAAGGCGCTAATTTTTTTGAGACTTACTATAAATAAAAGGTTTTTATTAGAAAAATTACAATAAATAGTAAGCCAATTTGGTGACTTACCAAAAATAGTAATTTTGACATGTGTTGAACATGTAGTTGTACAAGTCATACTTACTAAATTTGGTAAATTGTCTACAATTAGGAATCTGCAACTTGATTTTTATATGCAACTTGAACTCATGATTTGAGTAATATTTTTAAGATTGTTGTAATGTGAAATTTTTTGAATTAGTACAAGAGATATATCCGCAGTTTTCTTCTTGGTATAATTTTAATAGGTTTTTGCACGTAAACCAATGTGTTATATGTTATTGATCTTCTCTATATTATTTATGCACTAGTATTTTTCATAGCACAACCTACAACCATTTTCCTCATTTCTGTGTGTGCAAGTTTCACTGGAAGAAGAAGCGGAGCAACTAGTTAGCTTCGTCAACCTCTCTTTAGTTATATATTTACTTCTTTCTCATCCTCATGTATTGTCTTTACTTTTCTTGAATAGACATTTTCTATACATTTTGTTATTAGATTACTTCATTTCTCATACTTTAGTTAGTATTCAATATTTGTATCTTGATTTTTGTGCCATGTTTGTATAGGATGAATGTGCACCACACTAATGCCTTGCACTTGTGATGTTTTCCTCGACCCACACTAATGTTTGAGGCAATAAGCTCATAGACTTTAGTATTTGACTCTATAGTTTGCATTTCTATTTTCATAGTCAAAATATTTTGATCTAATGGTATTGTGTAACTTTATTATAGTTTCTTTCATTTCATATATTAGTCACTTAGTTGTCTTGATCCCCTAACTCACTAGAGCGCTAGTTGAAGTGAGATGATGCAAGAGGTAGTTCATCCCTTGAGACTTTAACTAGTCTTGAGGTTGGTGAATTTTTCCTTCTCCACAATGTGGTTGAAGATTGTAGCCACACAAGATCCAAGAACTATTGTTGTAAATAGTCTCATTATACACTAGCTATCTATTCACCTTTCTAGAACTGATATGTTCACACCTAACTTAAGTTTACTCAGGGTTTTCCATCCTTTTGTCTCACCTCACATGGTTGAGACACATGCCCTTACTTTGTGATTTGTAATCATTTTTGACACTTTCTCACACACTTGTCAAGTGAGTTTACAAGGTTCCATCTTTGGAGGGTTAGTCCAGTTTGAATCCTACCTTCCTACCTCATCTACCTTGCCTACATATGCAAGGTTCCTCATTGTACTTAGACACTCTCATTTCATGTATTATAGATATACTCTTGTGCACTATTTTGTTTAACACATGGAAGGTTAATTTGTGCTTTTAGATTATGGCTACTCCAATAGGGTATCAGAGCTATCAGACCATGTTTATTCTCACATCAACATGATTCAAGAACATAACCCTAGATCAAGAGAGTAAATTAGAGTAATTTTCTTTATTTTTTTTCAATTTTAAATTGATATTAAAAAAAATTGTAGATAAGTGAAAAAACTATTAGAGGGCTAATTTGCCTTCTCCTTGTTTACTAGTTTGTCGTTTGCTATTTTGAAGATCATTGCTATAGCTTGTGCATGTTATGTTGCATTTTTTTGGTGGATCTATGATTTTGCATGAAAGAGGCTCATTTTTCCAACAAGATAAAGGCACTGATCTACTATAGTTTTGAGTTGCTATCATCTTTAAAAACTCAAAGAAACATAATACAAACTTCTTTTCAATTTTATTTTTATTCATTTCGGCGTATTTTCACTACCATACGTGAATGCATATAACAACATTATGTACTATCATCATTTACATTTTAGACATTGATATGACAAGCTATATACTCTTATAAGGTGCTCGACCTTGAGTATTACAAACTAGAAAACAAAGGGATGAATAAAATAATAATGCACTATTAGTTTAATGGGTGTGATTTTTATTACGGTTAGTGTTTAGTTTTTATAGAGATGAATTACATTCAACACCCTAGGGAAACCCCCCTTGTTTTATCATAAATAGAAGTGTATGAGGTCCTGCCCACTTTACTAATTGGTCCTCAATTGTCCAATTTACACAATTTTTTTGGTATTCTTCCTAGGTTTTATACCCATGGTGTTTAGGAGACTATCTAGCCTTGGGGATTTGGTACCTATGACTCAAATAATCAGCATACACACATCAATGACACATTCATAGAAATAAGTCTCTTGAGAACAAAATATTATTATCCCACTATAGAACAAGATGCATCATAGTCTGTTAAAAAATATGTAGCATGTTAAAAGAATAAAAAATTCTTTCATGCACCATGTCAATTCTTAAAAATGGTCACTATTCTATGGCCTTTTTCTACAAATGGACTCAATATTATTGGCAAAATCAACCATAAACATGTCATTATTGAGCCATAATACTTCACTAAGTGGCTAGACACGATTCCTCTCACCTATGTAATTGGCAAAAAAAATTCTATATTTATTTTCAACTACATCATCTACTCTTATAACATCGTTTAAACAATTATTATGAATAATGGTAAGTCATTCAAGAACTATAAAGTTTGATCCCATTGTGATAATTTCCATATCATGCACAAATGGTCCACACCATACTAGCTTAAAGGTGATGGTCAAGTTGAAGCATCCAAAAAGAATCTTATCAAGATACTAAAAAAGATCTTCAATGATGTTGGTCATTATTGGTATCTTCAAATCTACCACACCTTCTATGTTTCCTAGTTTCTAGACACAAAGTGATTTTACCAATTAAAATTAACTTTTCATCCTCACATTTTTTTTGCAAGACCTAATCGATGGCAAATAATATCAAGTTGCATGTCCCTATGAATAAGAACTCCCTAAGGAATGAAGGGTAAATGTTATAGATTATTTAAAATCATACCAAAACAAATTGTATGAAAGATACAATAAAAATGTGTAAGATATAGTTAGCCTAAGATAAGAAATCTCATTAAAGGATAAATAAATCAAGATTGAGAGGAAAAAAAGAAAAGAGAACTTGAGTCTAATTTTATCAACTCCCACGTCATCATTGCTAGGTTTAGATAAAGTGCATACAAGTTGGTTATAGTAAAAGGTTATAAATTGGAAGAACCAATAAACATCATGCACCTTAATCCATTTAATGCTAAAATCAACAAAAATAAAAGAACACACAAAAAAGTAATCAAAATAGTAAAGGGAAAATTACCTTATAGCTCTAGAAGTACCATAATATAATACCATTTGCGAGAATCATATGTAGCACCTAATATCCATTATCTACATGGACCCTTTCCACTTGGGGATAAGTTTGATCTATTTGTCCCATCCATTACATATTGTTTCCTTTCTATTGCCTACTATAGACATATTGCGTTCACCCACCTTCAAGTATTTTTAACCTTGATAAGGACTAGAACAAAATATATGATTTAGGAAACACCTTAATTCTTTCTAGTATGCACTATTGACATCACAATGTGTACTCTTCTATAACATAATTCTTGGAAGTTAAAAACATAATATTACACAAGCTTGACCTTTCGATAACCCACAAACGAGTGAAAAGTTGGAAACATCATTGCATGTGAACTTCATTTATAAATGCATATCAAAAATTGGATGAACAATAAAAAATTGTAAACATGACCAATTAAATCATGTATATTTTACCCTTAGCCACATGGTGAGACCCCTGTTCAAAGTTAATTAATAATATATACCATCTAATGAGATACATAGTTCTCAATCTAACATCACTTTATTGAGATGTATCATTCCAATCAATCATCACTTTCACAATCATGCACTCAACACCTTGGTTTTCACTTTAATAAGAAGTAATTTATTTGTGTATCTTTTTCATAGTTTTGCATTTTGTTTATTCATGTGTTGTTACTATGCATGCATAATTTTTTGTCCTACAATATATTCCACCTAGGTCATCCCAATCCACTATATCGTGATGTGTTTGCTAGAAAATTTAATTATTTCCATTTATTAGTTACTCCTTCATGCATATGTGATCTGAATTATGAAATCAGATTACAATCCCTGGTGTGATACCCACAGTATTGTTAAATTCAACATAAAAATTAAGAAGATTAACAACAAGATTGCAAGCCAAAAAGTGATCCATTATATTCGAAATTGGAGTTTATACAAATATTATGGATCCCAAGGGTCACAAGAATCCCTTGGAAATGAAATGAAGAGTCATCATTGTTAAGATTTTAGGATCATAGAAAATGTAATAGCACTATCTCATTGTATGTGTTTTCCAAATGCAACAATCTCTTGCATTTATATTGAGAATGAGCCAAGAAGAGACATGTCCCTTCATGAGACATGTCTATTCATTAATACACACACACACACACACACACACACACATATAATATCTTTTGAGTATTATATTAATTTCTCTAATATTTACATTATATATATATAAGTATATATCTTTACTAGTATTGACTTAGTGTTTATTCGACTGAAGCTACAAAACATCAATACTCCCTCTCAGCAAGGGAGGATAAATCAATCCAATGTCAACACTTAAGACACTTGACAACATCAATAATATGATGTAAGAAATAAAGGCATCATCATCAAGATGTAGTCAATAGAAACATAGTCTCAATATGTGGATTGCCTCCATCGATGATTCTATCCACAAGCTCTTGAGTATTGGCCTATCAGAATGTCAAAACATGACATTCACCAAATACTCTGAGTATTGGCTTATCAGAACATCAAAATATGATATTCACCAAGTACTCAATAAGGTACTGGCTTGCAAAATATCAATACATGATATTCACCAAATACCTATCATATATCTATACAAACAACTCATAGACCATCAATGACATCTAACACTTAGTTGTTGATTTACAAGATATATCTATGCAAACAACTTATAGACCGTCAATTTAATGACATCTAACACTTAGTTGTTGCTTTACAAGATGTATCTATACAAGCAACTTATAGACCGTCAATTTAATGACATCTAACACTTAGTTGTTTCTTTACAAGATATATTTATGCAAACAACTCATAGACCGCCAACTTATGGACATCTAACACTTAGTTATTGCATTAATTCATCATGATCTATTTCAATATTATAAATAATGTATATCATGATTTAAGCTATTGTAAGATCGTCACCTTCCAATAACTTCTGCAAATACAAGAGATAATCATATGGAAGTCGTCACTTCCTCATGATTTACACAGGGGGCAGGCCCATTAAAATCATTCAGGATTCATTAGTATAATAATCAATTATATCAAGTTTACCTCAGAAGTGTTTCACCTTAAATAGTGAACTCCCTCTCAATCAACATGATCAAGATTGTCACAAGTTGACTGAACCATATGCTCCCTCTGAAGCTTAAGTTTATCAACTTCTTGACCTCTTTTGAAATTTTAGACTCCCTTTGCATCTAGTCTCAATCATCAATTTGTTTGCAAGCATCAAGTTCTTTCTGCATTGAATGCAATTAGCTTGTGCTTATGTCTTGAAGGTATGTCAGAAAGAGATTAAAAATAGCTCACTAAACTATCTCGATCATAAATACCAATGATAAAAGCATACAAGTTTTTACTAACCAATAGTATAGCATGAATTAAAAACTCAAAAATTTTGTGCATTAATAAAACATGAAATACTTATCTTTTATAAATTTCAAGTATTTTATTCTGTAAGGTAAGCCCATATAGAAAATATCATGCTAATTCATAGAATGATGTCATCATTCTCAAACATTACCATAATTCTTCACATGACCTATATTGAATATCCAAAGTTTCTATACCTTATCACAACCCTCAATCTTATTAGATCTCCCTTCAAGCAGTTAGGCTTTTAAAGAAGGAACCTCGCTCTTTTACAGATTTTTGCATAGATCCGTACACATTTGGTCATAACTTGTGAACCAGACACTTTCTTTCCAATCACTTCATTGAGATTCTTCTAAATTTGGTTTTCACAAACATATCTAAAATTTAGCAAAATCCAACCGTGCATTTGTGAGATATGGTCCTTGTACTGAGACTATATTTTGTGAGACAGTCACACATTCACCATCAATAAACTATCCTCTTACATTTTCAACCTAGCTCTGATACCATGTTAAGATTTTAGGATCATAGAAAATGTAATAGCACTATCTCATTGTATGTGTTTTCCAAATGCAACAATCTCTTGCATTTATATTGAGAATGAGCCAAGAAGAGACATGTCCCTTCATGAGACATATCTATTCATTAATATGTAATTAATATAATGATAATTATGATTACACACACACACACACACACACACACATACATACATACATACATACATACATACACACACACACACACACACACACACACACACACACACATATATATATATATATATATATATATATATATATATATATATATATATATATATATATATATATATATATATATATATATATATATATATATATATATATATATATATATATATATATATATATATATATATATATATATATATATAGAATATCTCTTGAGTATTATATTAATTTCTCTAATATTTACTATATATATACTAGTATTGACTCAATGTTTATTCGACTGAAGCTGCAAAACATCAACAATCATCATGTTTATTACTTGAATAAACTATTAAAACTATCAAAATTTATCAAAAAACTATATATAAAAAATAGGTCCACTTGGAGAAGGCATAACTTTCTAGTCCTAGCTCCGAATTATGAACCATTTACTTTGTTGGAAAGGTATTCAATAAATCTCAAATCTAATTTTAGAGGTAACATTACATTGATCGGGCACCATCCAAGCCCAGAAATGCTCCGAAGACCTTAAAAAATGCAGTTTACTAAAATATAGAAAAATTTGAAAAATTAGATTTCAGTATTTTCCCAATTTAATCATGATCAATATGATACACAATCATCATTATTCTTCATTTTGATACCCCACTTGTGTCCTCATACCCACTTGCTTTCTTGATGCAGGAGCATCTCGGGTCTTTGGCAATCCTGTGTCACCAAAAAGATTTGAAGTTTGTCTGTGTTGCTCGATTTCTGCTTTGACTGAGTTGGTCAGGAATTGGTTAGTTTCCTTTGGTTACCAAGGATGGTCGGTTATCTCCTGGGCGGTCGGTTATTTCATTGGCGCTTGGCGATGCTTATGTGTTTCTCAGTCATCCTTGCTTACCGAGTAGTTTATTTTGTGTTTTTGTTGAGGCCGACTTGTGCATTGATTATGGGTCACAGATTTAGTGCTGGTATCCATCATTAGGGAGCGTGTGGTCCCAAATATGACTGTTACTTCTGTTGATTATGGATCTGAAGGCCGACTCTGTTTGGTAGCCTCTTGCATAAGTTTAGTTATTTGGTTAGAGTTTAAGGAGTCAATTTTTTGGTAGAAGACAGAAGATAGTAGAATCAAGATTGTTGGTAGATCCTCACATGTTTGAGGACTTCTGTAATTCATTGTAATATCTGGCCCTAACTAGGAAGGCCTTACAGCCCGGCATGTATGAATCAATTTGAAAGAAGTTAATATATCAATGATCTTGCTTTCTCTCTCTCACTGTGTTGTTATTGCTTTTATGTGTTGTTGAGAAAGCTGGATCTATAGGGTGTGCCATCATTTGGCCCCTCTTATCCTGCCCTTGCATCAGGTGGTATCAGAGTGAGGTGAGATCTGGATCTAGGTTGGCGGCTCTAGGTTTGTAGGTTCCTTCTTGAGAAATCCTAGTTGAATTGTTGTGGGGTAGCAGATTGCGATCTGACTTGAAATTGCAAAGGGTTCCAAGATGGTTTGTGGGAGGCGAGAAGTGAATAAAGGATTGGCAGGCATGTTGAGACAACTTGCTGCTAGGTTAGAAGCTATTGAAATAGCCCAAAGAAGAGGCAAACATCTTGGAGATGTTAGTGATGATCAATTTGAAGTGGAACAAGGTGAAGCAGAACCTGAACCTGTGATGGATCAGGGTGAGGAAATATTCTTGAAGGTATTAACAAGCTTGAAGTGAACACCACATTTCAATCCTCTTGAATATAGTGGGAAATTGGATTCTGATGAATTGATAGACTGGATCACTGAAATGGAAAAGTATTTTGAGTATGAAAATGTATCTGAAGAAAAGAAGGTGAAGATTGCAGACACAAAGTTGAAAGGTCATGCATCCTTGTGATGGGAGCATCTGCAATTGGATTAGAAGAAGAAAGGCAAAGACAAAATCAAGGTATGGAATAAAATGGTGAATAAGTTGAAAGGAAAGTTCTTACCTTGTGATTATCAAATTAACCTAGTTAGGCAAATGCAAAGTCTGAAGCAGAAAGATAGCTTGGTAAAAGAGTATACCGAAGAATTCTATAGATTGGATATTAGATCTAGACATGATGAAGATGATGTGGAAAGAATTGCTAGATACCTGAATGGTTTGAGAGTTTCCATCCGAGAGGAAATCAGTTTGGTCAAGTTGGAGAACATTGAAGAAGCTTATCAATTTGCATTGAAAGCCGAGGAGAAATTGAACAAGAGACATGAACAAAGACAAAGAGGTCAAGATGGTAGATTCCCTAGAGGAAGAGGTAGATCCTATGGTGAAAATAATAGATCTGAACCTGAAAAGACAAATCTGGACAAAGGCAAGACTGAGTGGAAAGGTGAAAGTTCATCTAGAGGCAGAGGAAGTAACTACCGAGGTAGTTATAGCAGAGGTAATTTTTGAGGAACTTGTTACAATTATGGAGAAGAAGGACATAGATCTTTTGAATGTACACATGCTAGTAAGAAGGCTGGTCGCAGTAGAAATGATTTGGTGCAAGAAGATTCACCGAATGAACTAGATAAGGAAAATAACTTGATGGTAAGGAGAGCACTATGGAATGAAAGTAAAAAGGAAGATCCGGTAAGAAAAAGTTTTTTCAAGACTAGATGTAGACTTTCTGACAAAGTTTGGAAGGTAATCATTGACAGTGGTAGCTCGGAGAATCTGGCATCTGAAGAGATGGTCACAAAGTTGCAGTTGGAGAGGTTGGAACATCCGAAGCCCTATCAGATTTCATGGATCAAAGATGAGCATACACTCTTGGTAAGTGAACAATGTTATGTGAATTTGAAGATTAGAAAGTACTATGATAAGGTGTTGTGTGATATCATGCCTATGGATTGTTGTCATACTTTGTTGGGTAGACCTTGGCAATATAATAGACATGCTATATATGATAGGAGATTGCATAAGTATACTATTGTAGCTGATGGAAGAAAAAAAATCTTGTTACCTTTAATGGAAGAACCTATTAGTAATGTTTGCACGTCTGTGAAAGTTTGTTTGATGGAAGGAAGGAAGTTTGTTAAGGATTTGAAAAAGAATGATGTATGTTTTTCTGTGATTCCTAACAAACCGAGTAAGAAAATAGAAGATAATGTCCCTGAGGAGATTAAGAAGTTACTCACCGAGTACAGTGATATCATTTCTAATAATGTACCTGATGGTTTTCCACCAAAGAGAAGCATTGATCATTGTATGGATCTAATCCCTGGAGCTAGTTTACCGAATAAGGCACCTCATCGGTTGACACCTACCGATAATCAGGAATTGAACTGATAGATTCAAGAGTTGCTGGATAAAAGTTTCATTAGAGAAAGTTTGAGTCCTTGTGTAGTACCTGCGGTATTGGCACCTAAGAAGAATCGATAATGGTGAATGTGTACTGATTCCAGAGCAATCAACAAGATAACATTGAAGTATAGATTTCCTATACCAAGAATGGATGACATAATGGACAGTTTGACTGGAGAAAAGTATTTCACAAAGATTGATTTGAAAAGTGGATATCATCAGATCAGAATCAGAGAAGGTGATGAATGGAAGACTACTTTCAAGACAAAAGAAGGTTTGTATGAGTGGTTGGTTATGCCTTTTGGTTTAACTAATGCACCAAGTACTTTTATGAGGTTGATGAATGAAGTTTTGAAGAAATTATTGGGTAAGTTTTTTATTGTATATCTTGATGATATTCTGATATTCAGTAAGACCATAGAAGAACATTTGTTGCATATTAGACAAGTTTTATAGAGATTGAAAGAAGAAAAGTTGCTGATAAAACTGAAAAAGTGTTCATTCATGAAAGAGGAGATTGTGTATTTGGGATTTGTAATTTTAGTTGATGGTTTGAAGATGGATCTTGAAAAGGTTGAAGCTATTCTAAATTGGCCTACACCTGTGAATACTAGTGAGGTAAGATCATTTCATGGTTTGGCAAGTTTTTACCGAAAGTTCATAAGGAATTTCAGTTCTATTTGTAATGCTATGACTGAGACTATGAGAGGAGGTAAAAGGGAATTCAAGTGGACACATGGAGCTGATAAAAGTTTTGAGACTCTGAAGCAGAAGGTTGCTGAATTGCCTATTTTGGCATTACTTGATTTCAATAAGGTATTTTAAGTGGAATGTGATGCAAGTGGTAGTGCAATTGGAGCTGTGTTAAGTCAAGAAGGTAAACCTGTCGCTTTCTTTAGTGAAAAGTTGAATGATGCTAGAAGGAAATATTCTGTGTACAATCAATAATTCTATGCTATTTTTTAAGCACTAAAGAAATGGAGACATTATTTGATACCGAGTGAATTTGTGTTGTACACTGATCATAAGGATTTACAATATTTGGGTAGTAAGAATAAGTTGAATCAAAGACATATGAAATGGGTTAAGTACTTGCAGAGTTATACATTTGTGATAAAGCATAAAAGTGGAGTCACTAACCGAGTTGTTGATGCATTGAGTAGAAGAAGATCTTTGATGACCGAGATGAAAATTGAAGTTCTTGGTTTTGTTGAGATGAGAGATTTGTATGAAACTGGTCCTGATTTTTCTGAGCTGTGGAGAAAGTGCAGAGCACCTATTCAAGATCAACTGAGTACAAAATGGGAAGAATATTTCATTCAAGAAGATATGTTGTTTAAAGGTATTTAGTTGTGTATACCGAGAGGACAAATGAGAACTAATTTGATGAAGGAGAAACATAGTAGTGGTTTGGCTAGACATTTTGGTATTGATAATACATTAAGTTTTCTTAAGGAGAAATACTTTTGGCCACAGTTGTATAAAGATGTTCAAAAATTTGTGAAAAGTTATGGAATTTGTCAAGTTGCAAAAGGAGTAAGTTAGAATACTAGATTGTATACACCGATTGTTGTACCTGAGACACCTTGGACTGACATCAGTATGGATTTTGTTCTTGGCTTACCGAAGACAGTAAGAGGTAACAATTCTATATTTTTTGTGGTAGATAGATTTTCAAAGATGACACATTTTATATCTTGTAGAAAGACATCAAATGTAGTACATGTAGCAGATATTTTCTTTAAGGAAATTGTCAGATTACATGGATTACTGAGGAGTATTATCTTTGACCGAGATAGTAATTTTGTGGGATACTTTGGAAGAATCTCTAGAGAAAGTTTGACACTTAGTTGAAATATAGTTCTACATTTCATCCACAAATCGATGGACAGACAGAGGTTATAAATAGAAGTTTGGGAAATCTTTTGAGATGTTTAGTTGGAGACACACCTAGTAATTGGGATTCTGTGTTGGCACAAGCAGAGTTTGCATATAATAATTCAATGAATATGAGTACTAGAAAAACACCATTTGAGATTGTGAATGGCGTACAACCAAGAGGTATATCTGATTTGAGAGACATTGCTGATGAAAGTAAGAGAAGTGCTAAAGGAGTGAAATTTGTTGAGTACATGAAGACATTGCATGAAGATGTGAAAATCAAGTTGGAAGAGAGTAATCAGAAATACAAAGACATAGCTGATAGATCAAGGAGACATAAAACTTTTGATGTTGGTGATGAAGTGATGGTTCATTTGAAGAAAGGTTGATTTCTTGTTGGAACATATGGGAAGCTAAAGATGAAGAAGTTTGGACCTTGCAAGATTTTGAAGAAATTTGATAGTGGAAATGCATATGAGATTGAGTTACCTGATGACATGGACATATCACCGATTTTCAACATTTTTGATTTATATGAGTATCATGAACTTGATGAAGACATGATAGTACCGATGGAATATCCTAAGAAACAAAATGAAGAAGTTGAACAGATTTTGGAACAAAGAATTGGCAAGAGTACAAGAGGTAAACAATATATGGAATATTTGGTAAAGTGGAAGAATAGACCGATTGAAGACAGTTCATGGATTTCACAGTCTGAGTTGGATGTAGCTCAGACCAGACCTACTGAATGATTTAGAGAATCATTTCAAAATAACCCCAGGTGTTTGATGCAGGAGAATCTTAGGTCTTTAGCAATCCTGTGTCACCAAAAAGATTTGAAGTTTGTCTGTGTTGCTCGGTTTCTACTTTGACCGAGTTGGTCAGTTTCCTTTGGTTACCGAGGATGGTCAGTTATCTCCTAGGTGGTTGGTTGTTTCACTGGCCCTCGGTGATGCTTGTTTGTTGCTCGGTCATCCTTTCTTACCAAGCAGTTTATTTTGTGTTTCTATTGAGGCTGACTTGTGCATTGATTATGGGTCACAGATTTAGTGCTGGTATCCTTCATTGGGGAGTGTGTGGTCCCAGATCTGACCGTTCCTTTCATTGATTATGGATTTGAAGGTTGACTCATTTTGGTAGCCTCTTGTATAAGTTTAGTTATTTGGTTAGAGTTTAAGGAGTCAATTTTTTTGGTAGAAGACAAAAGATAGTAGAATAGAGATTGTTGGCAGATCTTCTCATGTTTGAGGACTTCTGTAATTCATTTTAATATCTGGCCCTAACCGGGAAGGCCTTATAGCCTGGCATGTATGAATCAATTTGAAAGAAACTAATATATCAATGATCTTGCTTTCTCTCTCTCACTATGTTGTTGTTGCTTCTGTGTGTTGTTGTGATGCAGGAGCATCTTGGGTCCTTGGAAATCCCGTGTCACCAAAAACATTTTGGAGTTTGTTTGTGTTGCTCGGTTCCTTCTTTGACCAAGTTGGTTAGTAGTTGGTCAGTTTCCTTTGGTTACCGAGTGTGGTCGGTTATCTCATGGGCGGTCAGTTGTTTCACTGGCACTCGGTGATGCTTGTCTGTTGCTCGGCCATCCTTGCTTACCGAGTAGTTTCTTTTGAGTTTTTGCTAGGCTGACTTGTGCATTTATGTTGGGTCATAGATTTAATGCTAGAATCAACCATTGGGAAGCGTGTGGTCCTAGATCTAACCATTCCTTTCATTGATTATGGATCTGAAAGCTGACTCAGTTCGGTAGACTCTTGTATAAATGTAGTTGTTTGGTTGTAGTTTAGGAGGCGGCGGTTAGTTAAGGAGAAGAAGATAGTAGATTGGAGATTATTGGTAGATCCTCGCATGTTTGAGGACTTATGTAATTCATTTTAATATTTGGCCCTAATCGGGAAGGCCTTACAACCCGGCATGTATGATTCTATTTGATGAAAATTAATGAAAGATCATGCATTCTCTCTCTCACTATTGTGTGTTGTTGAGCAGGATGGGTCATTAGGGTGTGCCACTATTTGGACCCTCTTGATCCTGCCCCTGCGTCAGGTGGTATTAGAGCAAGGTTAGATCTTGATCTAGGTCTGCGGATCTAGGTTTGTAGGTTACTCTTGAGAAGCCCTAGTTGATTGTTGTGGGGTAGCAGATTGCAATCTGACCTGCAATTGCAGAGGGTTGTCAAGATGGTTTGTGGGAGGCGAGATGTAGATCTAGGATTGGTAGATATGCTAAGGTAGATTGCTGCTAGATTAGAAGCTGTTGAAACAGCCCAAAGAAGAGGCAGACATCTTGAAGATGTTAGTGATGATGAAATTGAGGAAGAACATGTGAATGCAGAACCTGCACCTGTTATGGATCAAGGTGAAGAAATATTTTTGAAGGCTTTGACAAGTCTGAAGTCTACACCACATTTCAATCCTCCTGAGTATGGTGGAAAGATGGATTCTGATGAATTGATGGACTGGATCACCGAGATGGAAAAGTATTTTGAGTATGAAAACATTCCTAAAGAAAAGAAGGTGAAGATTGTAAGCACAAAGTTGAAAAGTCATGCATCCTTCTGGTGGGAACATCTACAGCTGGATAGGAAGAGGAAAGGAAAAGACAAAATCAAGGTATGGAATAAAATGGTGAATAAATTGAAAGGAAAGTTCTTACCTTGTGATTATCAGATTAACCTAGTTTGGCAAATGCAAATTTTAAGGCAGAAAGACATCTTGGTAAAAGAGTATAATGCAGAATTCTATAGATTAGATATCAGATCTGGACATGATGAGGATGATGTGGAAAGAATTGGTAGATACTTGAATGGTTTGAGAGTTTCCATCCAAGAGGAAATTAGTTTGGTCAAGTTGGAGAGCATTGAAGAGGCTTATCAATTTGCATTGAAGGTCGAGGAGAAATTGAACAAAAGACATGAGTAGAGACAAAGAGGTCGAGGTGGTAGATTCCCTAGAGGAAGAGGTATATCTAATGGTGAAAATGGTAGATCTGAACCTAAAAAGACAAATCTAGATAAAGGCAAGACCGAGTGGAAAGGTGAAAGTTCATCTAAAGGAAGAGGCAGTAACTACCGAGGTGGTTATAGTAGAGGAAGTTTCTGAGGAACTTGTTACAATTATGGAGAAGAAGGACATAGATCTTTTGAATGCACACATGCTAATAAGAAGGCTGGTAGTAGTAGAAATGCTTTGGTGCAAGAAGAGTCACTGAATGAACCTTAGAAAGAAAATAACTTGATGGTAAGGAGAGCACTGTGGAATGAAAGAAAAAAGGAAGATCTGGTAAGGAAAAGTTTGTTCAAGACTAGATGTAGAGTTCCTGATAAAGTTTGGAAGGTAATCATTGATAGTGGTAGCTCAGAGAATCTGGCATCTAAGGAAATGGTCACAAAATTGCAGTTGGAAAGGTTGGAACATCTGAAGCCCTATCAGATTTCATGGATCAAATATGAGCATACACTCCTAGTAAGTGAACAATGTTATGTGAATTTGAAGATTGGAAAGTACTATGATAAGGTGTTATGTGATATTATGCCTATGGATTGTTGTCATATTTTATTGGGTAGACCTTGGCAATATGATAAACATGCTATATATGATGGGAGATTGCATAAGTATACTATTGTGGTTGATGGAAAGAAACAAATCTTGTTACCATTGATGGAAGAACCTGTGAGTAATGTTTGCACATCTGTGAAAGTTTGTTTGATGGAGGGAAGAAAGTTTGTTAACTCTTTGAAAAGGAATGATGTATGTTTTGCTGTGATTCCTAACAAACCGAGTAAGAAGATAGAGGATAGTGTTCCTGAGGAGATTGATAAGTTACTCACCGAGTATAGTGATATCATTTCTAATAATTTACCTAATGGTTTTCCACTGAAGAGAAGTATTGATCATTGCATGGATTTAATCCCTGGAGCTAGTTTACCAAACAAGGCGCCTCATCTGTTGACACCTATCGAGAATTAGGAATTGAACCGACAGATTCAAGAGGTGCTGGAGAAAGGTTTGATCAGAGAAAGTTTGAGTCCTTGTGCAGTACCTGCTGTATTGGCACCGAAAAAGAATGGAGAATGGAGAATGTGTATTGATTCCAGAACAATCAATAAGATAATAGTGAAGTATAGGTTTCCTATACCAAGAATGGATGACATAATGGACACTTTGACTAGAGCAAAGTATTTCACCAAAATTGATTTGAAAAGTGGGTATCATCAAATCAGAATCAGAGAAGGTGATGAATGGAAGACTGCTTTCAAGACAAAAGAAGGTTTGTATGAGTGGTTGGTTATGCCTTTTGGTTTAACTAATGCACCAAGTACTTTTATGAGGCTGATGAATGAAGTTTTGAAGAAATTCTTAGGTAATTTTGTGATTGTATATCTTGATGATATTCTGATATTCAGTAAGACTAGAGAAGAACATTTGTTACATGTTAGACAAGTTTTGCAGAGATTGAAAGAGGAAAAGTTGCTGATAAATCTGAAAAAGTGTTCATTCATGAAAGAGGAGATTGTGTATTTGGGATTTGTGATCTCAATTGATGGTTTGAAGATGGATCCTGAAAAGGTTGAAGTTATTTTGAATTGGCCTACACCTGTGAATTCTAGTGAGGTAAGATCATTTCATGGTTTGGCAAGTTTTTACCGAAAGTTCATAAGGAATTTTAGTTCAATTTGTAATGCTATGACTGAGACTATGAGAGGAGATAAAAGGGAATTCAAGTGGACACATGGAGCTGATAAATTTTTTGAGACTTTGAAGCAGAAGGTTGCCGAATCACCTATTTTGGCATTACCTGATTTCAGTAAGGTGTTTCAAGTGGAATGTGATGCAAGTGTGAGTGCAATTGGAGCTGTGTTGAGTCAAGAAGGTAAACCTGTTGCTTTCTTTAGTGAAAAGTTGAATGACGCTAGAATGAAATATTCTATGTATGATCAAGAATTCTATGCTATTGTGCAAGCACTAAAGAAATGGAGACATTATTTGATACCGAGTGAATTTGTGTTGTATACTGATCATAAGGATTTACAATATTTGGGTAGTTAGAATAAGTTGAATCAGAGACATATGAAAGGGGTGGAGTATTTGCAGAGTTATAAATTTGTGATTAAGCATAAGAGTGGAGTCACTAACCGAGTTGTTGATGCATTGAGTAGAAGAAGATCTTTGATGATCGAGATGAAAATTGAAGTTCTTGGTTTTGATGAGATGAGAGATTTGTATGAAACTGATCTTGATTTTTCTGAGCCATGGAGAAAGTGCAGAGCACCTATTCAAGATCAACAAGATACTAATGGGATGAATATTTTATTTAGGAAGGTATGTTGTTTAAAGGCATTCAATTGTGTATACCGAGAGCAGTAATGAGAACTAATTTGATAAAGGGGAAATATAGTAGTGGTTTGGCTGGACATTTTGGTACTGATAAAACATGGAATTTGCCTAAGGAGAAGTACTTTTGGCCGCAGTTGTATAAAGATGTTCAGAAATTTGTGAAAAGTTGTGGAATTTGTCAAGTTGCAAAAGGAGTAAGTCAGAATACTGGATTATATATGCCGATTGTTGTACCTGAGAAACCTTGGACTGACATCAGTATGGATTTTGTTCTTGGCTTATCGAAGACAGTAAGAGGTAATGATTCTATATTTGTTGTTATGGATAGATTTTCTAAGATAGTACATTTTATACCTTGTAGAAAGACATCAAATGTAGTACATGTAGTAGATCTTTTCTTTAAAAAAATTGTTAGACTTCATGGATTACCAAGGAGTATTATCTCTAACCAAGACAATAAATTTGTTGGATACTTTTGGAAAACCCTTTGGAAGAAATTTGGCACTAATTTGAAATATAGTTCTACATTTCACCCACAAACTGATGGACAGACTGAAGTTGTGAATAGAAGTTTGGGAAATCTTTTGAGATGCTTAGTTGGAGACACACCAAGTAATTGAGATTCTGTGTTGGCACAAGCAGAGTTTGCATACAATAATTTGATGAATAAGAGTACTGGAAAGACACCATTTGAGATTGTGAATGGCATACAACCAAGAGGTATATCTGATTTGAGAGACATTGCTGATGAAAGTAAGAGAAGTTTTGAAGGAGTAAAATTTGCTGAGTACATGAAGACATTGCATGAAGATGTGAAAATCAAGCTGGAAGAGAGTAATCAGAAGTACAAAGACAGAGCTGACAGATCAAGGAGACACAAAACTTTTGATGTTGGTGATGAAGTGATGATTCATTTGAAGAAAGGCCAATTTCCTATTGGAACATATGGGAAGCTGAAAATGAAGAAGTTTGGACCTTGCAAGATTTTGAGGAAATTTGACAGTGGAAATGCATATGAGATTGAGTTACCTGATGACATGGACATATCACTGATTTTCAACATTACTGATTTGTATGAGTATCATGAACCTGACGAAGAAGTGACAGTACCGACAGAGTATCCTAAGAAGCAGAATGAAGAAGTTGAGCAGATCTTGAAGCAAAGAGTTGGCAAAAGTAGAAGAGGAAAATAATATATGGAATATCTGGTAAAATGGAAGAATAAACCGTTGGAAGACAGTTCATAGATTTCACAGTCTAAGTTGGATGTAGCTCGGATCATACCTACCAAATGATTCGGAGAATCATTTCAAAATAACCCCAGGTGTCTGATGCAGGAGCATCTTGGGTCCTTGGCAATCCCGTGTCACCAAAAACATTTTGGAGTTTGTCTGTGTTGCTCGGTTCCTTCTTTAACTGAGTTGGTCGATAGTTGGTCGGTTTCCTTTGGTTACTGAGTGTGGTCGGTTATCTCCTGGGTGGTCAGTTGTTTCACTGGCGCTCGACGATGCTTGTCTGTTGCTCGACCATCCTTGCTTACCAAGTAGTTTCTTTTGAGTTTCTGCTAGGCCGACTTGTGCATTTATGTTGGGTCATAGATTTAATGTTGGAATCAACCATTAGGAATCGTGTGGTCCTAGATTTGACCATTCCTTCCGTTGATTATGGATCTGAAGGCCGACTCAGTTCGGTAGACTCTTGTATAAATGTAGTTGTTTGGTTGTAGTTTAGGAGGCGGTGGTTTGTTAAGGAGAAGAAGATAGTAGATTGGAGATTATTCGTAGATCCTCGCATGTTTGAGGACTTCTGTAATTCATTGTAATATCTGGCCCTAATCGAGAAGGCCTTACAGCCTGACATGTATGATTCTATTTGATGAAAATTAATGAAAGATCTTGCATTCTCTCTCTCATTGTTGTGTGTCATTGCTTCTGTGTGTTGTGTTAGGAATAAGGTGTCTCAACCTTGGATAATTCCTATTCTTATTATTTGTTTTGTAAAATGTATTTCTTGCAAATAATGTTGATGTGTCGACATCTTGAATTGTGTGTAAGGAGATCATGGCTAAAATGGTTATGACAGATTCCTATGACACGTAAGAGCTATGTCAGGAAGATTCAATGATAGGTGAAGACATGTGGCAACTGATAAATTTGAGTACTGTACACTCTTCCCTAATCGTGGGGTTCAGGGCATTGCCCCGAAATTTTTTTTGGGGTTCCTATTTTCTCAGAGAATGGTAAAACCCTAATACGGTTATCTTTGGGAGTAGCCCTAAAAAGTTGAAGCGCATGATATAAGCTTTTTTAGGGTTGCGAAGAGATGTGATGCGAGTGTATGGTTGGAACGTTTTTATGTTGCCATGATTTATCTTCAAGTTTTTGGAAATCTTCTGAAAGAACTTGCATTGCAAGTGTATTGTAAGCTGTAATAGTTTTGATCAATACATTGTGCAGGTTTTGGAGTGCTGGGGTTTTTACCGACAGGTTTCCCCAGGGTATATCATTGTGTTATTCTCTATTTTTCTGTATGCATGGTATGTGGTTGCAATATCTTTGTTAAAGTAGTTAACGAATTTGAAATTGTAAGGATTTATAAGAATTTGCACAATACTCTCCTATAGAGATTAGCGTAGGAAGCTGTTTCCGCACCTGAGTTTCCTTACATGTTGTTGGGCAGGCTGGATCATTAGGGTATGCCACTGTTTGGCCCCTCTTGACCCTGCCCTTGTGTCATGTTGAGCAGGCTGGATCTGTAGGGTGTGCCATCATTTGGCCCCTCCTATCCTGCCCTTGCATCATTTCTTGAGGAAGCATCCGTAATCCACTGCTAGTCTAATTCTAATGCTTATAAGACCTCATTTTTCTTTCAAATGTCTTTTTAGTGAGGATACCATTTCAAGTAGAGGCAAATGTAGACACCTAGAATTAATCACACCTATGTAATGCCTAACATCGACACAATAATTAATCAATTTAATTATAAATTAGTTTTTTTTTCAAGCGCCATTTATTTACCTTTATAATAACCCGATGTCGCCAATTATTTATAATAAATAATTAAAGTTCATTTCTCCCACATTACTAAATAACATAAAATAGATATGTTTTCAATAAATAAATAAAATTTAAATAAAGTTATCCCTCCAAAATTTAAATAAATATTCCACATCATCCATATGATGTAACAAGATATCAATAACACACATATGAGGAGCAAAAAATCAAGCCCTCAATCTTGCAACACATGACACACACATTAGATGATACAATACATCAATAACACATATACATAGAGCAAAAAATTAAAAAACATGGAGGATACATGCTTGTGAAATCTTGAAGATTCTAGAGAAGATACATTTATCACAAATCAAAAGTACATCTACTCAACAAAGTGAATTCTTTACTTGATAAGTGAAGCTAAATCTCATTTTATTTTTTAATTTGAAGTTATTTTGCTTCATTTAAAATGACGGTTTAATATTTTTTATATCTCTTTTATATTGCATTCTGAATATAGCAATATACAATTTGTTTGCATGCTTTTATTCACATGATACTTATTTCTAGTAACTGTAGTTGCACTTGTCACCTTGTAGTGGAGAGTATAATTCCTACACCAATCTTACAATATTGCATTTAAATCTTTATAATTAGAAACACTACAAAAATATAATTAAGTCTTTGATATATGATTAGACTTTATTGGTTAACACTTAGTTTCATTGTCATAACTTGCTACAACTTTTTGAAGCTTAGGTACATTGAACTTACGAGAGATTACTTGTGAACTTAGCCAAGAAGCATTGATCCTTCATCACCATGTTTATTCTAGAAGACTTATTTACATATTTGGTTGACTACACATTTCATGAGGCACCGAACTTTTTGCCACCTTGAAGTGAACTAAGAATTCATTCCTAAGACTATAAGTTGATATATAAACATCTTTAAAGATCATTAAAAGTTAGCAAGAAAGGAAAAAATAGCTTAAGATAATATTATATTATAAATCTTTTAAAGTTAGTAATTTGCTGATTTGTAATTAAAGAAGAGAGGTCTAACAAGTTAGAAGTCTATTGCAATACTTTGCAATTCTATTGTGATTATGAGTAAATACAGACATATTATTATCTAGTTGTTCCATGTTTATGAATTTGATTGTGTGCAATATTTTAATCATCAACTTTTAAGACCACATTTCGTGATTCATTATCTTATTGATTCAGTCATCATAACGATAGATCACATAACATGATCCAAACATTGATGATTAAAAATCTTATACACAATCCAATCCATAAATTTATATATATTATTAAAATACTCATTCATTAACCATAATTCTATGATTTATAACCAAAAAACAACAATCAACACAAATAAAAAACAGAAAATAAAAATTAAAAAAATATTTTAATTTGCATCTAAGAATAGACAATAAATTAAACTTGTTTCTCTTAATCCCCCAAAAATAGAAGTTATATACTATTATTTTTAGCATAGACCAGTTCTCTCAACTCTTTAATATTCCAGTAATGCCCTTAAGATCATTTGAAAACCAATACTGAACCGGAAAGAATCATACACGATCTTCAAGCTCAACTCCAGACTGTTAAAGGGCACAATTCTGTCAAGAAAGCTCACTGCCAGTCCCTCCATCAGGCAACTGTTCAAATCATATAACCCGAAAATTGATGCAGATCTTTGATTCAACCCAGTTTGTCTGAACCTCGTTTAGTTCGTTTTTGTTGAGTCTGCGATGGCTCTTGTTTTAGATGAGAAATAACGAAATGCAATGAGATACAAATTAGCCTCCCCTGTGTTACAGTTTACACTCATTAATTTCCTCCTCCTTTATTGCAAAACCCTTATTCATAGAACAAAGAATGTGAAGAAGCGATCACAGACAACATGGTGAAAATAGCAATTTGATACTTGCTATTTGCTAATTACATAGTTGTAAATACGGTATCTGGAAGATCAATTATAATTCATCAAGGATTTGAGAAGTTTCATCTTCAGTGTTCTATCTTAGTTCCCAATGTTAGAAGAAACAGCTCAGATTTGTTTGCAACTATTTACAATTTACATTTATCCTAATCAAAACTGATTATTGATAGGATACTGGTAATTGAAAATTTAAATACGAATGACTTGGCATATAAAGACACTATGTAAACAAGGACGAATCAAGGACGCTCTCCACATCATCCAGATTAACAGTCTGCCGATAGAACCTGCCACATATTCATTTCTTTTTCAGTCCTGTGCTGATAAAAAATCCCTGCCAGAGGCTAAACTTGTACATGCCCATATGACTCAGAGGGGATTTAAAGCAGGCTTTATTTTGAACAACAAAATCGTTAACATGTATGCAAAGTGTGGAAGCCTAAAGGATGCACGCAAAGTGTTTGACGATATGCCCGAGCGAGATGTGATCACGTGGACTTGTATGATATCAGGCTATGGCAAACAAGGTTATGCTAGCGAGGGCTTGACACTGTTTCATCAAATGCAGGAAGCAGGCGATAAAGCAGATGCATTCACCTTCTCTACTGTTCTTCGTTTATGCGCTACACTGGGGAATTTAAAAGAGGGCATGGATGTCCATGAAAAGATAAAAAGAAACGGGTTAGAGTCTGATGTGTTTGTGAGTACTGCCCTTGTAGATATGTATGCTAAGTGCGGGAGTTTAGAGAATGCACGCCAAGTGTTCTGCAAAATGCCGCAACGAGATTTAGTCTCCTGGAATGCAATGCTGACGGGATGTGTGCAGAATGGGGAGGTTGTAGTGGCGCGGAAGCTGTTTGAGGAAATGCCGGCTCGAGACATGGTGTCGTGGAACACCATGATTACGGGATATGCACAGAATGGAGACGGAGATGAAGCTTTAAAGGTTTTTCAACAAATGCAAGTGTTTGTGAAACCGAATGCAGAAACGGTGACGGTAGTTTTGTTAGCTTGTGGCGGACTAGCAGCTCTGGAACAGGGCAAAGAAATCCATGGCGTGATCAGTCGAAGTGGGTTTGAATCTGATTTCTTTGTGGGAAACGCTCTTATTGGAATGTATTCTAAATGTGGAAACGTAGAGGACGCCTATCACGTATTCAATGAAATGCAGAAGAAAGATTTGGTTTCATGGACTACAATGATTTTGGGGTATGCTAGGAATGGATATGGGAAAGAGGCTCTCAGGCTCTTTGCACGGATGGAAGAGTCAGGAATGGATCCAGATCATGTCACCTTTGTGGGTGTTCTGTCTGCTTGTTGCCATGCAGGCCTAGTAGATGAAGGTTTTAAATATTTTGAGAGCATGAGCCAATTTTATAACATCAAGCCTGGATTGGCACATTATGGTTGCATGGTAGACCTTCTGGGCCGTGCTGGACGCTTGCGTGAGGCGCGTGATTTTATCAGTGAGATGCCGATGGAACCTGACGCTGCTGTCTGGAGTTCATTGCTCAGTGCCTGCAGAGTTCATAATGATATAGAGCTTGCAGAAGCTACATCAGAACATCTTCTTAAGTTAGAGCCCGAAAATGCCTCAGTTTATGTGCTCCTGTCAAACCTCTATGCTTCAGCTCGTAGGTGGGACGGAATTGAAAAGGTGAGAAAGATGATGGAAAGCAGGAATGTTGTAAAGAAGCCTGGATGTAGTTGGATTGTTGTCAATAAACAGGTCAATGCATTCGTTGGAGGAGATAGATCACACCCACAAATGCACGTAATCTATGCAGAATTGGAGAGATTGTCTGGGGAGATGAAGGCGATGGGGTACGTACCTGACACAACATTTGCACTAAATGATGTTGAGAAAGAGCAAAAAGAACACATTCTTTGTCTTCACAGTGAGAAATTAGCAATTGCTTTTGGGCTTATCAGCACATGCTCAGCCACAACTATCAGGGTTATCAAGAACCTTAGAGTTTGTGGCGATTGCCACTCTGCCATCAAATTCATCTCCAAGATTGTTGCAAGGAAGATTATTGTCAGGGATGCCAGTCGATACCATCATTTCGAAGATGGTTTATGTTCTTGTGGAGATTATTGGTGATACTAATATTAATAAGGTACTACATGGACTTTTATGATAACAGTGATGGATTATGTTTTTGTGGAGATTTTGGTGATGCTAAGTGAAACAAGGAGCACCTGGGCTTGTAGGATAACAGTCTTACGCATATTGGAATCCTGTTACTAGCCAAGATAGGTACTTTTTTGACTTTTACGTTAACTATGACATGTATGTACTGTGAACTATGATATACTATTGAGGATGCCCTTTAAGCATATATGGGGAAACATTTGTGAACAAATTTCTAAGCTCTATAGTAGAGCTTGTCTGCCATAGTTTCTCACATATTCAAAGTGTCGAATTGCGGGGATCAAGGAAGATGACCTCAAGCTCTATTCAGTGCTTCTTAATAGTAGGGGTGGAATGGAAACATAAAGGAAACAACCTCCTCATAAAAGTCTGAATGTATATGAAAATTGTACCTCATAATTGATCACGATTTTGCAGTGAATGAGCTTGGGAGTGTGAACAATTTTAGCTCAATATGTAATGTGATGGTCAGTGGTGCTCTTCAAATCATTTGAACCCATCACTTTGTGCACGAGGATGATGGTTTTCTCCATTTGATGGGAGGGGGGAAAAGGGGGAAGAGTTCAAGTCAAACAAGGATGACCATGAAATGTAGAGGTGAGTTAAACAATCAAACCTCATATGTACTTTTGGTTAATAGGAGTTTTGCTTAATGGAAATTTAATAACCATTTTCTAAAACCATAATCTCTTACAATAAAATATAGCAATTGATTGTAATTCTATGAAATTCTAAATCTTCTCTCTCTTCTATAGTAAGATGCTTGTCAATGTAGTCAAACTTATGTATATGGATCCAACAAGGGAGTATTTTTCATTAATCATGGGATCATTTCTAGAAAGTAGAAAGCAATGTTGACTTTAAATTTAAAACTTCATTATACTGTTATTCTAAAAATTAAAAGAAGCAACATTGTCTTACCTAGGAAATCATTGTAGAGGTGAAGGAAAAGGGGAAGAGTTCAGGTCAAACAATGATAATCATGGAATGCAGAGATGAGTTAACAATCGAACCTTATATATTTGATCACGAAATGTAGAGGTGAGTTAAACAATCAAACCTTATAGAGACTTTTTAGTTAATAGGAATATTTTGCTTCATGGAAGTTTAGTTAAACTTATCATTTTCTATAACCGTAATCTATTACACTAAAATATAGCAATTGTTTGTTATTCTATCAGATTCTAAATCTTGTCTCCCTGTAGAGTTGAGTTAAACAATCAAACCTTACATGTACTTTTTGGTTAACAGGATTGTTTTCCTCAATGGAACTTTAATTATCATTTTCTAAAATTGTAATCTCTTACACTAAAATATCGCAATTATTTGTAATTCTACCAAATTCTAAATCTCGTCTCCCTGTAGAAATGAGTTAAACAATCAAACTTATATATACCTTTTGGTTAATAGGAATGTTTTGCTTAATGGAAGTTTAATTATCATTTTCTAAAACCATAATCTCTTGCACTAAAATGTAGCAATTGTTTGTAATTCTATCAAATTCTAAATCTTGTCTCCCTTCAACAGTAAGATTCCTATCAATGCAGTCAAACTTATGTATATGAATCATAGAAGGGGCTTGTTAGTGCTTAAATCTGCAGATTATCAAATACTCATATACTCCCGACGGACATAATCTAACAAAATGCAAACACTAAGGTATTAAGGTTAGAAAACCTTCTTCACTTCGAGTATGGATACTCAGGCGGGTATACCTATATCAATTCACTGTTTAACTGAGCTCTGAATTGAGAACTAGCTCCTTCACTGCTCTGTCCTTGCTTCCAAACTCAACTTAATAAGATGAGAGAACTCTAAGTATGGCCCATATTATCCTGATACACAATATAATGATAGAAATCATGAAAGCAGCAACATGAAACAATGGTTTAAGGATATTCATCCTTCTTCTTTTTAGAGTTAAACTCAAGGAAGGTTAACCTTATTCAGTGCTTCTACAAAGCATTACAAAACACATCCATGAACTTGTCATAGAATGATTCAGATTATGATTGTACCAGTAAAGTAAAATGAAACAATTATTTATATTTTGGGTGGCAAATAAATGTAAATGGATCTAGAACTAGTGCCTTATCCACTTGGGCATCAGAGTCAAACCCTACCTCCACATATATCTATCAAAACAAATATACTGAAACTCAAATGACATGCCTAACATACCATCTTTTTAATTTCTACAACTGTCATCAAATTCATACATGGATTATTAATTCCCAGAGACCTCCCCTAAGATTTTACTCTTTCCTTGAAAGAAACTTAAGCTTAACCCTTATATTCACCTTGTGAATAATGTATTCAAAATGCCTTGCAATCTAAATACATAAGAAAACTAAAACACTCCATACATAAAGACAATAAAATGGTAGTAACAGAGCTCCAATATTTTGTATTAATGGTCAAAATGTGTTGATACAGTATCTTCTCATTTAAAGAAAATAAGGTTTTGTATTAAGAACCTTTCTTACAGAGTATTTTTTCCCCCCACAAAATGAGCAGAGACTTGCTATATATATCTTAGCCATCTTGGAATCCTCGAAAGGATGCAACAAGCTTGGGATGGCTAGAAAAGATCCTACACTAGAGACAAGATTACAAACTAACAAAAAGATTGTAACAACAAATTACAAATATCTTTTCTCAACAATTTCGCAGGTGGCATCTTTGTCTATGGATATTTCAGAGCAGTTGCTAAATTTGTTGCATGATTGATGACCGCCACTCCGGTTAACTTACATCATCCTTTGTTTGAAACTTGCTCTCCCCAATTTTTGGATCAGGTGCCATCTGCAGCTCTATTCTTGTTCTTCTTCTATAAGCTGGACGATTGGCCTCTTCTTCTTCTTTATTGTTAGCTTCTCCCAAGCTACTACATCATCATCCAATGGCCAGTTGTAAGTCTGCAATTCTTGTAATAATCTGACTTGCTTATCCCACATGGAGTCAGTTATATTTTTGGCCTCTGCCACAAAGCGTATGCAATCATTTTCAATCTTAAAAAGACTGTCAATTATGCTATTACACCTCTCAAAATCCAAAGTGTTGTCACTATTAAGGAAAGCATCTCATGTAATTGCCAACTGATCCATTGACAGTTTCCATTCTTCCAACTCGATCACATTTCCATTGTCATCACATATTGATGGCAGATACTTGCTATAATGTTTATCAAACATGAACAACCTAGCCTTCACCTGGTTGGACTTACCTTTAAAATTTTTTGAAACAACACTGACTAAGCCAATCTTCTCAAAAACTTTTGTCACTACCCCAGGGATCTCAGGCTTATGTTCCTGTAGACTATCAAGTTTATCAAACAACAAACTTCTCCCAGACCAAACACTATGAAGTGGCTCCAAAGTTGCCAATGATTCATTTACCTTTCTGTTGGTCTGGTGCAATTGGCTAACTGATTGATAAACTTTATCCATCTTCTCTATTATCTTATCCCGCCTATATTGCACAATCTTTGACATAGTGTCCAAAGATGCCTCTATCCTCATCTTCTCCAAATCTTCAGTAGGTCTCTTAGGGACTTCTTCATCAATCTGAATAGGGACCTCAATTTGCACAGGGGGGGAAACAACTACCTTTGAAGCTTCTTCAAGCTTAACTTTTATTTTTGCCAATTCATCCTCTAACTGCTTAATCTTCATCAATTTTAAGTCTCTATCCTTGGCGACCAGGTTTGCACTTTCAAACAATTTTGAATACCTTTCAGATAATTGAACTGTCTTTGCTTCATTCAGGTTAGCCCAATGAGTTACTACCTTGGAAACTTCAAGGTCAGTTGTATTCTGCATAGTCCATATAATCTTATTCCCTTCCATTTTATCCTTTATACTTAACAGAGATGGCTTTTGGGTCCTAGGGGCCATAGACCACATTGCAACAGCTTGAGATTTAGGGTCATAGCCACTTCCTCTTATCATATCACCAATGTGAACTTCATATGACAGGCTACCCTGTGGTTGCTTTCTTATTTGATCTATGATGAATGCAGAAGTCAGATCCCATCCTGGAGTCAATAGCATTCCACTTGAATTGACCAGTTGTCTAGCTTCATCTGCAGTTATGGGATCAAGGCTAGGATCATAAGAAGCTAAGGCTCTCAATGTCTCTTCACTTGGCTCCATACCTTCAGGCAGAAGTTTCCTCACTTCTTGTTGCTTATTCCAAATAAGGAAACTCTTGAATTCATTAGTTTTAATAAACTGGTCATCACTCAAAAATTCCTCCTGATAGACCTCTTTGATATCCTTTTCTGACCACAGGGACTGTTCCTTATCTATTTCATCAGTGGCCACCTTCTTTCCTTCTCTTATTGCTTTTCTCAATTGTTGATGGTAAACCCTATCACCTGGCACTAGAGCAGACGCTCTATCAATTATTCTCTTCTGTTTTTCCTGCCTTGAAGGCTTTCCTTCCTCAAGCCTCTGTTTCTTCAAAGGTGGCTCTGGAGAATCCCCTATTTCTGGTTGGTTTTCAACAGGCTTAACACTCTGTACATCCTCAATTTGTGGTGGGCTATTCCCTTCCGGGGACTCATTAGAAAACTCCTCTTGATAAGAAGATGAATAGTCTTTCCTTTTCTTTGGTTGACTCTGGTAAATCAACTTCTCCAACTGATTTGATTGAGTGTCATGCATCTCTATCATCTTGTCAATTCTTTTTAAATAGGGAAGGTCAGGGAAGAAACCCTTAAAAGGAAGTTGGGCTGCCATCACTTGTTTTGACAAGTCTATCAAATCAAAGTACCTGTTCCATCTCCTTTTGACCTCATCATCATCTATAATGTTTCTGACTACATCTTCTTCATCCAAACCCTCATGTTCCTTAATCACACCAATGTTTGGAATATAGAGCATCCTAGCAGTTTTGATAAAGCCCTCAAGATCTACATGTCTACAAGCACCAGCAACCATTTTGAATTGATTTAACCATGCAGTAATTTGAGGAAATGCCCTCTTTCCTACCAGGAAGTCACCTATCTTGAATTGCCTAGGTGTGAATGTACCCTTCCTGTGAGGGGCTAGAAGTTCTCTATCTGTCCACATCAACTGCCACACAAATTCCAAACAAGCAACTTTTGGAGGCACAAATTTTGGTAACAGATGTGGGGGTTGGGGGCAACCGTAGACTCTCAAAATTGTAGCATTTTCCCCCAAGTAAAAATCACCCCAATTATGATCTCCCTCCCATTTGTCCACAAACTGCACTGGTCGTAGGAGCCTAAGGACCCTTGGGGATATCCTTGTAGTATTGATACCTAACATCCTTACAATAGGATAAACAATGAAATTCTGAAAGATACAAAAATCCCCTTCATTGGAAGTAGAATTCCACTTCCTCAGCCATAATTGCACTAGATTATACTGGCCTTCAAAGTTGAACCTTGGCTTCAGCATGTTCGAATCAAAATTATTAATGTTGAAGAACAAAATTAAGTGCATTAGCAAAGAATAATGCATGAACTTAATTGGGCTCTTACTATCCTTGACAAAAATCAAACCCTCATGCATTCTATCAATGATATACTGAATGTAATCATAGTCAGTATTAACCAAGGAATTCTGGATGTCTAGGATAATCATCAAAAGATCAGCTGGTAAAAACTCTGCATCCCCATCAATTCCCAAAACCCTACACAACCCATAACAAGTTTGCCTCATGTAATGCTGAAGGGATTTAAATTGGTAAGGGGCATTCATGTGAGCAGGGAGGGGAGCTATATACTTATCCTGTTTTGGGATATGCTTCGTCATTTGGTCCTTCACTATCCCTATGTTATTCTTGTACCTCTCCTTTTCTTTACTCAGGTTGATTTCAGTAGAGGAGGATGTATAGACATTAAAAGCCTTCATGAACGAGCCCCTATCAAGAGTAACCAAAGCTGACTGGTCCTCTTTCCTAATAGTCTTGGAAATAGGGTCATAACGCCTAGCTAGAGCAACAATTAAATCCGCATCCAGGAATACATCAGGCACTACTAATTTCCCTAACCCCAAAGCCCAACCATTACATACAGGGATATGACTATCTCTATTTTTATAAAAGAAGTTGAAGATAGTATAACCTGTGCTATTCGGTGTGATAGGATCTCTACAAAACCCTAGAACATCTTCGAAAACATCATCAGGAGCCCTTTTGTTCTGACTGGAACCAGGTAGCAATTTCATGAATTCATCCGAATAATTAGGCTTGCCCTTGTCTTCACCACTTTTAGACTTGGCTTCACTGCTGGAAGATGCTGCACTCTTCTCAAGTTGACTCATCTTCGCTACAGAATTACCTTCAAATTCTGCAAATTGGATTTATTTGGTGCTCAAAAACTACTTCAGAAAGACACAATTCTCTTCGACTAATTTTGGACACAGGAAACAATGAACTTAGCTTATTTATCGATATGGATCAAATGTGTACAACTACCACAATTACTGCAAATCTCCTTAATTGTTTCCACATTCAATTTCATACACCATCAGATTTCAAATTTCGAGTTAGTCGTGTTTGGATGTTGACAAATAAATTAAACAACTCGAAAACAAGGCAAAGAGGCAAATGATTAAGATTTTGCACTTTAAACCTGTTTACGTCATGCAATCTTCCTTTGAAACTGATTGGATGGCTCATTAGTTTACTCTCCAACTTGACACTGTACTTTATCCACGCAGGTAACGGTCCCTTTTCTTTTCTTTTATTACCTTTTCAACTGGGCCCATTTAGCGAATCAGCGACTGAAAGCCTCTTGTAATCGCTTAATACAATGTTAACCCTTGCTCATTTTCAGAGAACTAGCGACCAAAGCCTTCGCGGGTTCTCGCAATGCAATTCTTAACTTTTCATCATCTTAGTGAATCAACGACTGAAGTGATCACCTTCGAGCACTTGACTGCAGTTATCATTTAGAGAACTGGCGACCAATGTCATCTCCCATTCTCTTAATGTCCCGCCTAACTGTCAATTTTCTTGGAGATTTAGCGAACAAAGGGTTCGCACATTCGCTTAATGAGATACTTACCGCCTGATTATTCAGAGAATTGGCGAAGCGTTTACTCTCTGAGTCGCTGAATTTGTCTTAACCGTCACCTTCATTCTGAGACTTAGCGACTGCATGCTTCGCTCATTCGCTAGATGTTAGTGCTAACTGCCCGGATGTCTGACGACTTGGTGAACAGTTTATCTCTGAATCGCTGAAACATGTAGCTTTGACTGTCAACATCACGCGACTTGGCGAATGCGGTTAGCTGACCACTTCACCAAAACATATGATCATTTGATTATGAGAATCAACGAACAAAGGTTCTCTGAATCTCGCAATACTTCAAACATTGAATGTTTCTTTACGCGATTAAGCGATTGAAGACTTAAAACCTTGCTAATCCTCTGATTCGCCCATTCGCCAAATACTTCTAGCCTTTACCTTTCCTTTAAGAGAACTCGTGACCATATGATTCGCTGAATCGCTAAATCACTTAGTATTTCACTAACTCATTCTGAGAATAAGCGAACACAAAAACATTACCTCTGCCAAACTTCTTTCAACAAATTGTCAAAACCGCCAAACTTGGACAATGATAATATAAATACTTAGTTGCTCATTCGCCAAATCAAACATGTAGGACCCAAAAGATACTTGAGATTAAAACAAAGCCGTTGATCTTGAAATCAATCCACGGTATTCGCCAATTCTCCATTTGATATAACCCTTGATCGCCGGATTTAGAGAATGAGCGAATACAGCTTTCGCTAGGTCACTGAGTGTTAACGCATGACTGCCAAGGACTAAGTGAACTGGAGATAGCCTGTGTTCGCTGGTTCTCGCAAAGGGTAAAATAACCGCCAAAACATTAGGAGACTCAGCAACAAAGAAAAACAGCTAACAGGGTTGAAACACATTCGCCAATTCGCTGAATGGTTGAGGTGTTCACCGGGAGACTTAGAGACCACACGACTAAAATGACGCTTAGCATAAGATTGACTTGTTCGCTGATTCGCCAAATACTATATGAGACATGCTATGACCTTTTCCGATTCAGTGAACACAAAAACATTAAACGCGTGCATGATTTAATCAGCTTAAGTGACTAAAAGGTAACAATGAAATAGAAGAATAAGGGCTAATCATGAGGGCTTTTGCATGAATTCGACATTTTCAAAAACAAAACCTAGGGTAAGGGTTTTTGAACTCGGCTATGACAATTTCCTGTGAATTTTCCAAACCCTAGACCAAACAAAACACTTGGAAGGAGATTTAACCCAAAATTTGGACACACACCTTAGAAAATTAAGAGAATATCCAACAGGGCTATTATTCATTAATCATGGAATCATTTCTGGAAAGTAGTATCGACTTTAATTTCAATGCTGATTAAACTGTTATTCTAAAAATTAAAGAGTAGTAGCATTGGCTTGCCTGTGAATCCATTGTAAAAACAATTTGGCATTGTGAGATGGGCTTTTGCATCTTCAATGCAACATAAAGTTAACGACCAACACCATTAAAAATTTGATAATGGACATATAACAACATTGTCTTTAGCAAAGCAAAATCAGGGAATTCATTTCGAGAAAGCAGTATTGAATTTAAATTTAATACTGATTGAATTGTTAGTCTAAAAATTAAAAGGAATAGCATTGGCGAACCTAGGAAAGAACAATGTGGCATTGTTAGATGGGCTTTCACATCTTCAGTGCAATAGAAAGCTAAAGGCCAACACCATTAGAATTTGACAATGGAGATATAACAACATGGTGTAAGCAAAGCATAACTAGAGAATGATGCACACACTTACAATTAATTTTCACATGAGAAATGTAATAGTACAGAAAATAAAACTAGTAAAACCAAAAAAAAAACTCATCCTTCTTAATCTCTACCTTATTAATAATGGATGAGTATTTTAGCTATTGCACTGTGAATGGATACTCCTAAAAAATCAGTGTATGTCTCACTCACCAACCAATAAGCAATAGTCAACTAGTAATCATTTTTGAGGGTATATAAGATGCAACCCGTTTGCACTCTTTTAGGAACAGAAGATGTATGTTACAGACACAACTATATGTAACAGTGTTAGACATCATCAAGTACCCACATTAATCTTCCCTTGCCTAGAAATCTTCTAAGCCTCAAGGTTCAGATCCATAGGGTGAATCTGTTCCTCCATATTTAACCAAATAATATTTTGTAATCCAAGAGTTTTGTTGCGCCAGAATATCCTTCCAATCAAGTAAGATTCATAACTCCTGTGTTGTGAAGTATTTACCTTAAAATCTACATGTCATTCGATCTGTTGCTTGTTCCTCCTCAGTTATTTCTTCATGATTGATTGTCATTCTGTTATGCTAATCATCTCAGAACCCAGATAATACAGTACATAGATTGATCACATAAGAATAGGACTGATGTTCAAATCCTCTGGTAAACATATTCTATATACTTCATATGACTTGAAATTTTTACACTTTAATATGTGATAGGTACCATTTTTTCGATTCTTGATGAAGTTCTTCTTTACTCTTGTTTTCCTCATTTGTAGTCTTTAATTTTTGCTTTACTTGTTGCTGTATTCCATGAAGTAATAAAAGATGCAACTCTAAAAAATAAATGGTCTGTAATCTAGGTTTAAACATATTATTACAGTTAAACAATTTCTAATCTTATGACATTGTTAGAAGTGCTTACTTCAAACCACCTATTGCTTTTGTTTAAATTAAACACATACTGCTATTTCTTAATCATATATATACACACTTGTTGTGGTCCATTTTGATAGCTTATGCTGCATTTCTTTTCAGGGCCTTCAGAAGTATTCAATCAAGATGAGACCGAGTTTCTAGAGAATAAAGAGATGGCAATTATAGATTACAGAGGTATTCACCAATTGGATGTGGATATATCAAAGTCTTCACAAACTGGTAAGTGGAAGATATTTAATATCCTTTTATTCAGCAGTAAATCCAAAATAGACTTTGTGGGTGAGTTGTAATATTTGTTAGGGTGGGCTTGTGCTACCTTAGGAGGGAACTCTTGAGTGAGTTTAGCAAATGAGAATAAGACAAGTTGACCACAAAGAATGAAAACAAGTGTCCGTGGAATGTAGATCCTAAAGAAATAGAATTGAAGTTGCATTATAGGAACACATTTTTAAAACATTGTTGGTATGGAGAGCAATTCTTTTTTTCTTGAAGTGATTGTGGAAGAATTAATGTATATGGAAAGGTTTCATTCCGTGACGAGGTGACGATGCCTTGATTTGAATTTACTACTGGAAGTTCTAGAATTTCACTCTGTGCGAGCTCGTGCTTATTACTTGTTTAGATAGGGGATTCTTTTCTGATCACTTTTTCAGTCAGTGTTATATAAAGATGAAAGAAAGATCACTTATATAAAGAAGAAATAAATAATTTTTTTTAATGTTTACAAGGATAAAAATAGCTTATGGGGCTGCCTTGTCATTTTTGACTTTTTGCATTTCAAACCTTTTTTTTATCTAAGGTGATGATGAGCTCCCCCAACTTGTCAATAGTCTCCTTGTTGAATAGACTACACCAAGAACTAACTGTCAAGATATTTTCATGTTTGACCATAATGTTACCGAAGGAATCACACTCCATGATGAAGTGTTTATTTGATTCCATTGTCCCGATAGTGCAAAAAATACCCTTTCTTCCCATGCTTCGTTTGGCCTTTCCCATTGCCTTGTTTCATGTCAAAGTTGATGAGAATTGGTTCTTAATTGAGCAATAAGAATTTTGGCTATCCACAAATTACTAGCCCCTATTTATGGTTTTTGTTGGTGATCACACGTGGAGTTGAACTCCTTAATATAATGTTCCTTCTCTTTCTAGCACTTTACCTCATCTACGCTTGCAGAACTTATCCATAACAAAAACCTTTATTGCTTTTCTATTCTTGGGGCACACATTCAAGTAGATATTCTATTTACTCATCCATTTTTTGTTTTGCCTCATTCGAGTCTTCTTTATTTTGCTCAAGATGTCATTGAAACCAACCTTAACTAGCCTTCTACCTACTTCTATTTGTTCAATTCTTTTTAAATATCTTATGAGGTGCACCATATCTTTTTAAACATTTGGCTGGAGCGGGAGTGGGAGCGGGTGCTGGTACAGGTAAAATTTTGAATGGTGGCTCGGGCGGGAAACTTGGTTCCTCTGCTGGAGATGCGGGACAGTCTGCTGGAATCTCGAAAGTGTTAGATGACAAAGAGAATGATGGTGGGTCTTCGAGACCGGCGGATGATGTTGGGTCTTTGAAGCTTGGGGACCCACAAGGTGATAGTGCTTCCCCAGACCTGGGGGGGGAGCTATGATTCCTACTGAAGGTGACAAAAAAGTTGAGGCGACTGGGCCTTTGACTATCGAAGAAGGAAAAAAAGGTGAGGCAGTGGCTCCTGAAAAACCTTGGGTGGCGCTGTTTGGCAAGAAGCCTTCTGGAAAATCTTCCCTTCCTAAAGCTAATAATATTTCTGATCCTATCAAGGGAGATTTTGCCATTTTTATCCCTGACACGGTGATGGATCACTCTGTGTCACAAATGGACCTCATGCTGGTTGGTAAATATGCTAGGGTAAGGCTGAATATAGACTATGTTCGACGTTTTATCCAAAGAAGATGGTTTCTCAAATGGCAAGTGGACATAGCAGCCATGCCAAATGGTTTCTTCTCATTCTCTTTCACCAATGATGATGATATGACTAAAGCTCTATGTGGAGGACCTTGGGTTATGGGTAAGTCATCCTTGGCTTTGCGAAAATGGGAACCTAATATGGACCTGAGTGAATCCTTCCTGGAATGGGCTCTTGTTTGGGTGAGACTCCCGAGGCTTCCCTTAGAATACTGGAATGAATGTGTCTTCAAAGGAGTAGCAGATGTTTTTGGGGAACTTCTCTCTCTAGACTCGGCTACAGTGGCAAGATCTAGGCTAGTTTTTGCCAGAATTTGTGTTAAAGTAAGTAAATCTACTGATCTTCCTACCTCTATAGATTTGGTTTCTAAAATGGGAGTTTGGAAACAAGCGATTGAGTATGAATCTGTTCCTTTTGCTTGCTTTATTTGTAAGAAATCTAGCCATTGGTCTAAAAAGTGTCCTTTGAAAGTTCATAAGAAAAAAGAGGAAGACCTTGCTGCTAAGAAGAAAGATTCGACTAATGCTGTTTGGAAACCCAAAAATACTTATAAGGATTCCTCAGAGCCGTCTTTGAAGCCTTCGAAGACCCCTGAGCCAAGTCTGATTACTGATGAGCACAGGACTGAAAAAGATGATAAAGGGAGTAACTTGGAAGGTAAGGAATCTGGTACCTTAGATAAAGCTCAGATCGTAGGTAATAGTCAAATAGTATATGCTGATGCCAACTCGAAATTTTTTTTTGAGGAAAACAAATTTTCTCCTTTGTTAGATGCAAACCTTGTGTTGGAAGAGATTAATCTAGGGGGAGAGATCTCTTTACCCCAGATGGAGGAGGATAACTTGCTAGTGGTGGAGGAGTTGGCCCTAGAAGGTAAAACTATCCTTCCCTCCCAGCCTGAAACATAATGCAAGGGGGAGAACCCTATGGTATCTCAAAAGGATAAGGAGAATACTGAAAAACTTTGATGACCTTTGCCAGGTGGTGGTACAAAATTCTTTAGCTGAAAAGGTTTTTAACCAACAAGAAAGTGGTGACAACAGGACTAAATCTTCGGATTGCCTTAAAGCCAACGTTCAAAATAAGATTAAGGAGGTTGGGCAAAGTTCCAAAAAGAAACCAAAATGAGGTCTATCACCTATGTCTGTTGAAGGAATCAAGACTAGAAGCCAAAAAAGTGATGTTGGGAAAGTGAAGACTGGACCAGGAAGAAAACAAGCTAAAGTTGGTAGAGAGCAAGAGAGTTGGCAAAACATTGCAGATGGTAAACATAGGACTATACAGGAGGCCTTTTCTCCAAATAAATTATGAAGATAATCTCTTGGAATATAAGGGGGTTGAATGCACCCCATAAACAAGACATTCTTAGAAATATGGTTAGAGATTATAAACCTGATATCCTTCTTATTCAGGAAATGAAAATGAGCAAGGAAAAAGTTGATAAACTTAGGTTTTTTCAAAAGGGTGGTGTTAGTAGTTCTGGTTCGGCCGAGGCTTTTGGGGGTACTACAATTTTCTGGAACTAGAAGACTATTAATGGGGTGATTGTTGTTGAAGACCCTAACCTGATATCTGTCAGACTGACGAATATTAGAGATAATTTTAGCTGGATTATCACTAATATTTATGCTCCTAATGCTAAAGTTAATAGGGCAAAATTTTGGAAGAAAATCTCGGAGAAAAGGAATAACTTCAAGAATGAAAGTTGGCTTCTAATGGGGGACTTCAACACCCCTCTTATAGATAGTGAAAAGTATGGTGGCATCCTGTCTCAAGATGATAGTAGAGCAGACCTGTTTAATTTTATTAATGATGAAGGTTTAATTGACCTTGATCTCCAAGGTTTGAATTTTACTTGGTCTAATCAGCGTGCAGGCCCTCAAAACATTCAAAGTAAGCTGAATAGAGCTCTTATCTCCCATGATTGGATCTCTAAATTTAGCTGTACGTTGACCTCCTTCCCTAAAATTGGTTTTGACCATCATCCTTTGCTGCTGGAGGTCAACCCGATTACTGCTCCTAAATGCTTTCCTTTTTGGTTTGAGAAGATGTGGTTAAGCCATCCTGATTTGGAGAAAAATATTTTGGAGTGGTGGAACATTAAGGTGGAAGGCACTGCTATGTTCAAAGTCACTAGAAAACTTAGAAACATAAAGGAAAAAGTAAAAATATGGAATAGAGAAGTTTTTGGAGACATCTTTAAATAGAAGAATAAGGCCAAAACTGACCTTTCTGCTATTCAGGAGACTATTCAAACTCATGGCCTCTCGGATTCTCTTAAGGCTGAGGAAAAAAAGGCCCTTGTCAGCTACCACAATTTGATATCAAAAGAGGAGACTTATCGGCGTCAAAGATCTAGGGCGGTTTGGCTTAAGGAAGGGGATAGAAACACCAAGTTTTTCCACTTGACTACTCTCAAACACAGGGCTACTAATCGTATAGCTAAAATTGCTATGGACGGGGTTGAGATCCATAAAGAAGATGAGATTAAGACAACTGTTGTAAACTATTTTGCTACCCTTCTCTCGGTTGATGGAACTCTGGATAGAGATTGTCAAGATCAATTATTGGAAGCAATACCTAGTATTGTTAACACTGATCAAAAAAGGGCTCTTCAGGCTATTCCCTCTAATAAGGAGATCAGAGATGCTATTTTTTCTTTTGAAGGAGATAAGGCTCTTGGTTCGGATGATTTCCCAATGTTTTTCTTTCAAAAATTCTGGCTTATTGTGGAGAAGGATGTTTCTAATGCTGTGAAGGAGTTTTTTGGTTGCAGGCATATTCTCAAAGAAATAAATGGAACTTTCTTAGCCTTGGTTCCTAAGATTGTTGGGGCTCACTCTTTTGATCAATTTCAGCTTATTAGTTTCTTCTCCAAAATTTTGACTTCCAGGGTTTTGAAAATTCTTCCTTTTTTGATTGCTCCTCAACAAAATGGTTTTGTTCCGAGAAGAAAAATTTTGGACTTGGTGGTGTTGGTCCATGAGAATATCCATTCGGTCATTAAGGGAAACAAACAAGGTTTTATCCTTAAACTTGATCTGGCTAAAGCCTATGACCAAGTTGACTGGAATTTTTTATGCTTGATTCTTAAACAGTTTGGTTTTAATGAAAGGGTCATCCAAATTATCTATCAATTGATTTCTACTGCCTCCTTTGCTACTCTTATCAATGGATCTCCCACTAAGTTCTTCAAAAGCACTAGAGGTCTCAGACAGGGAGATCCTATCTCTCCTATCTTGTTTACCCTGCTGGCTGAAAGCATGGGGAGGTACTTTCAGTTACTGGTTTCTAAAGGGATCATTCTTGGTCTAAGACCCTCCTCTAAACCCTTAATCTACTCTCATGCTCAGTTTGTGGATGATACCATCATGATGGGTACCTCTACGATCAAGGAAGCCAAAGCCTTCAAATCGGCTCTGAATCTTTACACCAAAGGTACTAGTCAGCTTATTAATTGGTCTAAAAGCACTCTTTTTTTCATAAACACCTTGGAGGAGAGGCATCATAAAATGGCTGGTATTTTAGAATGCAGTATAAGCTCCTTCCCCTCTTCCTATCTAGGTTTGCCTTTGGGCCTTAACATCAGTGACTCTTTTTGGAATCAAATGGTGGAGAGATTTTTTACTAAGATGGTTGGTTGGAAGGGTGCAGTTCTGTCTCAGGTTGGGAAGATTACCTTGATCAAATCTTCTCTTCAAAGTCTTATGGTATATGCTATGAGTTTATTCAAGATGCCCTCCAAATATGCGGGTAAAATTGATAGTATCCTTAAACGTTTCCTTTGGTCTGGGGTTGAGGAAAGAAACCGTATACCTTTAATTGCTTGGGAAAGGGTGTGCAAACCAAAGTCTATGGAGGGAATGGGTCTTAGACAAATAAAAATTATGAATAAAGCTCTGTTGGCTAAGCAACTCTAGCGTATTTATGAAGACCCTAAGGACTGGAATACTATTTGTAAACATAAATACCTTTATGATACCCCTTCCATTGATCAATTTTTTTCCAGCTCTGAGAAAGTGGAGGGCTCTATTTTTTGGAGGAATATCAATGATGCCAGAAGTATAGCTAGTAAAGGAAAGTTTTGGAAGCTGGGGAATGGATCTAGCATTAATTTTTGGAAAGATCCTTGGCTGTTTGAAAAACCCCTGAATTGTATCTTTAATAACCTTGAGGACATCAACTTATGCTCTTTTACTTTTGGTCCTAAAGTGAAAGACTATTGGAGAAGTAACGACTGGGTGAAGTTGGCTGTGATCAATCCTGTCTTCCATGATATTGATAAAGCCCTCCCGGCTCAATGCTGCAATGCTGACAATGAAGACACTCTAATATGGGGCCCCTCATCTAGTGGCAAATTCTTTGTGGTGTCTGCTAGTTCTATCCAATATGATGTGCCTGAGGAAACCCCTTTTTGGGCAAAGATCTGGAATAAGAATCTCACCCCCAAAGTTGAGATTTTCTATTGGATCTTTGTTCAAAACAAAGTTCTAACAATAGACAACCTCAGAAAGAGAGGATTCATCATGCCGAATAGGTGCTGCCTATGCCAGGAGGCAAAGGAAGATACTAACCACCTTTTTTTGCATTGTCTTTTTTCTCAGCAGGTTTGGTCTTTCTTTTTGCAGGATTGGGCTTTAAGCTGGATTTTCCCTTCTACTATCCAAGACTTTTGCTAGCAATGGTATTATCCGGGTGATAATGCTAGGGATAAAGAAAAATGGATGTTGGCTACTCCTCATATTGCTTGGAGTATATGGAAAGAAAGAAATAACCATATTTTCCGGGACAAAAATTGTACTCCTGCTTTGGTGTATGAGAAAGCTAATAGTGGGATGCTGGAAAATTTGAGTAGAATCACCTAGCATAGTGGGAACAACAAGGATTCTCAAAGGAAGAAGAATGATCGTGAAAATAGTGTTTGGATTGCTCCCCCTGATGGCTGGATTAAGATTAATTTCGATGGTGCAGCTAAGGGCAATCCTGGTTCGGCGGGGCGTGGTAGTGTTATCAGGGATTGTAATGGAAACGTTATTGTTGCTAATGCTGTTCCTCTAGGAATTCAAAACAACCATATGGCGGAAGCTTCGAGAGCTTACTATGGGTTACAACTTGCCAACAGACTCAATTTTAAAAATATATGGCTGGAGGGCGCTTCATTGAATATTATTAATTGCCTAAAAGGTAATTCTCCTCCGTCATGGACTATAGATAATATAATCTCCAAAGCGAAAGAAATCATTGCCAAGTGTACCAGTACTTACATAACCCATGTGTACCGCGAGAGTAATAGCATGGCGGACAACTTGGCTAACATTGGGGTTAAGTCTGATGAGGTCATCACCTGGGACAACGATGCTGATATTAGAGAGGACACTAAATCTTGTATTTATTATGATAAAATCAATCATAAGGAAGGAAAGATTGGAAATTATTAATGAGACTCGCCTAAGCACTACAGAGTCTAACTGCAATTATGGGAAAGTATGGAACGAGTTTTTAAGCAAGATTATTAGCAACATCTCACACGCTTTATGGGTTATGCATTCTGGTCATTTCTTTATTAATAGGGAATGCTATCTTGATCACCACGGCCCTAATTCTAAAAATAGCTCTGTGTTACTGAATTTATCTATCATGGTGGGTGACCTGAAGCACAAAGAGCTAAATAATTGTAATAAGCTCAAGGAAGCTGATATGGCTATGGTTTGGCGGAAGCTGAAAAAAGGTGGAGTGACCCTTTATTTGGAAAAATTACATGGTTTTGATAAGGAGATTACTCAAAAATTTGCTGAAGGCTGGAAAAACAACACAGTCACCATTGAAGGGAGAACAATGGAGATTACTGTGGAGCTTATAGCTCAAGTTATGGGTATCCCCAATGATAGATAGAAGTTTTATAGGAATCGCAAGATATCAGATATGGCGGCTAAAAAGTTCCCAAAATTTGCGAAGGAAAAGGTTGATTTTGCGGAAGGCAATGTTAATGGCTACATTGAACCTGTCAAAATCAAGGAGATATGGCACCACGTTCTACAGGCTGTGATGGAGTATTTTACCCTTGACGATCGCTTCACTCGTGCTCACTCCCATCACTTCATGTTCCTTAACCACTTCAGGTACAAAGATACCATTAACATACCCTTTTATCTTCATACCTCTCTGGTTAAAAGCATAAATGAGCATAAGGGGTCTCCTAAGAAGGTTATTAAGCATGAGGATTTGATTCTTCTAATTTATGAGCATATGAAGAGAACCATCCCTAACCCTAGCTCTACTCCTTCCTCTGGAAAGAGTAAAATGAGCCTTATGAATCCTAAAGTTGGGTTTGCTAACCGGAAGGTGGAGGACAATATGGGCAGTAGCTCGAAGAAAATTTGCTCGAAAGCTACTGAGGAGGATTACTCTGAGGGGTCTGAGACGGAGGATTCTGATGATGAGGTTTCTAAAAATAATCAGGAGATGCAAAGCCCTAGCAAGGAGGGGGAAGAGACTGATGATTTCGATGCTATGTCAGCTCATGAAGAGCACAAGGAGGAGATTAACAACAGAAATTGGAGGAGGAGAAAAAGGAGATGATTGGGGAGGGGGATCAGTTGAAAGATGAGGATCACTTGAGGGTACTGATGACTCTCAGGTGCGGGGGGATGATACTGAACCCATGTGTACTGAGGATAAGGACACTGCCATGGATACTAAGGACAAAGACACTGCTGAAGCTGAGGACCCTGACAAAAATATTCAGGAGAGCATAGCTGAGGAGAAAGGTAAAGCTGTGGAAGAGGCTAATTCGGAAGGTACAGTGGCGCATAATTCCCACAGCCTGGAAGATTTGGTTGGCACTACTATTCAATATGCAGAGAAACAGAAGAATGATAGGGATTTTAATAAATAGGAGGTTCGCATTCTTGATGATTTTGTCGCTGGCATGAGGCATGATATGCCTATCTCTCAAGATTCTGAGGACAACATTCAAGAGGGCAATGATGATTCTAGTGAACGGAAGGCTAAAGAGTCATCCATCAAGCTTATCTTTGAAGATTTTAATGATAGGGAAGATGTGACTACTGGTGTGTTGCAGACTGCCAAAGCTGAGGCCCTTTATTCCTTTAGATTTAGTAAGTGGTGCTTTCATGAAATTAAAAGGCTCCATTTAAAAAGCAGAAAGCTTGAAGCTAACAATGCCATCCTCCAAGAGAAAGTGGAGTCTCTTCTCAAAGAGAGATCTTCTAACTCCCCGACTGCTGATATTAAGGAAAGAATGGATAAAGTTGATAATACTCTTATCAATATCCTCCAGCACAGTATGGATAGTATGAAGGCTTCTAGCACAAACCTCAAGGCTCTGGTCAACTTGCTGGATAATGTGGTGGAGGATGATACTGAGGTTAGGAGTGCTCCTCTGCTGGATAGTGGTGGCCCCAGTTCTCAGACCCATGGGAGGAAAAAATCCCCTATGATTAAGAAGAACCTAGATGAGCTGAAAAGTGTTATTGGCAGGATGGATAACATCCAGGCCAAGATGGAGAAAACGCTGGATGAAAAAGCTGGGGTTCTGTATGTGGATGCTTAGCTTGGAGCTCCTGCTGGTTTTTTGTGTTTCCTGCTGTCTTTTTGTTTGGGTTCTATCCCTTTTAACGCTTTCTATGTAGCCCTTGATATGGGTAAATCAATGTTGTATGCCTCTTTTTTGGTGTTATGTTTTCTTCTTCCGATCTTTTGATCCTTAAGCTATAAAGGGTTTTGGGTCCCTTCAAAACCTATTTTTTCTAGAAATTAGAACAATTGCTTCACTCCAATATACGGTTATACGGTTGGGTTGGGGGCTTCTGACCAAGAGTGGCATCCATATAACGTGGTGGTTGGGGGCTTCTGATCACCATTATACAGTTCGTAAAGTCTCTAAGGTTGGGGATTCAGTTGCTTGCTCTCCTCAGACTGATCATGCTTCGGCTAAAGTTTCTATGGGTGCCACTCTTGCTTCTGATGTTGTCTTCGATGCTACGGATGCTTGCTCTGATGCGGCTGTGGTTCAGTCCTTTTTTGCTGCCCCTTCTGGTGTCGCTACTGTTGTCCCGATCCAAATCGTTGATGTTGTCTCTGGCCATGGTGATATTCCTATTCCTCCTGTGATTTCTGATATGACATGCCCTTTAGTGGGCTCTTCTTGTTCTTCTGGGGCCTGGTAGAAGGATGCTGAAAAGGTGGAGGATGGATGGACAATAGTTAAGGGAAAAAAAATCTAAATCCTCCACTCCTTTTGATATGAACTTATGTTCAAACAAGGATGGGCAAAAATGTAAATCTTGATCGCCCTTTGCTGTGACCGTTTGGGTTGTTCTTTTTGGTAGGATGTTTGGTTGGATCCTATGGCTTGTTTGGTGGGGCACCACAGTTGTTTTATGATCTTTCAATGCTTTATCTTTTGATGCTTTTGTACAAGGTTTTGGGACCTTTCAAATCCTGTTTTTACTTAATCAAAACAATTGCTTCACTCAGATTTGTCCCTATTTTGTTCAACTTAATATCATAAGGAACCAAATTTTTTGTTTTGAACTTGCTTGCAAACAAGCGCTTTTGGATTTTCTTAATTCATTGCTAGCTACTAGAAGTACTAAAAGGCCAAAAAGAAAATGGGTGGTTTTCCAATTTCATAGTTTTGCCTCTTTATATCTATTTTGAAGAGCATATAATGCTTTCCATCCTCCAACGTTCTCTTCTTTTTGCAACCCTCCTAATTGAGCTGCTTGTTTAAGTCAATCTTGAGATACTTGGACTATGTTACTTCTTCAAGAATATTGGCTTCAAATTAGAACTAATGCTAGTCACACTTTCTTCTATGAGAGAAAATCACGACTTTAGCCTTGTTGAAATTGATTTACATTCTCACTACTTTACAAAAATGTTCAAGGGCACATAAGTGCTCTTGCAACCTAGGAGTCGATTTAGAAATCAAAATAAGGTCATTAGTATAAAGAAGAAGCCTTATTACAAACTCTCCCAAATGGAACACCATCTCCATCTTGCAAATTTAATCATTATTCAAGTTTGTCCATATATAAATTGAAAAGAGTAGGGGATAGGGGGCACCCTTGCTTGACCCAAATCTCGCTCCTAAAACTTTATGAAGCTCTTGCTAAAGTTCTAATTTTGACTTTAAATTCTTCATAAAGCCTATAGAAAATGCTCCAAGATGCATAAGAATCCCAAGTTCTTCCATTCTATGACATAACTTATCCCTAGGAATTGTGTCAAAAGACTTGTTGAAATCGACATAACAACAAAAAACTTCTTTCCTTTTCTCCCAAACTTTTTCAACAATGTGCCTCAAAGTAATTCCATGATCAATTGTGAGTGCTTAAGCTTGAAACATGCTTGCCCTTCTACACCCTTTTTTTCCCCCTTCCGTCCACTTGTTAATTCTATTTTCAATCATATTGCAAAATAATTTTGCAAAATAAGGGTTTGTCGTTATGGTCCTATAATTGAAAGGATTATTAACATCGCCACTCTTAAAAAGAGTTATTGCTAGGCTGGTTGTCTATGCTTTTGGGTACCCTTGCTGAATGATGATTTTTAATTTTTCATAATGCATGGTGCAAGAGTTCTCACCCCCTAATTTAGATACTTTGCTTGAAGTTTGATCAAGTCCTTTACTTTTCCTACATCCAATTTCTTAATACCCGCCTAAACCTCTTGCATGGTGAAAATCTTTGTTGTGGTGTGTCGAAGAGGGGGTCAACCTCTAATTCCATTTGATAATATTGCCTTGCATATTCAAACCATTGATTAATTGTAGTGTTATTTTTAATTTTCTTTTTCATAATTGAAGTTCCTTTCAAATTAACTTGGGGTTATTATTTCCAAGGTAGATTTCTTCACACCTTGTGTCCATGAAACCACCTATTTTCTTTCTTAAAATCTACTTGTAATACTTAATATTTATCTTTTTCATGTTTGGCTCTCTTATAGTTCTCCTTGTAATTTTGCATTCCTAATCAAACCAAGCATGAGTTGTAAAAAAAAATGTTTTTGATTTCTCATTTTTTTCTTATGGCTATTCAGTCCATGAAATTGGGTTTTCTTTTTATTTAGCCACTCTATAGTTACCTTGGAGGTAATACAGTTCTTTTGAGCCAAAATAATTATGCCCTTTGAAGGTGGCTACCAAAGACATGGAGATTTCCTCCCACGTTCCCCTTTTTCCCAAGATAAACCTGAGTAAATTAGTTTATGGTCTGATTTTAAATCCTAGATATTTCATTGATCATAACTTTATCCTTTTAATCAAGCTTTGTGAGCAAATTGCATAATCAACATCACTTGCTCTATTGTAGGAAAAATTTCTAGACTTCTTTGACCTATCCAAACCATTGCAAATAATTAAGTCAAAAGCACCACATAAAGTAAGCATTCCCTCCCCAAGATGGTTTTTATTCTTGTTATCTTCTGAACATCTTAACCGTCGATTTCTTTCTTTAGTAAACCAAATAGGATCTAATTGTTTTTACAACAAAATTCTAGCTTGTTCATTAACAATCATGGTATTGAAATCACTCACTAAGAGGACTTCTCCCTATTGAGAATACAATATCTTTTTTTAAGATTGTGTAAGAGTTCCTCACTGTCTAACCCATTATTTTTTAAAGTTTTTGAAACTTGCAAAACAAAACAACATGTTGCGATTCAAATGTTGCTTTCACTTATTGAAACTTTGAACCAAATATACGACTTATTTGAATCTTCTTTTTCTAGTTAATTGATACATCCTTTTATTTCACTAAGACCATTATTTCACCATACCCTTTGCCATTCCCCACTATGTTGTTCCAAGTCACCAACTTCATGTAACCTTTAAACATAGGAGTCTTGTAGCCTTCATATTCATGTGTCCTTGTGAGACACATCACGTCTCCACTTTCTCCTATAGATCCTAACCTAGATCCCCTCCTTCAAGAATAACCTCTACAATTCCAATAAAGAAATCTTTTAAAATTTAAAATTTTGAAAAATAAAAAAATAAATCTAAATTAAAATCTTTACACATCAATTCTTTTAATTTACCCATATAACCTTTTTAAATAACTTAAATTCAAATTTAACGTTCTTTTAATCTAAATATTTTCTACCTAAACAAAAAAATCAATAACCTACTTAAATAAATAAATCAATTCTACTACTTAAATTTCCAAAACACCCAAATAAAACCATTAACTTATTTCTTCTATTAAAGAAATCTTTTAAAATTTTACAAAATGAAAAAATTAATCTAAATTAAAAACTTTACATATTAATTCCTTTAATTTACCCAAATAACCTTTTCAAATAACTTAAATTCAAATTTAAGATTCTTTTAGTTAAATATTTTCTACCTAAACAAAAAATTCAATAACCTACTTAAATAAATAAATTAAATCTACTACTTAAATTTCCAAAACACCCAAATAAAACCCATATGACTTATTTATTCTTTTTCTTTTTTAAATGGCAATATGAATCCCATGGCATGAGCATCAAACTTCATCCCTTCCCTTCTTTAATCTCCACCCTAAAATTTTAACACTCTTTCAAATACCTTCCAAAGCCCTCAAAATCCTTATAAAGACTAACAAAAGGGATTTTCATATATATATATATACATATATATACATATGTGTATATATATGTACATATGTATACATATGTATATATATACATATGTATACATATGTATATATATATACATATGTATACATATGTATATATGTATACATATATGTATACATATGTATATATGTATACATATATATATATATATATATATATATATATATATATGTATACATATATATATATATATATATATATATATATATATATATATATATATATATATATATATATATATATATATGTATAATATATATATACATATATACATATATACATATATATATATATATTATACATATATACATACATACATACATATATATATATGTATATGTATATGTATATGTATATGTATATGTATGTATGTATGTATGTATGTATGTGTATATATATATATACATATATACATACATACATATACATACATATACATATACATATACATATACATATACATATATATATCTATATATATATATATATATATATATATATATATATATATATATATATATATATATATATATATATATATATATATAGTTATATATAGTTAGAATAACTGAGAAGGGGGGGGGGGGGGGGTGAATCAGTTATCCAGTGTCCCAATTCAAAATGTATAATTCAAAACTATTCTTTCAATTTCTGTTCGTCGGTAAACAATAATAATTTTCACTGTCTGTGCTTTTACCGATTACAAGTCTAATACTGTAACAGTTACCGATCAAATCTAACATGTAACATGTAAAGAATGATAACAAACAAATATCACAATCAACACATAACACATGAGATTTAATGTGGAAACCCTGTAAAGGGAAAAACCACCTGGGACCGGCAACCAAAAAATGTTCACTCTTCTAAAGTGAGGTCGGTTAAGACCCAACCCTGTTAAAGGTTACGAACACACTGTCAGGTGTGACCTTGTTAGAGGATTTTAGACTAGAAGTTATCGTCCAACCAACATTCACCATGGGGTTGACAGGATAACAATGTTCATTCTATGAATGATACATCATAAGACTTTCAGAGTCCACTCGGTTAAGAGATTTGACTATATACAATGGTTAAATATGTAACAGTAAATGCCCTGCCTTAACACAACTTCAATTGCAGATTACAAATCAATATTTAGTCCATACAAATCCTTCTGATCAATATTTCACTTCAGATTCAATACTGTATCAACTTACTGTCCGTCGGTAATTGCTCTCTGTAGCTCGGTAATTGTTCTGCAGCTCGGTTCTTGCTTAACCAATATGATCAGAATGCATGAAAACCTTGTTCACGCGATATTCCTACAGCTTCTTCTTCTTCCAGCATGTTCATAAAGAAATTCTATTCTCTTATATAGATGAGTAAATCATTTTCTTCTCCACCATCAAATTTTGCCACTTAACCACATTCATAGATTTTGCCGCTTCAAACTTTCTCGGTACTTGTGTCAATAACACGTTTGATTCTTCTCCATTAGATCTTCCCTGAATTTTGTCAGCCATCGATCTGTGTAACAAACATTATCTGTTATCTCGATGTTATACTCTTGCCAGCTCATCAATCTTATCGGCTAAACTAATTATTTAATTCATTCTATTCTGCTTGGTAAAATGCGTCGGTGAACACTGCTTGGTTAATACTGCGATCGGTATACACTACAATCTGTCGGTGTATAATAGAAATGCTTCATTTACCGACAACACTGCTTTGTGTCTTTCAACTCTATACTTCATCATAGATGAATGCAACATAATAAAGTCAATATCATCAAGTCATAGACTCATCAACAAGTTACTCAATGTGTTCCTTATCCTCATCTGTCATGTACATCTTTCTCCATGTAGATTTCTCTGTTCTTCATCTCTTTTTCACCTTTCTTCAGATGTGTCGGTATAGTAACTTACAAGATAAGTGCTGTCAAACTAGTTGACATCAATGACAACATAATACTGATTTAATCATATTACATATCTAATCAGCAACTCCTTAATGATCTTTAATCACAGATTCTTCAATTAGATGCCAAATCAGTTGTAGTCCACACAGACACACAGACACACAGACACACACACATATGTGGAGATCATCCACAAAACCATTTTAGCTATTTCATACAGGAGCACGAGCCTTCAGTTGAACCTCTTAGGCTAAGAGCCAAGGATTGAGGGGTATCCATTCTGCCAAATTCACTTGGGGCACAATCTTGGCCTCATCCCTTATTTCGATGTTGAAGCCTTATACTTAGCAAGATTTGATCCTTGGTGGGCTCATTAAGAACCTTTTAACTTCCCCAATAGACCAAGGGCTCATTGACTTATGACTTATGTTTTTATTTTATTTTCTCTTTATTTTTGTGTTGCGTACACTGAAGAGGGAGGGTTATCAAGAATTTTTTTTTTCCACATGGTTGCATGGAGTGCATTTCACTTACATTGGTTGATCACACCAATGTATGATCTAAAATATATTTATTTATTATTATTTTTAATTTACTAACTAGGGTTTAAATCTAATGTTGTAGGTTGTAGGTGTTTGAGGCCACCATCTATGACAAACAAACAACAACAGGGATGAAAAATAAATAAATAAATAAATTCTTTTTTGTTTATTTAAAAAAATGTTTTAGCCACATTTTGGGGAGCTCATGGCCCCTCATAGGGGAGCACTGCACAACTTTGTTGTGCATCCCAAATGGGATTGTGGCTTTGTTGCATACCCAATATGATAATAACAACTAACTTTCACCTCATATATATACCATATTTATGCATTTGATGTCACCCGAACTGACTAGGTGATCTATACAATACTTTATTAATGATTATATAACTTGGTTAAGAGTCAAGGTAGCCGCAAGATAACTACTTATAACCTTATACATGTATAGGATTAAGGGCGTCATATGACCTCCCTTCTTTAGATAAGTATTATCCTCGTAGTAGATTACTTATTGATTCTTTTGCATAATCCCCATCTTCTTCTCATCATTGTTCTTTTCCTTTTCTTCTCAAGTCTTCTTGTGAGTATCCACATGTTGGGAATCTGTAGAACATTGGCTAGAAAATATTCATCTTATCATCACTTTGAGATCTTCTATCTTTGCATCCATCCTTGTCATTGTTTCATCCATGATCATTTTTCTCTACTCATACATCATCCATAATTAATGCATCCCTCTCCTCTAGTGATGGATTCTCTTTGGAAGGATTCCTAGCAACAAGTTGTGGCAATTGTTTCTGATTGAAATTTTTATTCTATAATAGCCCCACTAAACATGTTGTTGTCCTCTCCATCAACAACTTGTTAGTCTTTTTGGAAAATCCTTTCTATTAAAGAATATACAAAGTTTTCTTGTGTCACTAAACAATTATCATAGAACCTATTAAATTTTGTTAAATAAAACTCAATGCCATTATCAATCATTAAACACAATCATTTTATATTAGTCTAATTTTTAACAAGAACCTTAAACTCTTTTAAATAAGTGAATAGTTTAGTTTTAATTAGCCTAAACTCTTTAAAATGAGTAAACAATTTAGTTTTAATTATAAGAAAATAAAACCCGTACCATTGTACTATAATCACAAATGATATATATAAGATTTGTGAGAACTAGAATGAAGTTGAACGTAATTTTTTATGTAATGTATATAAAAATCAAAGTCAACGTTATAATCATTCAAACCCTCAAAAAAGGAATTTATTTTTTGTGTCCAAAGACCCTTATCATCTATACGAATATCTTTGTTGCCATAAAATCGTATTCTTAATAGGAAGTTTTATTTTCGAAGAATGAGAACCCTTAAGTACTTGGAAAATATGATCATTAGAAGTGGAAAAAATACACCTCTTTGGTACTAGTTCTAATGGTAAAGGTGAAAACTACACATATATTCACTATAGTAGAAGATGTATTGCACTAGACTATACATGCATCGAGTGAAAATAAAGCGCCGGTTTGAACATTTTTTTGAGCAACGTAGCTCTTCTAACCATCTTGTAGTCTCCACTTGAGAAAAAAACTTATGCACTCACATAATTTAATTTAATTACAAATAGAAAGGTTTTATACCAAACCATGGATATACAAAACACCATTGATACTCTCTACATCTATCAAGAAATCAAGAATTAAAAATCATCATTATTTTCATGTGAGACTCATTAACTAGGTATAGTTTCCCACCATCAAATTATTCATACTTAGTGAAATAAATCTAATGTGAGCTAATTGTTATTGTTGAAGTTTGTATCCTTGTTGAGCTCTGAACTCAACAAGCTAGTGAAACATGAGATCATTTTCAAGTTGTGGGTAATCTATGAATGAAATGCACCTCTAGAGAGGACTGGTTCTATGACGAAAATGAGCCTCCAGAGAGGATTGATTAGTTTAGAGCTTCACCTAATCTAACTTGCACGATATTGTTGCATATTGAGAAAAATGATAAAAAATAATATGAAATGAACCTAACATTAAAAAGGTGATGCACCAAAATGGTTTCAAGACCTACATTGTTTCTTTTGGAGACACAATATGACTAGCTTCTCAAACCAAACACACAACTCAAAATTTTATTTTTTTGCAAAAATGTTTCATAACCAGGTTTAAAGTACTAGGGACAACATTCAGAAGGAGTTGAAAAAGTTGTCACAACTTAAAATCTATCCATGGTTAACACAAATCATAACATGAAAAAATAAACATCTTTTTGCATTAAGTTAATTGAAATGAGACAAAAATCAAGGAAAAAACATACCACCACAAGATTACATCAATCATATAAAATGACCTTGCACAATGAAACAATTCAAAGAAGGTAAAAATTGATTGTATTGATTAAAAGACGTTTACAACTTATACAAGTCTGAATTATTTGCTTGACAATCTAAAATTGAGCTGCAATACAAAGTAGATGAAGAATTTTATTCCAGGTTACAATACTTTACCAAAAGTGAAAGAACACACTTAAAAAGAAGTCTAAGGATGTTCTTTATGGTGTGGAACAACTTAACAAACTATTATTCACTGTTATTTGAATCTTTTACACTTGATATCACATGATAGGCTCATACCTTGCTTTAGAACTTGGTGCATGAGCACCTAGGGGTTACTTGTTTTTAAAACTGTCAAATTTTGGTGTGAGATCCAATCAGGATCATGGAATGAATAAATACTAGCCAATAGTCCATTAGCTAAAGTTGTGAAGGTTTGCAAGCTATTTGTGTGGTTTGCCAAAGTTGAAAACTTGAGCTAAGGTTGGTCAAAAGTTTTTGTGTAAGCCAAAATTGGGCAAAATGGGTAGAAGGTCTTGTTTTCATGTTGAAATTGTCTAAAAGATGTTAGGACACCATTTACCACCATTTGGAACCCATAGTTCAGGTCAATACATTGTGGTGGACAAAAATGTAAGAAATGCAAAAAGTTGCTAGAGCAACTTTTGCAACTTTTCAATGTTGCATGACAACATTTGGGCAAAAGGATGAAAATTTCCCTAAAGTAGTTATGGGTCGGAGAAATTGGTTGAAACATGGAGGATGACATATTTAAGGTCCTTCTAAACATTGTACGGAGGTTGGCACCATTTTGGCACGATTTCCAATACCAAGCATTTTGACAGTTTAAGGTTCATTGACTGTGTTCTTGAAATTGGTTTCCATTTGAGTTCAATGGATTGAATCAGCAAATATTTCCTTGTGGATAGTTAGGATTCATCATTTTATTGTTTTGTGTGCACTAGTTTGAGTTTTTGTTTTAGCTTGTTTAGGTAAATAAATTCCTATTCGTAGTTATAAGTCTCTGGACTTGACAAGGTGTACAAAGTTAAAATGGATCCATCTTGATTTCCCACCGTGGAAAACACTCGGCCCTTAGGGGAATGAAAATGGAGTCTTTGTATAGTAGTTTTATTTTTGTTAGGGTTCTGGAAGTGGTGTTTGTGAATTTTAAACTCTTTCCCTAGGCGAGCTCTTCCATAGCCCATCTAGGAAGCAAGAGAAAAGTGTCTTAAATAACTTGTAGGAGCTGATTGGGAGAATGAATCCAATGAATGGGAGATGTGAGATAGGTTCATATAGAGCCTTGGTTGCGAGTTGGAGGATTGTTGAATCCATTTGAGTGGATTTTGACTCAAGAGATTGGAGATTGGTTTGTTTCCTTGCAAAATAGCCCAATTAGGAACCTCCCTATCAGAACCCTGTCATTCACTAGACCATCTTTTCCTTGGGAAGGTATTGCTATCACTATCATAACTTTTCTAATATTCACATTGTCATATCTTCCTCTTAAACTATCTTCACCTTCCCATCATTTTCTAACTTCTAACTATTTGTTGAAGATTTGAAATTGATACGGTTATTCATCTTAAAGCACTCCATGATCTTCCAATCACGAGTCCAAGATACTAAAAATATGACACATGCATGCTCAAGGAGTATTATTATCATTTGTGCAAATTTCTACTAGCAATGTGCTATCATCATGTCTTGAAAGTATCCTTTGTAAACTTCTTACTTCATACCCATTGCCACTTTTCTTACTTCCTCTTTTCCTTTTACAATGTCTTGCATGACCGTGCCCCTTATCACCTTCACATGACAGTCCCAAATTCACTATCATTCATGCCAACATTCTTTCCTCTTTATCAACTTTGATTTTCCACCAATCCTATTTGTCAAGACTGTCATCCTATCACTTCTATTTTCTAATTTCAGCTGTTCCTTTTATTTATTTCTAAGCTTCTAAATATATTAAACATATCCATTTGAGTGCATCCTAACAGGGTAGCAACTATTACAACATTTGAAGAACTTCCTCTACCCTTGTTGGTTTGATGAATATCTACACTCCCTAAATGGTTCTTCTTCATAACAATGCATGCTTGTCATGGGCTTGTTTATTTCTATCCTCTACAATTTCATTATGCAAACTAGCCTCTCTAGATAAATTCCATTAAAGCATTTTACATCCTTAACTATTCATCTTCACCATGACTACACACTACTCTTTATAGCCTATATCCTTTCATTGATTATGACTATGGACCAATCAACTCGACTTCCCTTTTTTGAAGGTTTTCTTTCCAAGCATCCTTCTCCTAGTGTTATTGATCACAACCTTCTATATCATTGTCCCCTTATTACGTATTTAGAGATTTTGCCCAAACATCTCTTCTTTTAGAACAATAAAATGTCTCGAAACTGCCCATTAAAAGTTTTTTAACTACTTGTGTTGACATGATATCTTTTCACCATGATATTCTTCTATAAAAAACCCTTGATTGTATTTTCTTCTTGTCACGAGAGCATTGAACCTTGACTATATTACCATTTCATTTTATGATCACCCTAAGACTAGTACATCATGTTTATTCTCATTCTAAATCATTATATGATAATGCTCTTCTTTAGGTGTGGGACCTTCAACATGATACCTATATTCATGATCCAATAAAGATATTTATTTTCTTCTCCATGATGCACATGACCATAGCTAAATTGTTCATTGTCTCGTTCTTGATCCATACCCAGTGCCATGGTACCCCATATACAACCCACATATATTTGTCCACAAGAATATTCTTCATTTTTTTACAAGCATGCCCTCAAACTTAATATTATAAATCTCAAAGCTACCACAATTAAGCTTCTCCAATTAATATTTTTCTAGATGTGTTTAACATCTCTTCTTATAGTAAGATAAAAGTACTTTACATAAGCTCTCACACAATTGAAGATTGAGTATAGAAAACCTTCTATCTAACAAATAAGATAAAAGTTGACCAAGCTTTAATGCCAATTAACAAGAAGAAAGGTACATGAAATTCTTCCTATGGCACTTTAATGATGATATTGTTATGAGAATTTTTAAAAATGTTTAATTAAATAAAGTAGAAAGGTATATGAACAAAAATTAACATTGTACTATAACAAAAATGTACATTTGAAAAACCATTTCGAGAAAAAAAAAAACACACTCTAAAACAACCAAATGCATTATTTAGTAAAATAAATAATCAAAATACAATTAGAAAGAATCCATTACATGATTATCACTACCATGTAAAAATAGAGTTAATCTAATAGCATCAAGGTACCTATACACCAACCATACAAACTAGAACTCCAAGCACCTAGTAAATAGATGAAGTACAATCATGAAACCATGCATAGTTTGAGAAAATAATTTACAAACCCATGAAATATATAACACCTAAATGCTTGAGTGTAAATTACAACACCTCTCCTTGGTGTTAGTCTTTTTGTCTATTTTTAGGACATTCCTTACAACTTTTACATCATCATCCGGTGTTGCAATAGAGATGAAAGATGAGAGAAGAGGAGATGTTATGAGAGAGAGTGGAGAGAATGGTGTACATAAAAACAATAAAAGAGGAGAATAATTATATTGTAATAATAATAAAAGAAGATAATAATTATATTGCATAACCAATGGACATGAAGATTTTAGAGAATGCATTGTAACAAAGCATAGAGAGGCTAGTTATGGAACATGACACAAAAAAGGACATGAAGATGAAATATGTTACAATTTAGGATAAATAGGTGTATATAGAAGAAGAGGTGAGTGTAGAGGAGGATACAAAAAACATTTGGTGGAGAAAGACTATGGTAAGTTGAATCGTATGAAGACGAGAAGAGTTGAGGAGAGTGAACAAAGTTGTGAGTCAAAGAGTTTGGAGGAGGAGGTAGAGTTGTGGTAGACATGGTTCCATGAGGAAGAAGAAGATTAAATGAAATAATTCATGAAGGATGGTCTATTTCCCAACCCAATATTGGAAGAGGCAAAGGAAGAAAGCTTCCAATCTACATATTGTAGTGTAATAGGTTGTTTACAATTGAAAAGAGTAGTTATACTACTTAACCTCATTTTGTGAACTATGCTCACAAATTTATTATCCAACATGTATAATACAAGAGAATCCAAATGTATGTGATCAACACCAACGAATAATTTTTATTTATTTTATTTTCCAACTTTGGACCTATTTTGCTACATTTCTACTAGTTTGGTAGTTTTACATTCGAAAGACACTTTTTAATTCAATGTTGATTGGGCTAAGGATAATTTTATTTTTTATTTTTGTAGAATATGGAAAAGGGATCATGTAAGAGTGCTAATTCCTCCAATTCATAGGGCACACTGGAGTACAAGACCACCTCAAGGCAAGTATGATTAACAACACTTTAAAGATGCCAAATGCAATATGTATGATTGAAGGGTTTTTATTCCTTCGTTGCTTAGAATTGAAAAAGAGAGGGATGCTATTGATATGCAAAAGACTAAATAATAAAAGATATGATCTAAACCAACTGAGAAAAAAAATGTAAAAGGGAATAGAGATGAATGTGAATGCATCTGGAAATGAAATAAGAGAAGTGAGTTTTTGGACCCGAATTCCTGATTGTCAAAACCTCAAAATGACATGTAACAATAGATCTAGGCCTTGAAGGATGTATCCTGCCTCTTTCCAAATTTGAGCTAAAAATTTTAGGGGCAAGCCAATAATCATTCTATACCCAACACTAGATCACCAATGACATTCTATACCTAACAACTTTGGCTAAAACTTTCTAGGTCTCTCCAACTGTGTCTAATCTTTCTAATTCTCATTTAGTGGCTCTATAACTTGTTCGCACACACACAAAAATTGGGAAGGTTGGCTAAAGGGGTTTTCCTTGGTCAAACACCTATTTAGGAATCAACCTTGAAAATAAACGAAAATTGCATAAGGAAAGATGACATAGAAACCAAATTTGAACTATAAATCACATTAAACCTTGATAATGAAATGCTTCTTAGGATGTGATCACGAATGTTGATGCAAGAGCTTGATCTAAAAGGAAATCATGGAATAAATTACTTGAATGATGGATATTGTAGTTTTCCACAATGTTGATGAAGAATGAAAATAATTCTTTAAAGGATTGAAGACTTGGATGCTTGAATATCTTGAGATTGCTCTTGAAATTTGATTACTTGATTGATTTTTGATTATGAATTCTTACACACAGTAATGGATACCAAAATTAAGAGAGATGGGGTGTTTATTTACTTAATACATCATTTCAGGGGTTAAAAATCAAGCAAGTTGACCACGGGACTGGATTTCCCACCAAAACCATGACATAGATCTCCAGGCCAAATTTGGGCCAAAATCCTTGGGTAAAGAACACCAATGACATTATATCCTAGGGATAGATGACCAATGGCTTTCTGTAGCTTAGATAATGAGTCAAAATTTGAACTAGGTGCCAAGAAAATAGGGTAGATGCAAAATCTTTGAGTACAACTCATTTCCAGGTTAGGAGGGGTCACAAAGGCCATAACTAGAGATATAGGGCCTAGGAGATGAAATGAATTATTTGATTGGATAAAAAATAGAGCACACTTAGAAATAAGGTCCAACCTTGAGTTTTGAAGAAATTGAATCAATACATGAATTATAATATTAATTTGAAGGTCCAATGAGTGTTAGGAAAGCATGAAATCAATGTGGGAACCCATACATACTAAAATGGGGATAAAATGAGCACCACATTAAGGGTGCTTTCTTTTTAGGACAATACATTTAGCCCCCACTTTAGCGGGAGTGTGAGTCCGCCTCATGCTCATGGTGAAGTAGTAGAAAGAGAGATAAAGATCATGGGAAAATTGTCAGGGGATAAGATATTGCTAATTTTATGGACATAGTCCACAAAACAAGGATCTTAACTTGTACATCCATATACACGGACACATAAGAAACCAACAAAATTCTAAAGCTTACTAAGATTCCAAGTCAACTAGTTGAAGAGACCTCGCTAAAGAAAATGTCTCAACCACTAAGATCATGCTAGGAAAGCTACTGCAAAACCATAAGTAGTCACCTAAAAAGAGAAAGATCACATATCAAAGATTAGATAATACTCCATGATCTAACCCACTAGAATAGATATGAGACCATGGAAAGAAGAGAGGACCATGAATCCAATAGTCTAGCAAGTTGTGCTATGATAGGTGATTCATGAGAGAAGAAGAAGAGAAGGAGAAAGAGAAGGAAAGGATAAAAAGATGTGTTATGATAGTTCCACTTATCCAAAAGAAAGAGGGAAGGATAATTGATAGTCTAGAAATTTGTGTTATGCTATTCAATTCTACCTTGAAAAATTTGTGCACAGGGGTGGCTTGTAAACTTTTGCGCTTAGGGGTGGCTTATAGGATCAATCCTATAGAAAGCATTGTCTCCATAGAGATCCAAAAAGGTGATCAGTCCTAATAGAAACATTGTATCCTTAGGGATCAATAAAACAAGATAAGTATTAAGAAAAGCATTGTCTTCTTAAGGATCTAAAAATGATCTGTCCTAAGGAAAACATTTTTTCGTTAGGGGTCAATTAAACATGATTAGTCCTAAGAAAAATATTGTCTTTTTAGGGATTAAAAAGTGATCAGCCCTAAGGAAAACATTATCTCCTTAGGGATCAATAAACAAAAACAAGTTGCATAATATATAAAAGAGGCCATATATATGCCCCCTCCTTATGATGGCGAAATAAGACTATGGTGACATCATAAGGAAAATAGAACAATGATACCTACTTCCAACAACAAGGATATATCCTTAAACACTAATGTATGCTTATAACCTTAGCAAAGAGGGAAAAATATTGTTAGGAAAGGGATAGGTAATTGTGAAAGGATATCTGCAAGTGGGAAGAGATCCTTGAAAGGAAGAGATATTGGTTACAAGATGTCTACCTTCAAGATGAGATCTTGAAAAAAGATAACTTGTTCAAGGTAAAGAGGGGAGGAGAACAAGAACACACCCTTTTAGCCCCCCTTTTGATAGGTGAAAAAGATATTCTTGGTGAAGGATAACACACTCTAAGCCCCAAAGTAAGGGTATTTATTTAAGACAGACATAGACTTTGCAAATAAGGAAAATATTGTAACTCGAGATGTAAATCTCATGAAAAAGAGAAAATCCTTATGTGAACAAAAAACTCCATGCAAGAAAGGATAGCATGTGATAAAAAAAGACCGCATAACCTAGAGCAAGTGAATCCTTATAAAGGAATAAGATATTAAAAAATGAAACCTTTCCCCCTAAGGGTGATGGCAAGGGAAAATACAACCCACTATATACCCTATGTGATAGAATTTATAGTAGACATGCACTTTCAAGCAAGGATAAAGTTGCAACTCATGATGTAAATCTCCTAAAAAAGAGAAGATCCTTGCATAAAACAACAAATCCATTAAAGAAAGGACATCATATTATAAAAGAAGAAAGTGCACAAGGGATATTAGATCTATTGGAAAGGAAGAGAAAAAAAAAGGAGGAAGGGGGATCAAGTATACACACCATACCCATTGTTAGGTAAGGTGATACTTGAAAAATGATGACACATTATGCCTCCTAAGTGAAAATTTATTTATAATATAGACATGCACTTTTAAGAAAGGATAAAGTTGCAACTCGGGATGTAAATCTTTTGAAAAGGAAAAGATCCTTACATAAAACAACAAATCCTCACAATAAAGGATATTGTGTTATAAAAGAAACGAGTCAACAAAGGGATAAAATTAATCTTTGGGATAAAAATGAGAGTAAAATAGTACCCTTTCCCCACAAGTAAGGAGACAAGGAATAAGGACCATTATGTTTCTCAAAAAGTATGATTGCACCTAAAATTGCACCACCATAAATTATAATGAGCCCTCAAAGGATAGGATAGCAATGTCACATAGTGAGGAGCAACATAACAAAAATGTAGATGTCATTTAGAATGATCATGATAAAGGTGCCATTAATTGTTACATGTCATTTGAATCATAAAACAATCAATGAATTCCTAAATTTTACACTTCAAATCAGAACATTCATTAGTCTTATGGCCACAAATTTGATGACATATACAAATGGAAGAATTGTCTTGTTTATGTTTTCTATTATTGAGTTTGTTTTTCAAAGGAGTAAAAAGTTGACTTTAAGAAGCAAAAAACAAAATAATCTCTTGTTGGATGTGAAATTAGGAAAATAATGTATAAATTGATTGGACAAATGAGAAGGCTGGAAACCTAGAGCTTCTTTTGAAAAATGTGATGTAGATTTCTCATGAATTTCAATGCTTTGTTGTACACATCCAATACCATGTTCATCAGGGAGATTTTATATGTCAAAAAGACAAGGGTCTCTTTTAGGTGGAATTGGGTTGAAGTTTATAGAGGCCCAATCAATATCCATACATGTGTCAGAATAAGGTGTTTGGTTCTCAAATTTAAGGATTTTTTTGTTACTACAAAAGTTTGGTGTGAAGTCTAAGGTTCCCCAATCATCATCTTGAAGAGTTGATGGTTTTGTTGTTTGTATTGGAGGAATAATTGAAGAAGGAAATGGAGATTGCACTTTGTTGACTTGATTAGGATCCTTATGTGGTAAGGTTGGATTTTTAGAAGAAATGACATCAAGGATATTATATATCCTCTTGAGGATTATTGTAATATGTGTATGGCACTGCATGATAATCAGATTACATATCACCTTTTACAATAATCACTGGTTTTCTTTGAGGGGTATCTTGAATGGTATTGACTTGATTAGGTTTTTTGTTCTCAAAATATTCATTCGAAAAAGAGAGAGCATCAAGGATATCATTCTATACTTCTAAGGTATTTTTAGGAGAAGGAAAATCTTAACTCATTGGTGCTTCATATCTAGAGGGAAGATGAGTGGAATAGATAGGAGGGGAAGTGTCATGAAGGGAATTGTCAAAAAAATCATCCTCTTGCACAAAGGTACTCTCATAGGGGAGATTCACATCGAAATAATAATCAACATCATTATCCAATGGTTCATCCTAAAGAGGGAGGTCATTGAGAGGAGTTTTAAAATTATGTTCTTGCATCAATATGTGCTCGTGTGGGAGAGAAGATTTAAGAGAGGAATCATTGATATGTTCATAAAGGGGATTGTTGTAAACCCTAAATCCTTCTATTGTATTAATTAACTTTTGACAAAAGGAGAGTTTAGGATGTGTAGAGGAAGACTTAGTAGAGATGAAGTTGTCAAGGACTTCATCCATCATATCAAAATCTTCACTACTAAACACGTCATGAAAAGTGATAAAGCTTTGGAGAAGGAAATAAGACATTTTGTAATGAAAAAAGCTAATGTTATGAAACAAAGCATAAAATGAATTAGTATAAGACACATAACAATTCGTGAAAATAAAATATTTTTGGATTTTTATTGTTTTTATCATGTAAATGCAAGATTGAAACTATGAACAATATGCAATCTTTATGTCTTTTTATTAATGAATTAAAAAATAAAACTAAAATAAAAAATAAATGCATAAAATGCATATATATTTTATCTAAGCACTTAATCACAATGTTTTTGTTCTTTCTATAATTGAAAAACATACACATGAAGATCTAACTAACCATAACAAAAGGTATAATGCATGAAAGAGACGGGTTCACCAAAATGTACAATATGAAAAGGGGATCATGTAAGAGGACTAATTTCCCCAATTCATATTGCACATTGGAATACAAGAACAACTCAAGACAAGTATGATTAACACCACTTGGAATATGCCAAATGTAATATCTATGCTTGAAGGGATTTTATTCCTTTATTACTTAGAATTGAGAAAGAGAGGGATGATATTGATATGCAAAAGACTAAATACGAACATATCTGATCTAAAATAAATGAGAAAATTGATTTAAAAGTGAATGGAGATAAATTTGAATGCACCTATAAATGAAATAAGAGAAGTGAGTTTTTAGACCCAAATTCCTGACTGTCAAAATCTTGGAATGACTTGTAACTACATATTTGGGCCCTGGAGACTGTAATCCGACTCTCTACCAAATTTGAGTTGGAAATTCTAGAGAAAAGATGAAACTCATTTTGTACCCAACGATAGATTTCCAATGGTGTTCTATACCCAACAACTTTGACTGAAACTTTCTAGGTCTCTTTGATTGTGTCTGTTCTTTCTAATTCCCATCCAGTGGCTCTGTAACTTGTTCTTAAACACATAAAAATTATGAAGAAGGTTGGATAAAGGGGTTTTCCTTGGTCAAACCCCTGTTCAGGAATCAACCTTGAAAATGAATGGAAATTACATAAGGAAATATGAGATAAAAACTACATCTAAACTATAAATCACATTATACCTTGATAATGCACTGCCTCTTTGGATGTGATCACAAATGTTGATGCAGTAGATTGATCTAAAAGGAAATCATGGAAGAAATGCCTTGAATGATGTATATTTTAGTTTTCCACAATGCTTGATAAAGAAGGAGAAGAATTCTTTGAAGAATTAAAGAGTTGGATGCTTGAAGATTGTGAGATTACTCTTGAAATCTGATTGCTTGATTGATTTTTTGATCATGAATGTTTTCACTTAGTAATGGATACCGCACGCGCGCACACACACACACACACACACTTGCATGCTTTATTAATTTTTCACTCTTAAATCTTTTAGTTTTATTAAGTTTCTAGACCAAGTAAAGCATATGAGCCATTTGGTATAAAGTTGAGGTACATTTCATAGGTTTGCATGCTCTTGAATTAATTTTTATACATAATACATAGTGAAAAAGGAGGTTAAAATATCCAGCTATGATAGTTTAGAGATTACTAATAAGTTATGAGTACCAAGAATATGAAAGGAGATAGAGTTAATATGAACCTAATACTTGATAATGTACAACAAGAAAAAGGAGGGTTTGTCCTCCTTTTCCTATCATAGAATTAGAAGGAAGATGACAAACTAGGCTCAAGTAGGACTTAAGTGCTAATTGAGTCAATGATCCTTCACAATAATGTATTAGAATGAGTTGAATTTAGAGGAATATGATTGGATGCTGCAAGATAAAAGATAAAGTAATCCAAAATGAGAAGTTTCAAATTGCACAAACTAATAGAGAGAAGGGAGTAACCTATAAGTACCAAAAAAAACAACAAAGAAACAATACTAACCTATGATTTCAATTTGAAGTTGAATTGTTGGGAAGAGGTTGCCTAGGGCATCCTATTCTCAATAAGAGGTTTCCTGAGCTATCCTATTCCCATTACTTTGCAGTGATTGAATTATAAACTATCCATCATGTCTTGTACTTTCCTGGTATACAATGGTAGGTTCACCACTTGTTCTTGAACACAAAAAAATGGGGAAAAAGTGTTGTATAGAGGGGTTTGCCTTAGTCAAACCCAGGTTTGGAATCAACCTTGAAATGAAATAAAGTAAATAAAAGTGTGTTTTCATATAACAAAGGCTAGATTTGAAAAATGAATTATATCATACCTTGGCAATGCAAATGCCTTTTTGAATGTGATCAAGTATGTTAATGCAATAGCTTTGATTTCACACAAAACCTCAAAAGGAAATCATGAAAGACAAAATCTTGTGTAATGGATATTGTAGTTTTCCACAATGCTTGATTGAGAAGAAGAAAGATTTGAAGAATTGAATGAATGTGGATGAATTCTTGCACTGCGATCTTCTTCCTTGATGGTAGACTCCTTTGCTTGATCTTCAATAAGGGAAAGAGACTTGATCCATGGAGAATATTGTCTTTGAAAACACTTTAGAATGCTTGAAATCTTTCTTCAAAATGTTTAGATGCAAAATTGTAGGAGATTTGTTGAAATATTGATCTTAGTTACCAAAATGAGGAGAGATAGGTTTCTTTTATACCTCTCACAACATTTCAAACGTCAAAATTTGAAGGAGATTGACATAAAATAAAAATCACAAATCCCACATAATGAGGGGATGCTATATTTTGAGGTATAGTTGATTGCAAGATGAGGAAGAATAACATAGGCCATAAATGGTAACATAGGTCCCATGTTGGATCATAAATGATTGAATTAGATAAATAATAAAGGAGCATGCCTATAAATAAGGGCTCACATCATTTTTTGGTGAATAGGTCTCATATTTAAATTTAGGTGTTCGTTCATTAAGTACATCATGAAGTCATATCATGCATGTTAAAATGGGAACACACTAAGGTGGGTTCCAAACAATCATGAAATTATACACACCCATAAGGTGTTTAAAATTATTGATGTTACATTTAGCCCACACTTTAGCGGGAGTATGATATTACCTCATGGTCACGGTAAATGAAATGAGACATAAGAGAAAGAGAGAAGTAATCATGGGAAAAGTACAAAGAGATAATACATCACTAAGTTTAAGGACACAAGATCCCAAATGAAGGATCTTAACTCAAACAACCACATGCAAGGACATAAAACTAAAAAAATAGAAACAAAAAGACAAAAGAAAAAAGACACAAAAAACAAAAGGGCTTAGCAGTATAAACAAACCTTCATATCAACTAGTTGAAGAGACCTCGATAAAGAAAATATCCAAACCACTAGCATCATGTTCATAAAGGTATCACAAGAGGACAAATGGTTACATGGAAAGGGAAAGAGAATACACAAAGGACAATACAACACTCCATGATTTAATCCAATGTCATAGCTATGAGAGCGTGAAAGAAAAGAGAGACCATGAATTGATGCAGTGCAAAATGGAAACATGGAGAATCCAAGAATGGATAGTCCAAACCTTACACTCACAACAACAACACAATGGAAACACAATAAACCAAATTCTCAAATAGCATCATACTATTTTCATTCAACATGCTCGACTGTAAGGCCTTTCAGATTATGACCAAATACAAAAAATTACAATAGTAATTCTACAATACCTCGCAAGATCCAAATCCAAGCTAGCCAGATCTGTAACAACATGTTACAACAAACTGGTAGAAACCCCAAGAAGAATCTAAACTTGTGCTTGCAAGAAACAACAACCTTCTTGTCTTCCAATCCCACACTTAGCTACTAGCTCTGCTCAATATCATTCCTCTTCGTTACTCCATGTTGAATGATCCCCCCTACAAACCTACCCCAAGCCTTTCTTAAATACACTTCTTATGCCACAAGTCAGTTGGAAGAAAGAAATAACTCCTAAGCCTGAGTCAGATCCTAAAACAAATAAATATTAAATGCAATACAAGTTGGCTCACAAATAGCCTTGCAAATAATTAATTCGCCATGTCAGCCTCCATATCTACCTAAGAGAATGTAATACACACTACCCAAATTAAATACATCAAGTCGACCCATCAAATCCTCAATAACTCTAGTTGGTAAGCCAAACTACCGAGTGTTAGAAAAACTACTGATCCAACCATGCATTGCCAAGAAAGTACATCGATCGAGCACCACAAGCATCGCCGAGCACCATAAGTTTTGTCGAGTTTCTTCAGTGACCAAGCCCTTCAATGACCGAGCCCCTCGATCAACACTGCAATTGAGTAACAAAACACTCCAACATGCAGGATTGCTAACTTCCCCAGGATGCTCCTACATCAGACACCCTAGGTGCGAAAAGATGTTCTTAAAGGCTGGAAGAACATCTTGCGGGATTCAACACATAAACCCTGAACTGGTTCTTTACATACATATCCTTCAAGTCTTCAACACTCTTACCCCATATCCACTTCTTCTTTCTGTTCCTTCTCAAATCCTTCCTCGACAATCCATAGGTCTGTTTTCCATACTGATCTCCGACCCTTCTAGGATCCTTTAACTCAACTCGGCTCCCAAAGCTTAGACTCCTCCTACCAAGTATTGTATCTAGAAAAGGCATTAGGGAAAACTTCCTGTCATCCTTCTCAACTGTAAACACATTCTTGACACAGTCATGCATAGCCTTTCAATCATACTACCAATGTCTACTGAGCAATATGTAACAACTACTCATGTCCACAATATCACACATTACTTGATCCTTATACTGGACAATCTAAAAATCAACAAGACATTGGTCCCCCACTTCCAAAGTATGAACATCTTGCAACCAACCAATCCTATAAGGACAAGGATGTCTCACTCTCTTCAAACCAAGTTTTTGAACCATCTCCTCATCTACAAGGTTATTAGTACTACCACCATCCACAATCACATTACAGAGTTTACCTCCTGACTTGCACCAAGTTATGAACAAGTTGCTCCTCTGACAAGGTTCCACCTTAGTACTGAGCAATGTTCTTCGAACCAGCATGTTTTTTGACTCTACCTCATGTTCATTCAGTATGTTCTCATTCACCACACCAACTCTTTGATCACCAGTCTTCTGGGAACATTCATAAGCTCTATGTCCTTCTTTACCACAACGAAAACAAGTACCCTTAAAGGAAACCTTACATATCCTCTTCCTCGGCTCAACAAGTTTTAGTTCATCTTCAACAGTCAGTTTATCCTTCGCCGAGTGATCTTTTTTCTCCTTCCCTCTAGAATTACCATGTTGTCTCCTCTTCAACTTATCTTCTACCTTCAGGGTATATTGATAAGCATCCTCAACCAAATCAATCTTCAACATACCAATCTCATCTTGAATATTGAGTCCCAATCCATTCACACACTGAGCTACCTTTTCCTTAACGAGTTCTCTGTGTCTAGGCCGAATAGTCAACTTATAGAACTCCTTGGTATAGTCTTCAATAGTCAATTCTTTCTGCTTCACATTGAGAAATATATTAAACAAGTCAAGTTCATAGTCAACATGTATGAACTTAGCCTTCAATTTTTCCACCATCAACCTCCACCTATTGATCTTCATTTCACCTTCATCTTCTCTTTCTATCTGCAATTCTTTCCACCAAAGAGTAGCATGTCCTTTCAACTTTGTTTGTGCCAACCTCACTCTAAGAGGATTTTCAATCTCTTCAAGCTCAAAGAAGTCTTCTAACTCACCAATCCAATCAATCAAGTCCCTAGGTCTCAAAGTACTAGATAAGTTAGAAACTTCCATTAGGTAACTAGTACTTAACCAAGCTCCAGATCTATGCAACCAACCAATTCTTTCTTCTCCATATCTGTCCCTCCGATCGGTTCTATCATCTCCACTAGATCCAGTAGCTTCGAAGTCTTCAACAACTTCCTCATATCCATCCTCAGTGCCCACATTCTGAGGTACTCTAGCCATAGACCTCATAATCTCAGTGACCATGTCATTCTTCATCAATTCTATCTCAGATCTGAAATCAGCTTTAACCTTCTCTATAATCCTAGACTCCATAGTATCACAAAGATCTGCAATCACCCTAGGGTCCAATCTTCTTAGAGGCATCTTCAAGATCTTTGTAAACCCAAGGAAACAAATTACTAACCCAAGGTCTTGGTGCAAACTACCTCAACTTCGGCGATCTGTCCACACACTTAAGAAATTCAAGCTCTGATACCACCTAGCGTAGTGCAACATGGAAACATGGAGAATCCAAGAATGGATAGTCCAAACCTTACACTCACAACAACAACACACCGGAAACACAACAAAGAAAATTCTCAAATAGCATCATACTATTTTCATTCAACATGCCTGGATGTAAGGCCTTCCGGGTTATGACCAATGCAAACAATTACAAGAGTAATTTTGAAAGACCTCACAAGATCCAACTCCAAGCTAGCCATATCTATAACAATAGGCTACAACAAACTGGTAGAAACCCCAAGAAGAATCTAAACTTGTGCTCGCAATCAACCTTCTTGTCTTCCAAGCCTACACTTAGCTACTAACTCTGCTCAATATCGCTCCTCTTTGTTACTCCATGCTGAATGATGCCCCCTACAAACCTTCCCCAAACCTTTCTTAAATACACTTCTTCGGCCACAAGTTGGTTGGAAAAATATAAATAACTCCTAATCCCGAGTCGGCTCCTAAAACAAACAAATATTAAATGCAATACAAGTCGGCTCACAAATAGCCTTACAAATAATTAATACTTGGTGCAAGGGAACCTCCACCATCAATTTTCATATTCTTTAAGTCATGTCAAGGAATGATTTATTTAAGTCATTTTCTAAAGTTTATCAAACCATGTCAAAGAATGGTATATTCTTTAATTTGCATTGTAATGTTTCAGAAATTTACTACTTGTCACCAAAATGCCGAATAGGAATATGAAGGGACACAGGAAGATGAACAATTTGTAACCATCAAGAGATGTCTTTTAATAGAAATGATTGTAATCGACAAAGGGGGACAAAGATTTGGTTACGAGAGATCGATTAGGGATTGTGAAAATATTTGGGCTCTTTGGTGTCCAGCCAGAGAGCCATCAAAATTGTGTACCTGAAATTTAATGAAATGTATTTCTAATATAGTTGGTCAATTGCATTTCATATTTTCGTAATATCATTTTATGTAGATCTCTTGCAGTTCGATTTCAAAGATCTACGTTTATGTTTGGGTGAAAGTTAGTTTCCAAGAATTCATTTTGGTGGAAGTTATTATTTGCAGATTTGAGACTGCTTGACCATAGTCAGATTAAAGCGTGTGGTATAGACACATTTTGGAGACTCAGGACCTCTAATAATATTCATTGGAAAGATATGTGAATTAACTTACAGTCCCGATTTGGGACATTCATGTTCATTGTATCTGCCAAGTTAATGAAGACTGGTTCTTCATTATCGGTTCATGGTTATGATGTGGTTTTGAATTCATTTTAGGAAGGAATGTAAAGTATAGGGTTCTTAAAAAGATGTTTTGTTTATATTCGGTTTGTGACAGTCTCGATTCGTGATGATGCTGGATAATGGTTTTAATGGACATAGAATATGTTTAAAAGAACCAAGTATTCATTCTTGAATAGATTTAAAATCATTAACGGTTTCAAAGAAACCGTTACTCAAGATTGTTGTTGATTCCTTGTGAATGTATCAGGTTCCTTGAAGGATTGAATAGTGTAAGGGATGGGTGTTTGCGGCATCGAAGACTGATATTAATGGTCATCGTATTTGGAAAAAGGTGGAGTGTTTGTTGCTGATGTATTGAGTTTGTAATGGTTTTCAAGAACCGTTACATCTTCTGAGTATATAATTGATTCACGCCATTGCTTTCAAACTTTGTAATGGAGGAAGGTGGCGAGCACATGGTTACATGCATCCTCAAGTTGGAACCAGCCGCATGGCAATAAATTCAATCTCAGTTACAGTCTCTTTTTGGAACCAGCCGCAAACTGGTGGATTCAATCTCAATCCATAAAAGGCTCGTAAGATATGAATAATCAGTGAATGTAATGTGACTATTGGTAAGCTCTAATGCAATGATTGAGCATGGAAAGTATTGTTAGTTTGATGTTGTTAATGTTATCATTATCAAGATATCAAAAGAGTATGAATCTCTAAAATCAATGCTTATAAAGAAAGATAAGATGATTAAGTGTTTGCAGACATAGAATCATTGATGCCCTCTACATCAATTCTCCATGTTGGCCTCCATATATACCTAGGAGAATATAATACACACTACCCAAATTAAATACATCAAGTTGGCCCATCAAATCCTCAAGAACTCCAGTCGGTAATCCAAACTACTAAGCATCAGCAAAACTACCGAGCCAGCTAGGCATCGTCGAGCAAGTACGTCGACCGAGAACCACAAGCATCACTGAGCACCATAAGTTTTTTTGAGTTCCTTTAACGAATGAGCCCTTCAATGACCGAGCCCCTCGATCAACACTGCAACCGAGTAACAAAACACTCCAACATGTAGGATTACTAACTTCCCCAGGATGCTCCTGCATCATGAATCCAACAGTCTAGCAATTTTTGTTATGCTAGGTGATCTATGGAATGAAGTAAGGAAAGGAGGTAGAATTGATAGTGTAACAAGTTGTGTTATGCTAGTCAACTCTACCTTAGAAAATATAGACATAGGGTGGGTTATCCTAAGGAAAGAAATATCTCCTTATAGAGTTTGTAAAAAGGGGATCCGTTCTACAAAAAAGTAGGGATCCATGGAAATGGTCAGTCTAAGGATCTATAAAAGATAGTTAGTCCTAAGGAAAACATAGCCTCCTTAGGGATTAAAAAAAGTGATCATTATACGGATCTATAAAAATGATCATTCCTAAGGAAAGAATAGTCTCCTTAGGGATCAATGAAAGAAATCAGTCTAAGGATATATAAAAATGATCAATCCTAAGGAAAACATAGTCTCCTTAGGGATCAATGAAAGTTGCATAATGTACAAAGGATGCCACATATATGTGCCCTCATCATTATGACAACATATAAATATGGTACATCATAAGGAAAAGGGAACAATGATACCTACTTCCAATAACAAGGAGATATCCTTAAAATATAAATATATGCCATAACCTTAGCAAAGAGGGAAGACTCTTGTTAGCCAAGGAATAAATAATTGTGAAAGAATATCAAAAAATGAGAATAGACACTTGAAAGGAAGAGATATTAGCTACAATAAATATAACTTTAAGAGGATCTCCCTAACAAAAATAACATATTTAAGACAAAGAGGGGGAAGAGAACAAGAATGCACCCTTTTAGCCAGTTGTTGCTAGGTGAGAAAGGAATTCTTGATAAAGAATGCCATACTTTTAATCCCCTAGATAAGGGTATTTGTTTAGGATGAACACGATTTTACAAATAAATAAGAATCAATGATACACACCTCTTACATAAGAGAAAATCCTGAATCAAAACAAATAGTTTCATATAAGAAAACAATATCACATAATAAAAAAACACCACTCGAACAAGGATCCAGATGCTTAGAGAAAGGAAAAGGAAAAGAAAAACATATTGCCCCTGAATAGAGGCAAGAGAAAAGACAACACATTATGCATACTAAGCTAATGATGAAATGTAATAGATAAACACTTCCAAGAAAGGAAGAGATTGTAAACAAAGATACCAATCTTCATAAAAGAGAAAGATCATAGAATAAAATAAGTCCATGAAATGAAGGACATCACATTAAATTGATACAAATTACAAAGAGATAATGGATCTTTTGAAAATGAATGACACCATAAATTCCCTAAGTGAAAGATCATTTATAATAGACTCGCTCTTTGAAGCATGAAAAATATTGTTAACAATGATGTAAATTCCTTATGTGAAACTAAGGGTTTCATGCTAGAAAGAATGTACCATTATAAAAAGATAAAAAATCCAAAAAGGGAAAATAGGGTCCTATGAAAGGAGAAATTGAAAAGAGAAAGGGAAAGGATGTCACATTATACATATTTAGTGAAAAAATCAATTACAAGAGATATAAACTTCCAACTAGGGAAGAGGTTGTAAATAAGGATATCAATCCCTTAAAGAGAAAGATCCTCAACAAAAAAGTCCATGCATGGAAGGACATCATACTATAAAATATTTAACCAAAAAAGATATAAGGGATCCTTTGAAAGGAGGATAATGAATAAGATAGAGAGAATTTCCCCCCAAGCAGAAGAACAAGGGAAAAAACCTATTATTCTGTCCACAAAGAAAGTCATGCGAAAACAAGAGCCCCCTAAAGAAGTTATCCAATAAGAATACACGATGGAGTACAACATAATAGGAAAGATGAATTCTTAGGTATGTTTTTGAGATAAAGAAAAAATATAAGATCTATTGTTAAGCAAATAAGACATTGATCTACTAAATCTTGAACAAATTGTCTAAATTCAATACAATCAACAAGAGAATATTTATTGTTATGATGAAAGAGACATAGAGAATCACCATTATGAGATATTTGATAGAACTTTGGAATAGAAATTTGAAAAATGTCTAAAAGGAAAATGAATTTTAGTATCATATTTAAGTCTCAAAAATATACTCTTAGCCAAAGCGAAACCATCATCAAAAGGATATGTAATGATGAAAGGTGTTAGTAAAAGAAAGGTTAGAGGAGGTTTTTGTTGTGAATAAGTAAGAATATGAATAGAGGTAAAATAAGAAGGAAAGATGTTCTCTTGAGGTATAAATCCTAAACCACATCTAGTGACTTGTGTAGAGGATCTATAGGGACCTTTATACCTTGTTCATTAATACCAAGACCTTGTCCACTATAATCTTGTTGAGAAATAATGTCATAACCCACATTATAATGAAATTTTAATGTAGAGGTAGAAGAACTTTTATCGTGAGTCTTGTAAAAGTGTGTAGTATAAGGAAAAATAGGAAGGAAAATATTCTCTAGTTTAGGGAGATGAGGATTCCTATCACTATTCTCATATTCTTTAGGTTGGGAAGAAGAAGAAGGTTTATCGAGATCTTCATGTCCACTTAATGTTATTTTTTGAGATAAATCATCAAGGAAATGTTTAACTATTAAGATTGAGGAACATTGAGAGGGGGGGGGGGGGGGGGGGGGGGGGTGAATCAACGTTCTAAACCTTATAACCTTATCAAACTGATTGCACAACCATAAACCAAATATAAATGAAAGTAAACAACATAAGTATAAAAAAAACATCAACAACATTATGACACCACGATTTTTGCAGGAAACCTTGTTAGGGGAAAAACCATGGTGGGATGGAAATAAAAAATGATTACTCTGCATAAGTAATAACCCCGTTAAAGGTTTGAGTACAAACGGGGATTGCATATGAATTCAAGCACACTGCCTAGAGCTCATTGCTCATATTACAACATATAAAGACTCACTGTCATACAAAATGATTGGAATACAATCCAATAAAGTGAATTGAGAAATAACATCAACTATGCCTATCTAGTTCCATGTAGGTACAATAAAAAACCATCAACCTATCCTCTGCATTCATGTTATTTTTACATACAACATGTCCACATATCAAATTTGTAATTATCTCTATCAAATCAACTTAAAAACTCAATCTAATATGCCCTATTGAAAAAACAATATTCCAACTGGTTGGCCTCAAGAACATAAAGTGTAGTGTGTAGAACATTGACCAAATGAATAATTAAATCATCCTGCTAACCTTGATTGAATACATAAAAATAATCAAACATGTCGGCTCTATCAATTATGACTCTCAAATCATTTGGATCATCAATATGTTAGGATCGTTGATCGATCCAACAACTGATTGTCATTTTTCTTCACAATTCATTACATACTTGACACTCAAAACTCTATAACTCAAAAAAATGATAACATAAATAGGTGTGATCATCGAGGAAGGTATAATACACATTATAGAATCTTCTTCTATCTTCACAACTCAAAATTCCTGTGTACCTATCCGTACCGATCCATTTACCAAAAAAATATAATTTGACCTTCGGTAATCACAAAATATGTCAAGTGACAATGAGAATCATGTATAGTTTCCATCAATGACAACATACAAGCCATCCATAACAATGTCTCTTGCCAATAATCTTCCCCTTTGGCATTGATGGTGACAGTGAAAAATGACTAAGTGTCCAAAAAAAATTGCAAACTCCAAAAATATCTCTCCCTAAACCAAGAATATTGGCTCCCCCTAAGATTAATATCTCATTTTTCACTCCTTATCTCTCCCCCTTTGACATCAATGTCAAAGTATGAGAACAAAAACTTCATCTATGAAAATCCTATGTATCACTGCTATATACAAATATACAAGAATACTTACAATAGTTTAAAAACATATGAGAAAATGTTTCTCAGAGAAACAAAATCCGTATCACAACTCTTCTTCATTCTCTCCATCACTTCAATCTTCCCACAAATAACATAAGATACCTTCTTCTTTGCATTAATTGGATCTAATGCATATGGTGAAGTGTAAGTTGTTTATACTTCCTTCAACCCATTCATCAAAACATCAAGTTTAGGAACAATCATGTTCATCAACTCACTGATCCTTCCCTTTACTCTATCTCTCTCAGTTACAAGTGTTCTGATCTTGTCATTCAGGGATGTCAGTTGAACTTCATGGACTAAAAGATAAACCCTTCAAAGGATCAAATGTCTTTGATATTTTTGTTAGCTTCATTTCTCTATCCTTTATGTTCTTATCAACATTAGAAATGCACTTAGAATAATCAAAACAACCTCTATAAAACTTTCTACCTTTGGATAAAGCATCCTTTACCCTGTGAATTTCCAGGCCTAATGAAATTTAGTCCCTTTTAATCAATGAGTTCAATTGATTGAATCTCATAGAGTCATAGTCACTCTAAACTTTTGTCAATGCAGACTTCTCCAAAGATTCAAAATGAGTATTTTCTACATTTAATAAACCTTTAAGCTAACCTGATGTACAATCATTCTAATTTGTTGTGTAGGTCAGCATGATCTTACTCAAGAATTATGATGCTCTAGCTAACAATCTATTGTCCTTCTCATGGGTCTTAAAAATTTGTTCCCTTGCTTTGGCTTGAGCTACTGAAGAAAATCCTATCAACTGAACTAGACTTTGAGTGTCCAAATGAATTGGACCTTGTGCGATCTACATGTCCTCCATTTCATTGTTACCTTCTTCCAGGAATTTAGCCACTGCCTCTACAATGTCTCTTGCCTCCACATCGTTCTCAATTTTTACCTTCGGATCTATATCCTCAGCTCCCTCAAGAGTCTTATCTTCTTTTGTGTCTCTTTATTCTCTCACTTCATCTTCCATCTGATTGTCATCTATTGTCCTCTCTTCCTCTACTTTACCTTTGTCTGCATCTACAACTGTTGCATTTGACCTGCCACTTGTCTGATCTTTTGAAGTGTCTTTTCTTGCCTCTTCTTTCTCCTTCTCATAAAGAATATATTCTCCTTCTATCATAGCCATCTTTATGTTTGGAAATCCTTATATATCTACCTCAACATCATTCTTAATTGAAAGTGTAATTTGTACACCAAAGATAAAAACATCTAGCTCTTCATTTTTCATCTGATATGAGGTGTCCATAGTATCAAGTGGTTATTTGTCATCAATATGCATCTCTTTCCTATCATCCTTTGCTTCTACCTCGTACTGATTGTTCAACAAGATTTTTTTTATTACTTTCTCAGTTTCCTTGTTGACTTCATTTGTTTTACTGATCATGAGCTTGTTTATCCTTGACTTCCCATTCAAACCCTTCCTTTCTTCTTGAAAAATATTGTCTATTTATTCCTTAACAATAACAAGACTGAGATTGATGACCTGTTCATGGTCCTTTGAGGGTTAAACCTCATGATTGTAGCAATAAGAATGAAGTTTGGAGATTGTTGGATCATAGATAGACTAAAATCAATTTCGATGGTGCCTCAAAGGGCAACCTGGGCCCATCTGGGGCTGGATATGTTTCTAGGGATGATGGGTGCAAAATGACTAACGAATGGAACAATCAACAAAGCGAAATGTTTTGTAGCATAAATGGATTTTTGTTGTCAAAAAAATATGGGTGTGAGTAAACTTCACTTGGAAGGTGACTCCCAGATAATTGTCAACGACATTATTAAGGGAGAGGTTGACACTTGATATTTTAACAAGCATATTCAAAGAATTAAAGTTTTTTAGAATCCTTTGAGGAATTCAAGATCACTCATGTTCTTAAGGAAGCTAATGAGGTTGCAAATAAGCTCTCTAACTCGGGAGTTCAAATTTACGATCAAGAAGGATGTGAATTTTTAGAAGACTATAGACATATTGATGGCAATTCATTGGATTAGAGTTGGAATAATATATTAAACCTTCTATTCGATATCCCAGATGTTAGTACTTGAGGGTGGCGTGGCCACTAGGAGGTTCTAAAGGTGGATCCCATGTTTTATGTCAAGGGGATGAATGATTCATGATGATGCAATCATATGCCGGGCATCCCACATCACGTTAGGGATGGATAGATCAAGTGGCTTATAGAGTTTTCAAAGCCCTCTTTTGAGTTTGGCCCCTCTGTAGGGTTTGAGAGCGACTGTTGTCCGTAATTGTATTGTGCAATCTTGAGGTGAAGTGTCAAGAATGGAGGAAATTTTTTCCCTAAATTTCCCCAATAGTTGGTGAATTTCAAAGGGGAAATTACTGTGAGGCAATTACGTGGGATCTTCAAGTTTGATGACAACAAATTCTAGGAATGTATCACAAATATCTTTGGGGAGGAGTTTTTGAAAGTGGAATTTAGGCTCCAAACAAATCTTGATATTTCATCCCTCTTTTTGGCCTGGGATCTCCAACTGGACATTCACGAGGAGGCTTTGAAGGTGATGAGAATGTGTGTCAAGCTGACATGGGCGGGTGGAACTATCTTGGTGGTGGGTCGATCAGATCTTGGGGTTAGGCAGAGAATAGGGGAAGGCTCATGGAGAGTGATTAAAGGTTGCAAAAAGGGATTTGTAGCCTTTCATTGCGTGGAGCTCTTCCAAGTTGAGGGAGTGAAAGATTGAGGATGCAAGGATGGGCTGGGAGGAACTGCTAAGGTATGTTCAGAAAGAAGAGGAAGAAATATAGATGGTGGCTCAAGAGAGACAGAGGGAGATGAAGTCTACACTTCAAAAATCAGTGGCCAAGCTGCGTCTAAATGGAAGCTCAGGTACTATGAAGCAAGTGGGAAGGAAGTAGAAGAATAAGATGGACACGTGGGGTGGCTCTTTCATCCCCAATATATCCAGTGATGATAGGCAGAGGTGGTTCTAGTAGGTAGTTTGAGAAGATGTGTTTGGTTAATTTCCTATTTGCCCAATTTTTATGTATGGGCACATATCTTACATTTTAAACTTGATGAATGATGTAAATGCAAAGGATTAGGATAAAATTTATACAAGTAGGGGGCAGGGTTCTGGTTCTGCTACTTAGTTTCTAGTTTGGTAGTATGTCCATAAGCCTAAGGGCATGGTAAAAGAAGGATGGATGTAGTAGCTTATAGTTTCAGCGAAAGATCTTCAATTACAGTGGATTTTTGTAAAAAAATATTTCTTATTAATAAAATATCTATATCATCAATAAAAAAAAGGACAGAGATTGACTAATGTCAACTCTCTTATTTTCTTATCCTCATCTTGTGCTATTGAATAATGTCAAATAGATCATCAGGGATGTCCCATTTGATCTCAACCAAAGCTCTATTATATTTTTTCAAATGGGTAATCACTCCATCCTCTAATAATCTCTTTTCTTTTTCATCATACCTACTATAATATTTCTTTAATTGAACTAGTATACCATGAACTATCATATTCTTCAAAACATCATTTACTGTAAAATGTGGCTTACCCATTTAAATCTTTGGCTTCTTAGCTCTAGGATCATCTTCAGGTGCTGGACTAGTCAACACTCTGACTTCCTTGACTCCTTATGTCCTCAATTTCTTCACTGCATCATCTAAATTAGTAGCTTCATCTTTTTCATCATCCTTGGTTCCTTTGTATGTTCTTTTTTATTTTGGACTTAACCCTTTTTCTTGTGGATTCAAAAATAACCTTTGGTCTCACAAATTTAGGTTGTGTAGCCTTTGGTATAGGTGACTTAGGAGTCTCCACTTTCTTTGCAAGTTTTGTTAGCTTCCTCTCTGATGGACTAATTGATGATTTCACTGCACTTCTTATTTGTCTTCTCCTAGATGGTGATATAATAGGTAAGGTGGAGGTGCATCATCATCAATATCAATAAGATTTTCTGTTTAAATCTTCTTCCTTTCTTCGTCTTCATGTTTCCTTCTTGCTTCTACCATTTTCTCTTTGTTTAATCCCATGCTTTCACCCATTAATTCCACTTCTCTTCTCACTCTCTAATCTCTTGTAGTTGTGTTAACTTCAAGATGAAATTTTAGGCTCTTTTCCTGATAAGTACCTCTCCTCTCCTCATTAGGGTCAATCAACTTTTCCAAACAATTATTCACATGAGATTCAACTACAACATGATCTACTTCATAACCCATAGGAATGATCCAAGATGTCCTTGGCTCAACTACCTCCATCAGACATTCATCAATATCCACCATAAAGAAAATTGTGTCCTCATATTTTTCAACAAGCTCCCTAGGAATTATGTATCTCAGTTGTATCTCCTCTTGAAAGTCTTTGAAGTACCCCCAAACTATACTTCTCCTAGATAAACTTTAAAGCATCCGATAGTAATTACTAATATGTTTTTCAATAGGAATATCCTTTCTCGAAGTGATGTTGCCAACTCCAGGAAAGTAGTTTATGAAATAGAAATAGATATAGATAATCAGTGAACCAAACTTGAAAATTTGTTTCTTGTATTTCTTAATCTTTTCCAAATTTTCTAAGAGCTTCACAGATATCATACTGAGCATTCTCCTTAACCATCCGATAAGCAATACGGATTATGGTGTTGGAAATAGAGTTTCCCCTTCTTGAATGGTACACTTTGTATCCCAAAACCATCAGACTGGGAAATAGAGTTTTCCCTTCTTGAATGGTACACTTGAAGGGGAAATAGAGTTTCCCCTTCTTGAATGGTACACTTGGTACTTCTTGAGGTGAACTTAACATCAGACTATTTGATATCATTCACTATCATGGCTCTCTTGTCCCACTGTGATTCTATCAATTTTGTCATAATATCCTTCTTGATAGTCCTTGGGGTAGGAACTTCTCCATTTGCATTAAAACTAGTTACAACTTCTAACACTTCGTTAGTGATCTTGTGAGGTTTATCTTGCTATATGAATTGATCATGCATCCTACTAAGAATAAGTTTTATCCATTATGGCTCCTCAAATGTGTTGAATTACATAACATGAGATAATTTCATGCTTTGCAAGGTTTTGAACTCATCTTTCAATTTTCCATCTTCACACAATGATTCATACAACTAATATATTGAATCTTTCCCTAATTCCTCAATATTACAATGGATATATGCCCTAATATCCTCTACATGTAAAACTCCATGAGGTACCCTTAAAAATGTACCCTCCAGATCATCTTCCATAGACTTGTAGGGATGTTTCTTGAATTTGGGTTGAGGTCTATCCTTAACATCAACTATATGAGGTGTATCTATTAGGAATAAGGTGTCTCAACCTTGGATAATTCCTATTCTTATTATTTGTTTGTGAAATGTATTTTCTTGCAAATAATGTTGATGTGTTGGCATCTTGAATTGTGTGTAAGGAGATCATGGCTAAAACGGTTATGACAGATTCCTATGACACGTAAGAGCTATGTCAGGAAGATTCAATGACAGGTGAAGACATGTGGCAACTGATAAATTTGAGTACTGTACACTCTTCCCCAAAAAATTTTGAGGTTTCTATTTTCTCGGAGAATGGTAAAACCCTAATACGTTTATCTTTGGGAGTAGCCCTAAAAAGTGAAGCACATGATATAAGCCTTTTTAGGGTTGCGAAGAGAGGTGATGTGAGTGTATGGTTGGAACATTTTATGCTGCCGTGATTTGTCTTCAAGGGTTTAGAAATCTTCTGAAAGAACTTGCATTGCAAGTGTATTGTAAGCTGTAATAGTTTTGATCAATACATTGTGCAGGTTTTGGAGTGCTGGGGTTTTTACTGAAAGGTTTCCCTAGGGTATATCATTGTGTCATTCTCTATTTTTTCTGTATGCATGGTATGTGGCTGCAATATCTTTGTTAAAGTAGTTAACGAATCTGAAATTGTAAGGATTTATAAGAATTTGCACAATACTCTCCTATAGAGATTAGCGCAGGAAGCTGTTTCCGCACCTGAGTTTCCTTACAGTATCCATGAATTCTAAATCAATTACCAAGTTGCAGAGCAGAGAAATACCTTTCTTCATCGACGGCAAGGGTTTCAAGTTTGATCTCATAAAATGCTTCCAATCTATGCTCAAATCACTTCAAATATCTCTACAAGCTTGTTTTGCAGATAGTAAGATGTGAAATGAAGTCTCAAAATACCTTTTTAATATTTTGCATGCCCAAAAAGGTAATAAAAAATAATGCACCCGTACCCTAGCTCAAAAAGCTGCATATCAACAGTGACAAAAAATCTGACTGTGATTCTCCAAAACTAATTGTAATTCATCAAGAATGATTCTATTGAAGTCTAGATTCAATTATTCATCTAACCATATCGATTGCTTCCACAGATCCTTCAGATTCAAGGGTAAGGTATATGTTTTTCATGTAAACTCCCCCTTAGATCATTAACCTAATCAATTTGCTGATGAGATTTTCACACTAGAATCTGGTGCAATCTTTCTAGTAGCACCAATTTGTACTTTTCAGACCCAAATATTTCTCATTTCCTTCTTAACTTATTCTACATCAACCTTCTGCTTCCCTTTATCGTTCTGCACACCATTTCTTTCTACCGAAGCTCCCATATTCGTATTAGCATTATTGTATCTATAATTTCTAGCTGTGACCATAATTATTACATTTGAAACATATCACATTTGAATTTCCATACCTTGGAATTTATTGATTTGTCCTCAATCTACATTGCTTTTCCATGTGACCAATTTTTTTGCATTTGTGGCAGGTTATATTTCCTTGGTTCACAAAATTATTCATCTTTTCTTAGCATTCACTTGATTTGTGTCCATAGTTGTAGCAAGTGAAACAATAACCAAAAAAGGATGTGGCATTAGGTCCGCTTCTACACTGATTTCCCCTATGACCAATTTTGTTGCAAATAAAACATCTGCCATTGAAGTTATATCTATTAGGTTGTCTCATAAGTGTCTTTTTAGGCTGCACAATCTAATTTTATGATAAACTATTTTGTTCTCTAGATTATGAGCTTTTTCTCTTCTCAAATCCAATTCCTTGAGTATTTTATTTAGGTATATGATTCTCAAGTTTCTCATCAAGCTTCACTGAACTAGCTTTGAATTTGTCCTAGAATTCTCTAGCAGTAACAAGCTTACTTTCAAGTTCTGCATTCTACTTTCCAAGTTCTTCATCACGATGTTGGGCTTTCTGAATGAGATAGTCTTCATCTTTTCTTCTTCCTTCTAAAATCTTTGCTCAGTATTCTTATCTTGGTTCCCATTTAATGACTTATCTTAACACATTCTTCTATCTTCTCCTTCAAGGATTGATTAAGGATTTCCTCATTCTTTTTCCTTTATTCAATCTCCTTTATCATCTTCATTACCATTGATTCCATTTCATGTTTTAGGACTTCTTTATCTTGTGCAATTTTTTCATTTTCTTCCTTCAATGCTTGAGAATCTTCTTTCTGCTGCATTTTCTCAACAAGTTCCTTTCGTTTCTCGATGAATTTGTTTAATTGTTCCTTCAAGATCTCAATGAAACTTTCAACATCCTTGAGTTTTTCTTCCAATTCAAGGTTATGAGTATTTGACTTGTCTAGATCTTCAAGTGTAACAAGATTTGTCTATGCAAACTTCCAAAAATTGTTGAATCAACCATTAGGATCTTCCTCAATATGTTAGAATTCCTCCAAGGTACAAATCTCTGATACCAATTGTTAGGATTAATGAACACTGAGAGGGGGGGTTGAGTTAGTGTTCTAAACTTTTTAACCTTCTTAAACTGATTGTACAACCATAAGCCAAATATAACTGAAAGTAAATAACATAATCATAAACAAAACATCCACAACATTATGATACCATGATTTTTGCGTGGAAACCCTGTTAGAGGAAAAACCATGGTGAGGATGGAACCCACAAATAATTACTCTACAGAAGTAATAAACTTGTTAAAGGTTTGAGTATAAAAGGGGAATGCATGTGCATCCATGAACACTCCCTAGAGCTCACTTCTCAGATTACAACATATAAGGGCTCACTGCCATACAAAAATTGTTGGACTACAATCCAATAAAGTGAACTAAGAAATAACATCAACTATGCCTATATAGTTCCATGTAGGTACAATACAAAATCATCAACCTAACCTATGCATTTAGGTTCTTCGTACATACAACATGTCCACATATCAAATTTGTACTTCTCTCTATCAAAACAACTCAAAACCTCGATCTAATATACCCAATTGCAAAAACAAAATTTCAACTAGTCATCCTCAAGAATATAAAGTGTACCATGTAGAACATCTGCCAAATAGATAATTAAATATTCATGATAACCTTGATAAAATACATAGAAATCATCAAACATGTCAGATCTATCAATTATAACTCTCAAATCGATTAGATCATCGACATGTTAGGATCATTGATTGATCCAACAACTGATTGTCACTATTCTTCACAATTCATTGCATACTCGATATTCAGAACTCCATAACTCAAACAAATGATAACATAAATAGGTGCGATCATAGACGAAGGTAGAATACACACTATAGAATCTTTTACAGGCTTCACAACTCAAAATTCCTCTATCCCTGTCCGTAGCGATCCATTTACCGAAGCCTGTACACTGTCCTTGTTCTGCCATACTTAGCCAAATTTATAATCTAACCTTCGCTAATCACAAAATATGTCAAGTGACCATGAGAATCATGTATAGTTTCCATCAATGAAAAAATACAAGCCATTCATAGTAGTGTATCTTACTAACATTAACATTAGGATTATGAAAAATACTTTGATAAAAAGAGGAATTAGAACATCTAAAGAAGTGCATAAATTAGCTTCTGCAATAGTATCCATTAAGGTGGGTTTAGGAGGAGAGGATCTATGTATCACCAATATGAGATGATTAGAAGCATGATCTCTATCTTCATGATTAATAGACACCCTTGGACTATTTATGGTAATATAATTTTTAGGTTCAATCAACATATTCCATGCATTTTGCTAAAAATCTTATAAGAAAACTACATGAAATATTGATGCAAGTCTTGAAACATGCTTTATAAGAAGGAACGATATTTGAAAGTCTCATAATGCCATATGGAAAAACACCATGAAGGAATATATTATTATGAAATGTAGAAGGTATTATCCACTCTATGTGATTGATAAGAAGATGTAAGGAGAAATGTAACAACATAAGTTATCAAAAACCAATCTAACTAAGTAAGCTCCATGATGAAAATGAAATCTACCCAAATTAGATCCAAGAATGCAATGTATGAAATATAGACACCAAATGAAAATAGAAATGTCACGCGTCATGCTTCCCAAAATGTAGAATAAGAAAAAGGGGAAGCGTCCTCCTTTTCCAATTGTACAATTACAAGGAAGATGACACATTATGGTCAAGAAAGACTTTAGCACTAAGTGGGTCAATGAAACTTCGTAATAATGTATTATAATGAGTTGAATTTAGAGGAATATGATTGGATGATGTAAGATAGAAGAAAAACTAAGCCAAAATGAAGTTTTGAATTACACAGACTAACAAAGAGAAGATAGTAACTTGTAAGTAACAAAAACAACAACCAGCTAGTTGTAATAACCTGTGATTTCAATATGAAGTTGAATTATAAGGAAGAGGTCACCTAGGGTGTCCTATTCCTAGTACTTTTTGAGGATTCAAATTCTAGACTATTCGTCAAGTCCTATACTTTCTTGGTCTACAACGATAGGTTTTACACTATTCTCACACATAGAAAAAGCAGGAAAAAAAGGTTGTATAGAGGGGTTTTCCCTAGTCAAACCTTGGTTTGGAATTAGTCTTGAAATGAAATAAAGCAAATGAAAGTGTGCAGTCATATAACAGAGGCTAGATTTGAAAAATGAAGTCTATCATGCCTTGAAAATGCTGATGTTTGTTTGAATGTCATCAAGTACATGCTAATACAATTGCTTTGACTTCACACAAAATCCAAAAATGAAATCATTAAAGACAAAATGTTATGTAGTGGATGCAGTAGTTTCCTAGAATGCTTGATTGAGAAGAAGAAATAGTTGAAGACTAGAATGAATTGGGATGAATTCTTGCACTATGATCTTCTTCTTTGATGATAGAATCATTTTCTTTCCCTTCAATGGGGGAAAGAGACTTGATCCATGGAGAAGATTGCCTTTGAAAATAATTTAAAATGCTTGAAATATTTCTTGAGGGTCTCTTGACATCTTGATCTTGGTTAACAAAATGAGGAGAGATAGGTTTATTTTATACCTCTCACAATATTTCAAAGGTCAAAATTTAAGGAGGCCAACACAAATTCAAAATTTTCACTAAAACCACAAGACATGATCCTGATTCAAATTTTGGTCCAACATTAGAGAAGAGGATGCACTAGACATCCTCTTCCCACCAATCAGACACCAAATCAAAATCACAGATCCCACATAATGAGGGGATGCCAAATTTTGAGGTACAATAAATTGTGAGGTTGGGAAGAAGAACAAAGGCCAAAAATCGTAATACATGGCCCATGTTGGATAATAAATGATTAAATTGGATAAACAATAAATGAGCACGCCTAAAAATAAGGGCTCACATCTATTTTTGGTGAATAGCACTCATATTTGAATTTAGGTGTTCATTAAGTACCACATGAAGTCTTATCATGCAATTAAGGTGGATGCTAAACAATCATGAAATTATACACCCCCATAAGGTACTTAAAATCTACGACGATACAAATAATATACTGAGAATATGTGAATATAGGAAAGTTTATAACGGATACAAGAAGGGTTCAAATCTTCTAAAGTTAACTTTACTATGTAATGAATTGTGTTAGTGTATATGTTAAAAGGATTAATTGTACAAGATGAATGTGAATAATACATGTGAATATATGAAAAGGAAAGCGTGGAAGGATTTGTTAAATTCTCTCATTTTCGGTACATAAGAGAAAAATATCACTATCAAAGAATACTATTCTTATTTTAAAATTTGGATACAATAGATATGAAGGAAAAGTAACAACAATAAAATTTTATGGATTAAAAAAGGGTGGAAACCCCAAGAAAACACAATTTTTCAAAAAAAGAGGGTAAAGAAAGAATATAATAATCCTAATAAAGAAATGGAAAGTCACCCCTATGTTGTAAAAAAAGGTGAAAGATAAAAGAAAAAAAACAATAAAACAAGAAAGATCAAAAGTAACATAATACACTATAAAGAGGAGTATTGTGAAGGAAATAAGAAAAAGAGCAATAAAATAAGAAATAAAGGGATAAAAAATAAAAATTAAAGAAGAGTTTTCATAGAGATACAAGACAAAAAGGAATAAATTTATAATGAAAAAGTATGTCAGACCACAACATGAAATTTTGACCTTCGAAATATACACATTATAATAGCTCATCACACAATAGTAGATAATAATAAACACAAAATAAAATAATTGGAACCTTAAGGAATATCCTTATATAAGATCGATTGACAAAGGTGACAAGAAAGAGTCTCCAATCACACCTCAAACTCTTCAAATTTTGTGCACATTCCAATCAAGCATAATGGGAAGATGTACATTAAATGAAGATAAGGTAAAGGAGAAGAAACAATAACAGAGAAAGTTACACACCCTTATAATTCTCCCTTAATGGACCCACCATTTTTTTTCCCTACATTGATTCACACGATTTCTCACATAAGCCAACAAATAACCCTATCAACTTTTTTCCTATCACATCCATCACACTTAAAATCAAATTCACTATATAATCATTACCATCCTTGTTCAAGGTGATGATATATCACATTATAAATTATTGAAAACATAATCGTGTGACATCACCATTATATTATTCACTTTAAGGTCTTCAAACCTTTGTTCATCAAACATTGAATCCAACTATCTAAAATATTGCACATAATATTTTTAAATTTATCATTGCACAAATTTCTCATTATCAAATTGAGATAAGTTTTTTTTTATTAGCAACATATTTTGACAAAACAATTTTCTACACAAAGCTCAATTCCAAAAATCATTTTTTCTCCTCCAACAACAAAATTCACTCGTAGATCACACAATTCACTTCTATAAATACATATATGCACATAATCACTTACGTTAATTGCACAAATTAGATTTTCTAGCACGCCTAAATCATTTAGATCACTATACTAGATAGAAGATTCACTACTACTTGAGACAAATTTATACACATGAAACTAAAGTGAACAAGTCCTCAAATACATTCCTACATTGAGGTTACTCTTATAGACACAAAATCCACTCTTATATATTCAAAACTAAATTTTTAATTTTTTTTAAGCAAACCCAAATTTTATGCAAGAAGAATATTAGGATCATGGATCACTTTTGACAAAATTTAAAAATATTGTAATAAATTTTGTTAATGTAAAATTATCTAACATATTAAGTCAACATTTCTTTTATCCATCTAACCTTGTATTTATGATCCTCTATGTAGCTCCCATTCTTTCTAATTTATTTTAATATAAAAATGTTCAACTATAAAATTTGTTTATGTAAATGCAAAACTTAGTATTATAATTACAACCAAATAATTATTTAATAAACTAAAAATCTAATTATAATATCAAAATCATTTAAAAAATAATTTTTTATTTCACATTAACTATCCCCAATTTCAAAACTTACAATTTATTTAAAATTTTATACAAGAAAATATTTTATTTTACCGTAAATGCATTATAATGAGAACATTTATTTTCATTATCCAAACATAATTACATTCTCTCTTAAATAAAGATTTTATTTTTATCACCCAAAAACATATTCACATTCTCTCTCATCTAGAAAACATCTCCAATCTTTCCACATTAAGATACATAATTTAATCAAAATATAATTTTATAAAACAAAACTTTTCATTTTATTCTAGAGATTTTAATTTCATTACCCAAAAATAATTACATTCTCTCTTATCTAAAAAACACCTTTAATCTCTATACATTAAGATAAACAATTAAATTAAAATATAATTTCATAAAATAAAACATTTTATTTTATTCTAGAGATAATTTTAGGAAATAAAACATTTCATTTTATTCTAGAGAGTTTGTTTTTATTAACCAAACATAATTACATTCTCTCTTAGCTAAAAAATCTCTCCAATATTTGTACACTAAGATACACAATTAAATTGAATTATAATTTCAATTAAGAAAATATTTCATTTTACTCTAGAAATTAATATTCATTACCTAAACATAATCACATTCTCTCTGATCTAATAAACATCTCCAATCTTTGTACATTAAGATAATTAAATCCAAATAAAATTGGATAAAACAAAACATTTTATTTCATTACTCAAACATAATTACTCTCTTATCTAAAAAACACATAGATCAAATCTCTAATATTTGTACATTAAGATACATAATTAAATCGAAATATAATTTCATAAATCAAATTCATTCCCTAAATATAATCGCATTCTCTCTTCTTTGAAAAATATCTCCAATCTTTATAGATTAAAGTACACACTCAATTAAATCAAAATATAATTTCATAAAACAAAACATTTAATTTTACTCCAAATAAATTATTGTGAAAACATTTTATTTTTATTTTACTCTAAATAAATTATAATATAATTTCATAAAATAAAATATTTTATTGTACTCCAAATAGATTATTGTGAAAATGTTTTATTTTTATTTTTCTTAAATAAGTTATCGTAAATATATTTTATTTACACAAATACTCTCTCTCTCTCTCTCTCTCTCTAATTAAATCAAAATATAATTTCATACAAGAAAACATTTTATTTTATTCTAAAGATTTTATTTTATTTTCATTACCCAAACATAATCACATTTTTCTGTGATCCAAGAAAACATCTCCAATCTTTATACACTAGCTTATATATACTTATTATATATAAAATACGTCAAGAGATATCCTTCTTGAGGTGCCTATTGCACCTTGCAATTTGATGAAAATAGGCACTTTCGAGAAGGATATCTCTCAACATTTTTTATATATAATAAGTATATATAAGCTAGTAGTAGTCGCGACGCAACATGGAAGATATTAAATGAATTTTAATATATAATTATATCAGTTATATCAGGGTTAGGGTTAGTGTTAGGATTAGGGTTAGGGTTAAGGTTAGCATTATAGTTAGGGTCAAGGGCCTAAGTAGGGTTAGGGCTAGGGTGTACAGTTTAGAGTTACGAGTTGTATTATTTTAACAATTAGTGTTAGGGTCATATTACGGTCGTGGTTAGGGTTAGGATGTAGGGTTTAGAGTTAGGATTAGTATCATAATTAGTGTTACATTTAGGGTTAGGGTTAAGGTCATGGGTTAGGGTTAGAATACGATTAGGGTCATGGTTAGCGATGGGATGTAGGGTTTAGAGATATGATTGCTATCATACTAAGTGTTACATTTAAGGCTAGGGTTAGAATTAGAGTTTACACAATGTTTAAGGTTATGATCAAGGCTAGCATTTAGGGTTACAATTATAATATGGTTAGGGTTAGCATGAGGGTTTGAATTTGGTTTAGTTTATTATTTAGATTAGGGATAGGGTTAAGAGTAGCATTACGGTTAGGATTTGGTTATGGTTCTAGGGTTTTGAATGTTTAGGTTTAGGATTTTTAATGTTTAGGATTGGGATTATTATTTTGATTATGATAGAATAATAGTCATAGTAGGTTTAAGTTCAAGATTAGGATTAGCGTTAATGTTATTCAAATAATGGTTAGGCTTAGAATTTATCCTATGGTTAGGATTATACTTACAATTAGGATTTGGGTTAGAGATACATTTAGTGTTTCATATATTTGTGACATGTCCATTGTAATTAATTTTTCACATATATTAAAAATTACATCATATGTATTTTTCACAAATTTAAAAAACATCATTCAAGTTATACAATGATGTTATATAGATAAATTTTAAAAACATATCATATATATTTCAAAACATCATTCGAGTTATACAATGATGTTACATAGATAAATTTGAACTTTATATTTTATTAGAGTGGAATAGTATTCATGAATCTATCCATTTTATTTTTTAATCAAAATATATAGATACAATATCATATGGTTTTGACAATTGATAGACATTGAAGCAAAAGTGAACATAATTTGCAAATATCATCTGAACATAATTTGCAAATATCATCTAATAATTTATTACTTAACAATCATTGAAATTTTTTTTCATATAATGTATCAAAACAATTAATAATATAATACTTAATAGCCAGCTCAAAGTAAATTTGAACAAAATTATAGTACATCAATTATTTTCTAGACATTTGAGTCTGATTTCTTCTACTTTTCTCTTGGAAAGTTGTTTTCCATTTTCCATTTTTTCATAACGATCATATGTGAATGGAACCCTTATTCTCAAGCATTCTATTTTGGATATATCTAATGTAGGAGCATCTTGGGTCCTTGGCAATCCTGTGTCACCAAAAACATGTTTGTGTTTTCCTATGTTGCTCGGTTCCTTCTTTGACCGAGTTGGTTCGGTGTTGCTCGGTTTCCTTTGTTTACCGGTGTTGGTCGGTGATGCTTGTTTGGTGCTCAGTGAATTTCCCTGGCCCTCAGTGATACTTGTCTGATGCTCGGTGATGCTTTTCTAGTGCTCGGTTATCCTTGCTTACCAAGTTATTTATTTTGGATTTCTATTGAGGCAGACTCTTGCAATTACTTTTGGTTGCAGATTTAATGATGGTATCTATAATTGGGAAGCGTGTAGACCTAGATCTAGTCGTTCCTTCCGTTGATGGTGGATTCGAAGGCCGACTTGTTTGATAGCCTCTTGTATATAATGTAATCTTGGTTTGTAGTTTTAGGGGAGGAATTTTTAGGACATCTAAGAAGAGCTAGGAGATAGAAGATTATTGGAAGATCCTCGCATGTTGGAGGACTTATGTACTTGATTGTAATAGCTGGCCTAAATCGGGAAGGCCTTACAACCTGGCATGTATGAATCAATTGAAGTTAATAGATGAAAAGTTATATACTTTCTCTCTCTCACTTGTTTGTTGTTGCTTCCGCATGTGATCTCTGCAAGGTGGATCTAGGGTTAGGGTGTGCCTTTGGCCCCTCTCCCCCATCCCCCCTTGCATTAGGTGGTATCAGAGTGAGGTGAGATCTAGATCTAGGTTTGCGAATCTAGGTTTGAGGGCTCCTTCTTGTCAAACCCTAGTTGATTTGTTGTGGGGTACAACATTGTGATTTGGCTTGCAATTGCAGAGGGTTTCAAGATGGTTTGTGGGAGGCGAGATGTAGATCCAGGATTGACAGACATGTTGAGACAACTTACTGCTAGATTAAAAGTTATTGAAACAGCCTAGAGAAGAGGAAGACCTTGAAGATGTTAGTGATGATGAAATTGAGGAAGAACAAGGTGATGTAGAACCTACACTGGTGATGGATCAAGGTGAGGAAATATTGTTGAAGGCTTCGACAAATCTGAAGTCTACACCACACTTTAATCCTCCTGAGTATAGTGGAAAATTGGATTATGATGAATTGGTGGATTGGATCATCAAGATGGAAAAGTATTTTGAATATGAAAATGTACCTAAGGAAAAGAAGGTGAAAATTGTAAGCACAAAGTTGAAAATTCATGCATCCTTGTGGTGGGAACATCTACAATTAGACAGAAAGAGGAAATGCAAAGACAAAATTAAGGTATGGATAAATGGTGAATAAATTGAAAGGAAAGTTCTTACCTTGTGATTATCAGATTAACCTAGTTAGGCGAATGCTAAGTTTGAGGCAGAAAGATATCTCGGTAAAAGAATATATTGAGGAATTCTATAGATTAGATATCAGATCTGGACATGATGAAGATGATGTGGAAAGAATTGCTAGATACCTGAATGGATTGAGAGTTTCCATCCAAGAAGAAAACGGTTTGGTCAAATTGGAGAACATTGAAGAGGATTATCAATTTGCATTGAAAGCTAAGGAGAAATTGAACAAGAAACATGAGCAAAGACAAAGAGGTAGAGGTGCTAGATTCCCTAGAGGAAGAGGTAGATCTTATGGTGAAAATAGTAGATCTGAACTTGAAAAGACAAATCTGGATAAAGGCAAGACCGAGTGGAAAGGTGAAAGTTCATCTAGAGGAAGAGGCAGTAACTACTGAGGTGGTTATAACAGAGGTGGTTTCTGAGGAACTTGTTACAATTGTGGAGGACATAGATCATTTGAGTGTACACATGCAAGTAAGAAGGTCGGTAGCAATAGAAATGCTTTGGTGCAAGAAGAGTCACCGAATGAACCTGAGAAGGAAAATAGCTTGATGGTAAGGAGAGCACTTTGGAGTGAAAGTAATAAGGAAGATCCGGTAAGGAAAAGTTTGTTCAAGACTAGATGTAGAGTTTATGACAAAGTTTGGAAGGTAATCATTGACAGTGGTAGCTTGGAGAATCTGGCATCTGAGGAAATGGTCACAAAATTGCAGTTGAAAAGGTTGGAACATCTGAAGCCCTATCAAATTTCATAGATCAAAGATGAGCATACACTCTTGGTAAGTGAACAATGTTATGTAAATTTGAAGATTGGAAAGTACTATGATAAGGTGTTATGTAATATCATGCCTATGGATTATTGTCATATTTTGCTGGGTAGACCTTGGCAATATGATAGGCATGCTATATATGATGGAATATTGCATAAATATACTATTTGGGCTGATGGGAGAAGACAAATCTTGTTACCTTTGATTGAAGAACCTATTAGTAATGTTTGCACATCTCTGAAAGTTTTCTTGGTGGAAGGAAGAAAATTTGTTAAGGATTTGAAGAAGAATGATGTATGTTTTGCTATGATTCTTAACAAATCGAGTAAGAAAACAAAGGATAGTGTCCCTGAGGAGATTGATAAGTTACTCACCAAGTATACTGAGATCATTTCTGATAATTTACCTAATGGTTTGCCACCGAAGAGAAGAATTGATCATTGCATGGATCTAATCCCTAGAGCTAGTTTACTGAATAAGGCACCACATCGGTTGACACCTACCAAGAATCAAGAATTGAACCGATAGATTCAAGAATTGTTGTAGAAAGGTTTGATCAGAGAAAGTTTGAGTCCTTGTGCAGTACCTACTGTATTGGCACCTAAGAAGAATGGAGAATGGAGAATGTGTATAGATTCCAGAGCAATCAACAAGATAACAGTGAAATATAAGTTTCCTATACCGAGAATGGATGACATAATGGACAGTTTGACTGGAGCAAAGTATTTTACCAAAATTGATTTGAAAAGTGGGTATCATCAGATCAAAATCAGATAATGTGATGAGTGGAAGACTGATTTTAAGACAAAAGAAGGTTTTTATGAGTGGTTGGTTATGCCTTTTGGTTTAACTAATGCACCGAGTACTTTTATGAGGTTGATGAATGAAGTTTTGAAGAAATTCTTAGGTAAATTTGTGATTGTATACCTTGATGATATTCTGATATTCAGTAAGACCAGAGAAGAACATTTTTCGCATGTTAAATAAGTATTGCAGAGGTTGAAAGAAGAAAAGTTGCCGATAAATTTGAAAAAGTGTTCATTCATGAAAGAGGAGATTGTGTATTTGGGATTTGTGATTTCAGCTGATGGTTTGAAGATGGATCCTGAAAAGGTTGAAACTATTTTGAATTGGCCTACACTTGAGAATGCTAGTGAGGTAAGATCATTTCATGGTTTGGAAAGTTTTTACCGAAAGTTCAATAGGAATTTTAGTTCAATTTTTAATGCTATGACTGAGAATATGAGAGGAGATAAAAGAGAATTCAAGTGGACACATGGAGCTGATAAAAGTTTTGAGACTCTGAAGCAGAAGGTTGCATAATTACCTATTTTAGCATTGCCTGATTTCAATAAGGTATTTCAAGTGGAATGTGATGTAAGTGGAAGTGCAATAGGAGCTTTATTGAGCCAAGAAGGTAAACCTGTTGCTTTCTTTAGTGAAAATTTGAATGATGCAAGAAGGAAGTATTCTGTGTATGATAAAAAATTATATGCTATTGTTCAAGCACTTAAAAAATGGAGACACTATTTGATACCGAGTGAATTTGTATTGTATACCGATCATAAGGCATTACAGTATTTGGGTAGTCAGAATAAGTTGAATCAGAGACCTATGAAATGGGTTGAGTATTTATAGAGTCATAAATTTGTGATAAAGCATAAGAGTGGAGTCACTAACCGAGTTGTTGATGCATTGAGTAGAAGAAGATCTTTGATGACCGAGATGAAAATTGAAGTTCTTGGATTTGATGACATGAGAGATTCTTATGAATTTGATCCTGATTTTTTTGAGCTGTGGAGAAAGTGCAGAGCACCTATTCAAGATCAACCAAGTACTAAATGGGAAGAATATTTCATTCAAGAAGGTATGTTGTTTAAAGGTATTCAGTTGTGTATAATAAGAGGACCAATGAGAACTAATTTGATAAAGGAGAAACATAGTAGTGGTTTGGCTGGACATTTTGGTGTTGATAAAACATTGAATTTTCTTAAGGAGAAATAATTTTGGCCATAGTTGTATAAAGATGTTTAGAAATTTGTGAAAAGTTGTGGAATTTGTCAAGTTGAAAAAGGAGTAAGTCAGAATACTGGATTGTATACACCAATTTCTATTCCTGAGAAACCTTGGATTGACATTAGTATGGATTTTGTTCTTGGCTTACTGGAGACAGTAAGAGGTAATGATTCTATATTTGTTGTTATGGATAGATTTTCTAAGATGACACATTTTATACCTTGTAGAAAGACATCAGATGTAGTACATATAGAAGATCTTTTCTTTAAGGAAATTGTCAGATTGCATGGATTACCGAGGAGTATTATCTTTGACCGAGACAGTAAATTTGTTGGATAGTTTTGGAAGACTCTTTGGAGAAAGTTGGCACTGAGTTGAAATATAGTTCTACATTTCACCCACAAACTGATGGATAGACAAATGTTGTGATTAGAAGTTTGGGAAATCTTTTGAGATGTTTAGTTGGAGACACACCGAGTAATTGGGATCTTGTGTTGGCACAAGAAGAGTTTGCATACAATAATTCAGTGAATAGGAGTACTGGAAAAACACCTTTTGAGATTGTAAATGACATACAACCGAGAGGTATATCAGATTTGAGAGATATTGTTGATGTAAGAAAGAGAAGTGCTGAAGGAGTAAAGTTTGCTGAGTACATGAAGACATTGCATGAAGATGTGAAATATAAGATGGAGAAAAGTAATCAGAAATACAAAGACAAAGATGATAGATCAAGAAGACATAAGACTTTCACAGTTCATTTGAAGAAAGGCAGATTTCCTATTGGAACATATGGGAAGCTGAAAATGAAGAAGTTTGGACCTTGTAAGATTTTGAAGAGATTTGATAGTGGAAATGCATATGAGATTGAGTTACCCGATGACATGGATATATCACCTATATTCAACATTGCTAATTTATATGAGTATCATGAGTCGGATGAAGAGATGGCAGTACCGAATGATTATCCTAAGAATAAGATAGAAGAAGTTGAGCATATTTTCGAACAAAGAATTGGCAGAAGTACAAGAGGAAAACATTATATGGAATCTCTGGTAAAGTGGTAGAATAGACCGATTGAAGACAGTTCATGGATTTCACAATCTGAGTTGGATTCAGCTTAGGTTGTACCTACTTCTTGATTTGGAGAATCATTTTTAAATAACCCCAGGTGGCTGATGCAGGAGCATCTCGGGTCCTTGGCAATCCTGTGTCACTAAAAACATGTTTGTTTTTTCCTGTGTTGCTTAGTTCCTTCTTTGACCAAGTTGGTTTCGTGTTGCTCAGTTTCCTTTGTTTACCGGTGTTGGTCGGTTATCTATCTAGTGCTCAGTGAATTTCCCTGGCGCTCGGTGGTGCTTTTCTGGCACTCGATTATCCTTGCTTACCGAGTTGTTTATTTTAGATTTCTGTTGAGGCTGACTCTTGCAATTAATTTTGGTCATGAATTTAATGATGGTATCTATCATTGGGAAGCGTGTGGACCTAGATCTGGTCGTTCCTTCCATTGATGGTGGATTTGAAGGCCGACTTGTTCAGTAGCCTCTTGTATATAATGTAATCTTAGTTTGTAGTTTTAGGGGAGTAATTTTTAGGACATCAGAGAAGAGCTAGGAGATAGAAGATTATTGGAAGATCCTCACATGTTGGAGGACTTCTATACTTGATTGTAATATCTGGCCTAAACTGGGAAGGCCTTACAGCCCAACATGCATGAATCAATTGAAGTTAATATATGAAAAGTTATCTGCATTCTCTCTCTCTCTCTCTCTCTCACTTGTGTGTTGTTGCTTCCATGTGTGATCTCTGCAAGGTGGATTTGGTTAGGGTGTGCCTTTGGCCCCTCTCCCCCATCCCCCCTTGCATCAATATCCCAACATTCCATTCACAAGACCAACTTATATCCGAAGATTTAAATTCAACATCACCCTTGAATCCTTACTGATTAATAACTCTAGATCAAGTTCATCATTTGAGTAATCTTCTATTGTATGAACACTTCTTGTCTCTATTGCAAGACTACGTGCAACATAATGCCTCAATGAATTTAAGAATGTCATGTTATGGTTATGGAGATTTTCATTTGTTGAGAACAAATGGACTGTATTGTTAAACTTATTATTGGTTGCAACATCTAAGCTTATAGGGGTTCTCATCATAAGCAACTTCCAGTCATCTATTTTTGGATATTGATGCAACCAAGGGGATGGTGGATCCAATTAAGGCCAATCCAAACCTTGCAGCTTCAGAACAACACAATGGAATAACACAACACAACAATTGTTTCAACAAATTTTCATTAACATGCCTGGCTGTAAGGCCTTCCGGGTTAGGGCCAATTACAATCAGAAACAATTCTGCAAGATCATCAAGATCTAATACAACTCCAGCTAGTTCATCTCTGAAAACTATCAACAACTGATGGAAACCCTAAGGTAGATCTAAACTTGATCTCGCAAGCCTCCAAGCAATCTCCTTGTCTCCAAGTGTGCAAACCACTAGCTCTGCTATTACAAACTATCATATAACAATTTGATCTGCAAGATCCCACAAGAAATTTTCCACAACTTAGCTAATCTGCTACCCTTAGATCCACTTTCACAATCTCTCTAAGTCATGCTAAGTCATGCTAAGTCATGCCCAAATAACTACCCCAAACATCCCTTAAATACTAATCATTAGCCACAAGTCGGCCGAATGAAACCATTAACTCCTCCTAACAAATATTAAATGCAATACAAGTCGGCTCTCAAATAGCCTTACAATAGTTAAATTCAACATGTCGGCTTGTAACAACTACCAACAATAAATGCACCAAGTTGGCCCAACAAATCACACAGAACTCCAGTCGGTAAACTAGAACTACCAAGCACCAGTGAAACAATCAACCAAGCCAAGCAACACCGAGAAACACAGGTATTACCGAGCACCAGTTCCACTGAGCACAAGAAGTATCATCAAGTTCCTTTAGTGACTGAGATTCCTTCAATAACCGAGACCATTGGTTAAGGCTGCAACCGAGTAACATCGGCCAAGTAACACACCACCATGCAAATTCACCGAGGACCAAGAATGCCTCTGTATCAGACACCCTAGGTTCGAAAAGATGTTCATATGTGAGAAGAACATCTTTCAGGATTCAACACATAAACCCCGAATTGGTTCTTCACATACATGTCCTCCACCTTTTCACTTTGCATACTCTTCCACTTCAGCTTCCTCTATCTCTTGAAGTCTTTCCTTGATAACACACAAGGCTGTTCTCCAAATTGATCATTCATTCTCTCAGGATCTGCCAACTCAACTCGGCTATCAATACTTAGACTTCTCCTACCGAGTGTTGTATCCAACAAAGGCATTAGGGAAAACTTCCTGTCATCCTTCTCAACAGTAAACACATTCTTCACACAATCATACATAGCTCTGCAATCATATTGCCAAGGTCTACCGAGCAATATATGACAACTATTCATCTTCACAATATCACATAACACAAGATCCTTATACTAGCCAATCTGAACATCAACCAAGCATTGTTCTCTTACTTCTAGAGCATGATCATCTTGCAACCAGCCAATCCTATAAGGATGTGGATGTCTCATTTTATTCAAACCAAGTTTCTAAACCATGTCCTCGGCAACAAGGTTATCAGTACTACCACTGTCAACAATAACATCACAAAGTTTACCTCTAGACTTGCACCGAGTCCTAAACAAGTTACTCCTCTGACAAGGTTCCTCCTATGTACCGAGAAATGTTCGTTAAAGCAGAAAGTTCTCCGATTTAGGTTCATTCTCAACATTTTGATTCACCATAATAGTTCGTTGGTCACCAAGCTTCTTCTATGTGCACTCAAAAGAACGGTGTCCTTCTTCACCATAGTTATAGCAAGTACCCTTAAAGATAACTCTACCTGTCTTCTTCTTTGGTTCTACAAGTTTTTGTTCATCTTTTGTAGTCATCGGTTTATCCTTCACCGAGTGATCAATATTTTCCTTCCCTCGAGGATTACTATGTTGTTTCCTCTTTAACTTATCTTCTGCCTTCAGAGCATACTGATAAGCATCTTCAATAGAATCAATCTTTAGCATACCTAGCTCATCCTGAATATTGAATCTCAAACCATTCACATACTGAGCTACCTTTTCCTTACCAAGTTCTCTGTGTCCAGTGTTAGTCCATTTTCCTGTCAGTGCAAAATCCTGTGAAAATGGCCTGTTCCCTGCAAATGTTTTGTCATGTTGTGTTGCCATGCCTGCAAGTCATAGTTTTAATGTGTGATGAAAATCCACTTGATTTCATGGTTTGTGCTCTTAGCCCCATGCTCTTCAATGTGTCACCTTGCTCCAGTCCAAATTGCACGTGCTGAATTGCAAAACCCAAGGAGATATTCAAGTTTTAAAGGTCTGCAGGAAATAATTTCAAAATCTGCCTAAGTGTCAAAAACCCACAATGTTTTTGAAAACCCATGATGTTTTCGGTCTCCCTGCTACCTTTTGGTCTGCATGAAAATCCTGGATGTTTTTGATCTTTCACCGAAAACCCTGTGTTTTTGACCTCACATTTCTTTCCTTTTGCCGGCACTCCTTGTTTGTCGGTCTTAAGTGTGTAGGTGCGATGGTTGGTGGGGCCAGATTCTTCAAGCGGTGGAGGGAGGAGATCGACAGTTGGTGTATGAGCGTAAGGAATATTCCATGCTCATGAGCTTTTTCACCTGCCATTGATCTTGTTTGTTTCAGGCGTTTCTTCGGTGGTGGTCCCGATGTCAGAAAGGAAGCGAAGGTGCGTGTTTTCATTGGTTGTCGCATGATCGCATGTCAGGAATTTCTGACATGTGACCATGTGACCGGTTGACACATGTCCCAGCAGGCCCGTCGGCTAGGGTCTGACAGATGTTTAACGGGCGACAAAGATCGGTGGTTGTTGCTATACCATGAGGAAAAGATGCAAGCCTTTTATTCTCCGCGCTTTAACAAGAGCCGTTGATGCAGTATGAAGGTAAATTGCTTGGTGGGGTCATTTGTCTAGTCCGGCCTCCGTGGCAGTGTTTCATTGGTTATGTCAGTGCACAGTGGAGGGATGTCAGAGTTGATTGTGCAGAAATTGGAAGTGGTCCTGTTGGCAGACTGGGAGGATGAGGTGGCAGTCTTGTGGCCTTGTCGCATGATCGCAAGGGCCATCTTTCGGCCATGCGATCATGTGACAAGGGTGCCACGTTGTGTTGGGGGCCCGGTAACGGTGGTGACGTGGTGTCTTCCGGCTGGTTCGAGGTAGTGACTTGGCTTTTTGTTAGTGGGGCCGAGGGTTGTAGTGTTTAAAGGGGTCCAGTTGATCCGTTTTCATGACGAGGTTGTTCCCGATTGGCTGGCGGGTGAAAGGGTGGCATTGACGTGGAGGCTTGTCGTGTGTTCGCATAGCCTAGTTTTTGGCTATGCGATCATGCGACCACTGCTGGCGTCGCGGTTACGGAGTTGGGCGGGTCCACGGTGCCTGTATTGCTGACGTGCTAGTTTTTGATTGGCTGTTGACTTTTTGAGGGGCCCACGACTGTTGTGAATTAAATATGATCGCCCGATTTGCTGGGAAGGGAAAAAGGTCGACGACCACGTTTTAAACTTTGTTGATTAGCCATTACATTTGAATTCAAATTTGCAGAGGGTTTTTGCAACATGAAGTACCAGAATTGATGGTTTCTTCGACGGATTTTGACTGGTTTGGTGGTGCCAGTGGTTACAGAATGGTCCAGTGAGTTGGGTGGTTGCCTGTGGGATTGGTACCGTGTGGTGATGGACAATTTTTGTTGGCTCGAGGTGTTTTGATGGTCTGATCAGTATGGTTTTCATGGTAAATTTATGATCTTCCTGTCCTTCTCAAAGATTCTTTTCGAGTACGAAGATCATCCTTGGTTTGACAGGCTGGTGCTGGTTTTCCCTCCAGTGGTTTTTTGAAATTTTGTTGTGGTTAGCCGTTGTAACCCTGGCCCTAGTCACCCTAAGCTTATTGCAATCTCTTTGAGATTCCCAAGGTGGCTAGTGGTATAAATTTTTGATTTTTTGACTGTGTAAGGGTTCTGAATTCTTTCGGTTCTTGTGGGAAGTAGAAAACTCTGTCACATTGTAGGAAGCTGAATAGAACTTCTTTGCATCTTTTGCAGGTTATTGAAGTGGTAGTCTCATTTCTGGTATAGACATGTACATGATTCATCAAACTTAATACAATTATTCTCATGCTTTCAAGTCTCTCCTTGGTGTCAGTCTTATGAGTTTTGGATTTTCTGGTCCATTGCATTGGGTTACCTTTGTATATGTTCTAGTCTTTAGTTCTTGATCTAGGATCAAGTGAAAAATACTTTGGATAGGGAATAGATTCATTAGATTCATCTACAGAAGGATCTTATAAGTAGTGGATGGGCTGGAACAGTTGTATTTATGGCTTTGAGTCTTTGATAGTAGTTGGTTCATGTTCTATATTTATTTTTGAGTGCTGCCCAATGGATAATGGCACCGATCAAGGGCTAGTATATTTAGTTGAGTCCAATGTTTGATGGGTTTTGGCTATTTCCTGCATCTTTGAATATCAATACCATTTCAAGTCTTTTTCATTATTTGGTTGATAGTAGTAATACCCTTCACAAGGCCATTTTATACCCAATAGCAATTGAGATTCAATAAATGTCTGGTTAACATTTAGTAGTCTCTTGCTATCATCTGCTTTGTTTAATCCAGTCCAAAGTCCTAAAATGCCATAAGTTACTGGATTAGGTGCATCTGCCATGGTTTTGCAGAGCCAAAAGTGAAGAGGGCAGTCTTGTCCCTATAGTTGGTCCAGTTGTCTTGCAGAGCTTTCACACTTGGAGCTAACCACTCCTAACATCAGTCTCAAGGCATATTGGCAGCCCTAAGTGGCATAAGCATTTTCAAACACCAACATCCAGATCAAATAGTAAGTTTGTAGAACTCCTCGGTATAATATTCAACAGTCAAATCCTTCTGTTTCAGATTCTGCAACTTATTAAACAAGTCAAGCTCATAGTCAGCAAGTATGAACTTAGCTTTCAACTTAGTCACCATCAACCTCCACCGATTGATCTTCATTTCACCTTCATCTTATCTATCTCTTTGTAATTCTTTCCACCAAAGAGCAGCATGTCCTTTCAACTTTGTCTATGCTAGCCTCACTCGAAGGGATCTTCAATTTATTCTAGCTCAAAGAAATCTTCAAGTTCACCAATCCAATCAATCAAATTATCGGGCTTTAAAGTACCAGAGAAAGTAGAAACTTCCATTCGGTAACTACTACTTAACCGAGCTCTAGATCTAGACAACCAAGCAGTTCTGTCTTCACCAGATCTATCCCTTTGGTCATCACCACTAGATCTAGCAGGTTCAAAGTCTTCAACAACTTCCTCATAACCATCTTCAGTACCAACATTCTGAGGTACACCAGCAACAACTCTCATGATCTCAGCAACTGTGTCATTCTTCATCAACTCCATCTCAGATCTGAAATATGATTTCACCTTCTCTGTAATCCTATATTCCACAGTATCACAAAGGTCTACAATCACTCTAGGGTCCAATCTTCTCGGAGGCATCCTTAAAGATAAGAGAAACCCTCTGCAACAAACCCTACACTGACCACCTTGTGACAATCTCCAAGTTGTATGCAAGTTAGATTAGTCTGCCACCTTGCACAAACAACTAGGGCAAGATTCCACAAGTTCAGTGCTTTGGATCTGCAACTCAGATCATATGATCTCTTCACCAACAAGATCAACTTCGCAAGATCAACCTTGCTAGGTCAACCTTTGCTCCACAAGATCAACTCGGATCTGATACCACTTGATGCAGCCAAGGGGATGGTGGATCCAATTAAGGACAATCCAAACCTTGTAGCTTCATAAAAACACAGCGGAATAACACAACACAACAATTGTTTCAACAAATTTTCATTAACATGCCCAACTGTAAGGCCTTCCGGGTTAGGGCCAATTACAATTAGAAACAATTCTGCAAGATCATCAAGATCTGATACAACTCGAGCTAGTTCAGCTCTAAAAACTATCAGCAATTGATGCAAACCCTAAGACAGATCTAAACTTGAGCTTGCAAGCCTCCAAGAAATTTCCTTATCTCCAAGTGTGCAAACCACTAGCTCTGCCATTACAAACTATCAGATAACAATTTGATCTGCAAGATCCCACAAGAAATTTTCCACAACTTCACTAATCTTCTACCCTCAGATCTACTTTCATGATCTCTCTAAGTCATGCTAAGTCATGCCCAAACAACTACTCCAAACATCCCTTAAATACTAATCATCAGCCACAAGTCGGCTAGATGAAACCATTAACTCCTAACAAATATTAAATGCAATACAAGTCGGATCTCAAATAGCCTTGCAATAATTAAATTCAACATGTCGGCCTACAACAACAACTACCAATAATAAATGCACCAAGTCGGCCCAACAAATCACATAGAACTCTAGTCGATAAACTAGAACTACCGAGCGCTAGAGAAACAACCGAGTACCAGTGAAATGACCGACCAAGCCAAGCAACACCGAGCAACACAGGTATTACCGAGCACCAGTTCCATCAAGCACAAGAAGTCTCATCGAGTTCCTTCAGTGACCGAGCTTCCTTCAATAACCGAGACCATCGGTTAAGGCTGCAACCGAGTAACACACCACCATGTAGATTCACCGAGGACCAAGAATGCCCCTGCATCAGATATGCATCTCTTAAATTTGTCAAAAGTTGATGAAATATTTATTGTTGGATGTTTTCTCCATCTTGCCTAAATATTTTATCTAATGTAACCACAATTTTGAATTCTTTTCACAATAACTTTGCCCACCCATTGCTATCATATGTCGATCTATCATTCACTAGAGGTAACTGACCCAAATCACCAATCAAAATAATAGATATACCTGAAAGATAGTCAATAAAACATATTTTTAAACCACATACGGATATCATATCAAGTTAGTGCATATGATTTATATTAATAAATATTATATAACATAATTAGCCTTATTAGCAACAATGAAAGGTATACATGCAAAGATTATGCCAACACTTTGTGGGACAACTTGTCTTAGTTGAGAATCTATATTTTATAGAAAGTTTTGATCTTGATGAAGCTCATTTCATCAATCAAAATATATCTGATATGAGCCATGTATTCTTGAAAACTTGTAAGGCGTGTCCCTTCTAGTTGAGCAAAATCTCTTATTGGTATTCACAACTTTGAATGAACTGTAGAGGCTCCTATGTTAAAAGATGAAACCCCTATTGGTGCAAGTAATAGAAGGGAGAAGGATGTGGCACTGCTACATTTTGAAGAGATTGACTAATGACATCAATTAGATAAGACTTTCATGTTCTTGTTGTTCCTGCCTTTTGTTTCTTTTCACTGAGAGTTGTAAAGTTCATGCATTGTGGTATGCCATCATACATGACACATCCATGTTTCTTCATATCACTTATGAAATTGATTTCTCTGATTGTGTACTCTTCACTTTGATATTCATTAGACCAATTTGTATTTCTATCAATATCTCTTCTTCGCCACTCAGAGGTGAAACAAATCTATCAACTGTAATTACCCTCCACCAACAATCACTGTCAAGTGCTTCAATAGAAAACCCAACTGATATATTTAGAGGCATCCTAATGATTGGTGGAATGGATCTCATGTATTCTAAAAATATCTCCTCAATGAGGGGTTCTCCACTCAAATCATCTCCAATAAAGTGATCATATTCAACAAAGAATTTTGGCTTTCCACTATCATTGACAATTCTAATCATAGTTCCTTGAAACCAAGCTCCCTCGAAACCACCTTGGTCGCAACTTACCTCCACATTCATTCCCACCTCCATTTTTATGCCTTATGTATGATTCCACAAAAAAACCATTTCAAACTATCAATTAATTTTGAGTGATTGAATAGATAGTGTGTCCACTGCACCAATTTTTTTTGTGTAAATTCTAAAGAAAATAACATAAGAAACCACCAAATGAAATCATATTTACATTTATATAGCAGCATTGCCTGCCATATTAAAAAACTATTTAAAACAGTAATAGACTTTTAAAAATTCAACGTTGAAATCCCATCTGGCGGCATTGCCTTCCAAATGAGAATTCAAATATATTAAAAATTTATATATTATTTGTAAAATCATATTTGCATCTATATAGCAGCATTGCAAAATTAATATAATAAATAATAAATAATAAATATTCTAACCCTAATAAAACTATAACAAATTAGAAAATTAATTATAATTACATCATAACTCTAAACTAATAAAATTCTCTAAATGAAGTCATATTTTAATATTAGTTTCCTAACAAATAAAATTTTAACAAACTTATTTTAGTATTCTTAATAACTAATTTTACTAACTAATCTTAATTTTACGAACAACTAAATTGCAATCTAATCTTAATTTACTAAACAACAAATCTATCAACTTCAAGGGTGAGTGTGTAACTGAGTTGGTGTGCATGTGAGTCGTGAGGTGTAGTGTTAGGCTATTGATCCTAGTGCTACGCATCACCTCTGGTTCAAACCTCACTAGGGTCACCAGAAACCCTTTTGCCCATGAATGGGCTTGGTTGGATTAAGTCAACACCTATGGTGTCAGATGCAATTGTTTGGACAAAACCAAAGGTTGGGTAGTGGAAAGAAAATTTTGATGGGGCCTCAAAGGGTAATCCTGGCCTATTAGGTGTAGGTTTTATTATTCGGGACTAGAATGGTGACACCATAGCTCTAGGTGGCAAGAGACTTGCACACAAAACTACCAATGTGGCAGAAGCAGAGGCATATTTAGTGGTTGTTAAAGTGGCTAGAAGTTTAGGGGCATCTAGACTTCATCTTGAAGGGGACTCACAAATCATTATAAATACGATCAGTAAAGGTACACTACATGCTTGGCATTTACAGAATTACATAGATCTCATTGGTGGTGAATTATCCCTTATGAATAACTTTAAAATTTTGCATGTGAAAAGAGAGTGTAATAAGGAGGCAAACACTCTTTTGAATTGGGCTTTAACATTTGCAACTAAGGGGGAAATGCAAATTGAAGACTTTAGAAGTTTGAATTTGAGGTAATGTAGTTACTATAAAAAAATAAAATGAATGGAATTAGAAAGGTGGCTAGCAAGGTGGTAGCATTGTATGGGTACAATGAGTTAAATGTGGTGTGAAGGCTGAAGTGATAGTGAGAGTAACGAGAGGAAAGGACATTTATGATGGGGGATGTCCCAAAACTTTAGTAAATCTCCCCTTAACTTTTCATAATTTCATTTGTAGGAAAAATAGAATGAACCAATGGTTTGAAGATGGAGACATCTTTCACTTTCCAAGCTATGTTATCAAAGAGGAGACTGGGAGGAATGTTTTTGTTCCATGATCGTAGGTTGGGGACAATGTCTCAATGCTTCTGGAAGATATGTTTAATCAAATTAAAAATCGACAAAGAATGAATACTAACATTTTTCCATGATAACGACACGAGGTTGCAATTAGGGGATCCTGTTGGGAAGGATTGAAAGATAATTCAAACAATAGTAACGACCAAATTCCTTGGAGATTTAGATGTCATCCTAACACGAGCGGTACTTGGGCTGGATGAACTTTTTTGATGATCTAGTGCATGTTGCGATGATTGAAGGCACTAAATTTACCCCATTTGTTTGGAGATTTGAGGAGAAAAAAAGCAAACAGAGGTTCCAAGAAGCATGCATGGGATGGTCAGTATTAAAACTAGTGTTAATGATTAGACAGTTGGGTGAATGAATTAGGGAGTTGAAGCAGAGTGCAGGGATAGCTGAGGTGGAAATTCCAAAGAGATGATGCTTTCCAAGAAAGCGTCGAAGGAATGGTGAGGCAGAGGGTGAAGCAACACAAGAAAGCTAATGGAGTAGATGAAATCCAAGCAAAAATGGAGCCAACATTCCAGTAATCGGGTGCTTTTATGCCCTTTTTGATGTGTAATTTTGTTTAAATTTCTCTATTATTATGTAAGTTTAGTAAATTGTACTGAGGTCGGTTAAGTGTTTTGGGTTTAAATCCCTGCAATTTTGTTGTGAAGAACATATGGCATTTCCTATAATCATTGGAGAATTCGGTGAAGGGGGGGTTTGTGATTTTTTGACTGTAAAATTGTTGATCATAACTGGTAGGAGTAGTTGGTAGAGGTGTGTGATATTTTATAAGATGTCAAATTATGAACTCTATTGTAATCAATTTATCAACAAAAAAATAAAAACAAGTTTATCAACTTCTAATCATTCATAAATACTTTCTAAAATTCTTAAACATTGCATATTCAAAAAAGTGAAGTCCAAAAAATTAAACATTGCATATTCAAAAAAAGTATGAACTATATTGTAATCAGTTTATCAACAAATTTTTTTTATCAACTTTTAATCATTCATAAATACTTCCTAAAATTCTTAAACATTACATATTAAAAAAAGTATAAGTCTAAAAAATTAAATATTGCATATTAAAAAAAAATATAAGTCCAAAAAAATAAAATAAAAACATTCATAAACTTTGCATAGCTTAAAAAACCTTCCTTTTTAGAAACCAATCTTAAATTCTAAAAACAAATTAGAATTAAAGATTACTATGGGAAATCTAGAATCTTTTAAGTAAGGAAAAAATCTATTCCTTAAAGCATACTAACTTGGAATTTTTTTTCTTAAAAGGTGAAGTTTATAATATTTGACTTCTTAGGCCAAAAATCATACGATTCCAAGGCTAATTTTAATGAGTAAACAAAACAAACAAGACACTTAAATCCAACTACAAATTAACACTCATCAATGAATTATTTTTATAATGACACTTCATATTCTATTAGACGTTACCAAAATTCATTTAATTACACAAATTATTTGTATTTATTAATTTATTTAAAAATTACAGTACAATGTTTTTTGAATTTTATTTTGTTTAAAAAATACAAACAAATTGTATAATTAGATGCATTTTGACCCCTGCATAGCCAAAACTATTCTATAGGATTGATTTATAAAACTCTTTATAACTCCCTGCATTTCTTTTTTATTTAGACAAAATCTAGATTTGTGATGCGACTATAGCGAATATATAGAACTCCTCTAGCATAATTAAAATATACAATTAAACCATAAAACAAAACATTTCATTTTACTTCAAATAAATTGTAATAAAACATTGTATTTTCATTCCACAAACATAATTACAATCTCTCTTTTTATCTCCCTTCATTTAATAAACATCTGTCTACAATCTTCATACATAAATACACAAACTCCCAACAAGTAATTACACTATATTACCAACATCTCTAACTTTAAAACCATTAAAAAAAAAAAGCCACCTAAACATTTAGTCGACTTCCTCAATCTTGGGACCTCCAGCCGCCGATCCTCCAGTCGGAGAAGAGCCATAATCCCCAGTCCCACCAGCAGAAGGACCTCCCTCAGCGTCGCCATACATTTTAGCAATGATGGGATTACAAACCGCCTCCAATTCTTTCTGCTTATCTTCAAACTCCTCCACCTCAGCCAACTGATTCTGATCAAGCCAGCTCAGCACATCAGCAACAGCCTTTTCAATTTTCTCCTTCTCCCCTGCACCCAACTTCGATCCAATCTTGTCATCCTTCACAGTGTTGCGCATATTGTAGGCATAATTCTCCAAGGAATTCTTGGCCTCCACTTTTCTCTTGATCTCCTCGTCCTCCGACTTGTACTGTTCTGCATCGCGCACCATTCTGTCGATTTCTTCTTTGCTGAGGCGCCCCTTGTCGTTGGTGATGGTGATCTTGTTCTTCACTCCCGCTGTCTTGTCTTCTGCAGAGACGTTCAGAATGCCGTTGGCGTCTATGTCGAATGTTACGTTGATCTGCGGGACGCCCCGTGGAGCGGGTGGGATTCCGCTTAGCTCGAATTTGCCCAGCAGATTGTTGTCCTTTGTTCTCGCCCGCTCTCCTTCGTATACCTGTACAACAGTACCAGATTAACAGACGTAAGTTTTGGGGGGAAAATGAGAGTTTGCAGACAATTCTGAAAGGGGAATTTGAAAGAAGATTGCTGATACTCTAGATTTTGCTAATGTATGGAACAAATAGGCTGAATTGGATGACCAAAAACTTGCAGACATCCTAGATTTTTCTCATGTATGGGACAAATTGATTGATGTACGGACCAAATGGGCTGAAATCTCCCAAAATCTGGGGATGTATGGGACAAATCGATTGATGTTTGTATGGACCAAATAGGTTGAATTGGATGACCAAAATATCTAAAAACCCACTAATGTATGGGCCAAAAAGATTGATGTATGGATCAAATGGGCTGAGTTGGACACCAAAATCTCATATAAACTGCTGATGAATGGGACAAATCAATTGATGTATGGGAAAAAACAAATGGGCAGAATTGGATGACCAAAATATCTAAAAATTTGTTAATATATGGGATAAATTGATTAATAAATGAAACAAATTGATCGATGTATGAAACAATTGGGGAAAATTGAATGACCAAAATCCCCCCTCCCCTGCTGCTGCATTTAAAATAAAAAATTGATTCATATACGAAACAATTGGGCAGAATTGAATGACCAAAATCCCCCAATTCCCCTTTTACTGTACTAGACAAACTCACCCTGTTACTGTACTAGATAAATTCAAATTCATTTCTGTACTAGACAAATTCATTTGATATATGAAACAATTGGGCGGAATTGCATGACCAAAATCCCCTACTTCTCTGGTACTTAAAATTGATTGACATATAAAACAATTGGGCTCCTCTCCTCCTATGACACTAACTTTGTAAGTCTTGATTATAGATATGTAGAACAAATGGGACAATCGATGACCAAAATCTGCTAATGTATGGGACAAAATGATTAAGATACGAAACAAATTGATTGATATCTGAAACAATTGGGCAAAATTGAATAAAATTGAATGATTGAAATCCCCCTACTCTCCTGCTACTGCACTCAAAAAATTGATTGATATATGAATTGGACAGAATTGAATGATCAAAATCCTCTACTCTCCTGCTGTTGCACTTAAATCAATTGATATATAAAACAATCGGGCAGGATTGAATGACCAAAATCCCATACTCGCTTGCTACTGCACTATACAGTCAATTGTATATCGCACTATACAGTCAATTGCTAATATACAGAGCAAATTGAATAATATATGAAACAATTGTGCAGAACTGAATGACAAAAAAATAAATCAATTGCTGATTAAGGAACAAATCGAATGATATATGAAACAATTGGGGAGAATTGAATGACCAAAATCGCTTACTGATATATGGAACAAATCAATTGATATATGAAACAATTGGGCAGCATTGAATGACCAAAATCTCCTACTCCCCTCTACTACTGTACTTAAAATCAATTGATACATGAAACAACTGGGCGGAATCGGATAACCAAAATACTCTACTCCTGGGCCCAATGTCTGGGGCAATCCTGATGATAAAGATCCTCCTCCCTTTCTTGCTACTGCTCTCGCAGCTTGAGAGTTTTTGGTTATATAGTTTTTTTTTATGAATAGTTTGTTTGTTTCATAATTAACATATGAAACAATTGGGCAGCATTGAATGACCAAAATCTCCTACTCCCCTCTACTACTGCACTTAAAATCAATTGATATATGAAACAATTGGGCGGAATCGGATAACCAAAATACTCTACTCCTGGCCCAATGTCTGGGGCAATCCTGATGATAAAGATCCTCCTCCCTCTTCTGCTACTGCTTTCGCAGCTTGAGGGTTTTTGGTTATATAGTTTTTTTTTATGAATAGTTGTTTGTTTCCAGCCTAAGTGCCGTGTGAACTTGCGGGGTGATTCTTTCCCCTGACTCTTTTTTGTGAATATTGTACTTTAATATTTTATCTTAATAGCAAAGGCCTCTATTCATAAAAAATACTCTACTCCCCTGCTACCGGTATTGCACTTAAAATTGATTGACATATGAAACAATTGAATGGAATTGGATGACCAAACTCCCCTACTCCCCTGCTGTTATACGGACGCCGCTAAGCTTCCTACAAAATGCATTGTTGACCAAATTTTAAAAAATAGAAAACACAACAGATGTTTGTGAAATTTTCACATCTGTTCTTCATGATCTGCATATTTTGTGGTCGAAAAGCACAAAATAATTTCAAAAAAATCGCTGTATTTTTGTGAATTGAAAAAAAAAGTTTGCCATTTTTTTTGTCTTCAATATGTTTTGTAAAGAGCTTAGCCACTGCCTGCTACACTAACTAAGTCTTGATTATAAATATTTAGAACAAATGGGACAAATTGATGACCAAAACCCTCTCCTTCCTGCTACTTGTTTGTCATTTATGCATCTTGAAATGGGTAAAAGCACAATCGGGTGTCACCCTTTTGGCTAACCCGACTAACTAGGCCGAGTCCTACTCGGCCGAAGAAGGGGAGGTGCCACGGGGCACCGAGTGGCACCTACGTGGCCGCGGAGACTCGGCCGAGTCCTGCTCGGCCGAGTAGGACTCGGCCGAGTCTACGAGGTGTAGAAACTGATAAAATATTAGATTCAACTCCAAGATCCAGCTGCATGCAATAAACCTGTCACAAAGAATGAAGCAAAAATATGGAAAAAGCAAAACCCTCTTGTGCTCAAAATGTTAGAGCTCAAACTGTATTAAGAGAGAATGAAGGAAAAAATTACAAAAGCGGCTTATAAGAACAGAAACCCTAAAGCCACAAAAAACTAGGTTGTGCAATAATAATTAATAGAAATATTAATTATTATGCACCTAAAAGAGATAGCTTAAGTGAAAAAGAATAATAGAGGACTTAAGTAATTAAATCGAAATGATTTAATTATAAAGTCAAATATATCTATTACTCTAACACCCCCCCTTAAGCATAGCTCAGGAGGAAGCTAACCTAGCACAGCTAAGAAAGCAAAAAAATGGGTCCCGGCAACAAGGCCTGATCAGGTACCCAGTACAAGGAAATCTCTATAAACCGGAGTAAAGGAGAAAACCCAGTGGGAAAAACTCCTCTCCAAAAAGAGATGTAAAAGCAAGCAAAGACAAAAAGAAATGACTTCAAGAGACTCTCTCAAAGCCATAAGTACAATGCGTGCTGCCAACCCCCCCCCCCCCCCCCGTGAGAGAAGGTTGAGGCTCCAAAGCCCCCCTGGAAGGAAAGAACCCCTAGATCAATGAACAAGCCACTGGGACTCCAATGCAGAGGAGTGAAAGGCAGTGGACACTGAAGAGGTAACCTCGAAAGCTGAGGTGTCACTGGAAGGCCGAGCTGATGCTCAAAGGAGTAGACAGGAGGATCCTGAAAGCGAATCCCCAATGTAGGTGGTATGACAGGTGTGCTGACACTGTCATCAAAGAGGAGATGAATGTCCTCTGTAGAATCCTCAACAACTGCACCTGGTGGCTCGATGACTGGAGCTAGAGGGTCAGGCAGTGTTGTAGGAGAACCGTGCTGAACAGAAAAGAGCTCAACAGGTGGTGGCATGGCAGTCATAACAGTAGTCTCAGGAACCACACAAAGGTTCAAGCGACCTGACTGTACCACATGATGCTCTCTCAAAGTAGGAGAGTCGTGCTCTGGCAAAGGTGGACCAAAGTGTGAGAAGGAGTAGAGACAGGTGGAATGATCAACTGTCCCTGTAGCAACAATACTTCCTGTCATACTATCTCGGATGAAGACTGAATCTGGAGTGAACTCAACTGTCTTCCCTGACCCATTGTGAGTAATCTGAAAAACTGAGAGAAGGTTTGAAGACAGACATGGAACATACAACACATCATTGAATGTGCCATCCTGAATGCATACAGTGCCTTTCCCACAGACAGTCATAACAGTGTTATTCCCAATGATAATATGGGAAATAGGAGAAGCCTCAAAAGAAGAGAAGATCTCCCGAGAAGATGCCATATGGTGAGAAGCACCTGAATCGAGTATCCAAGGGACCTGTGAAGGGGATGCAACAGAAGCCCGTAGTGCATGACCCTTTCCAAGATCCTGTCCAGCTGTAGAATTGATAGAGGAAGACTGATAAGCAGACCCCTGAGACCCAGAAGAGGATGAAGAGGAAAGATTGCTCTTCTGAAGAAGAGCTTGCAAATCCGCTATCTGTTTCTCGTAACCATCAAACTTCTTCTGATAGCAAAGTGACTCATCATGTGCTCCTTTCTGACAATAGGAACATGTAGGTCTCTCAGTCTTCTGTTTCTCCTTCTTAGAAGAAGATGGTGGGCCAGTAGAGTGCTGAGAAGAGGAATCTGATATCTGCTTCGGCTTCTGTGTACTCTGAGGTGACTTGGCAAGCAATGCTTGTGACTGTGAACCTGTAAGAGAATCCATCTGAGTGAGCTTTGATTGCTCACGAGTCAACCGGTCACAAAAAGTCTCGAAAGAGGGCATAACATGTCGTGCACCTAGTGCATCCATAGTGGAGTAGAAGGTAGAAGAAAAAATCTGAAACTGTCCTCGAAGCTTAGAAAGAATCAGGTAAATACACTCATTGTCAGTTTTGTTCTTCCCACATCCTTGCAAAATTGAACGGAGAGATTTGAACTTCATCAAGAAGTCCTCAATGGTGGGAAAAGAATCAGGTACCAATGAAGTCAACTCTGCCTCAATCTGTAGTGCCCTGAACTCATTCACAGTGCCAAAAAGATTTTGAAACTTATCCCAAATGGCTTGAGGAGTAAGGCATCCATCAAGGTGAAAAAGTAGACTATCTGAAACATGTAGTGACATCAAACCCATGGCTTCATCCATCTTGTTCCTGTGCTGCATGACCTCAAATGGTTGAGTCAACTGAGGCTGAACTGGGTCCAAACAAGACCATAAACCTCGTGATCGAAGAAGTCGTGTCATACGAGCCTTCCACACATGGTAATTGTGTGGAGTGAGGAGCTCAACAGATGCTGTGTCTGCCATAGTGCCAAGTGCTCTGACTGTTTTCTTATTATGTTTTCTTTCAGAACTAGATAGAAGATGCAGAAGGGGTTTTGTTTTATGTGATACAATGTTTTGTTTGTCTGAGATAAATGACAGAAAAGCAAGAAAAAACACCCCCCACAATTGATAAAACCCAATTCCAGCACAATTTCGAAAGCTCAAAAGAAAGAAGGAGCAAGAAACGCTTTAGAATAAAAATTTATGTACCTTGACTTTGAGGCTCAAAAATGACATTAAAATGGAAGAATAAAAAAATGAAACCTGCACCAATGCGACGGGCTCGGAAAAACCTTTCCGACGATATATCACACTTCGATTTTTGAGTCCGTATGAGCCCTGTAGGAGCAAAAACGCCCAAGTACCCCCAAAATGCAAGCTCTCTGAAAAAAACCAGTCACGAGCAAAATTTTGACGGCCGTTTGACCGTCACCAGCCCGTTGCTGACGTCAGCATGATGTCATCACTGAAAAAAATCGTATCACCTGCCGGAAGGTGACGTCAGCTGCAGAAAAGGTGACATCACAGAGGAGGGCGGACCACAGGCGGCACCGCCGGCAGAGGTGGTGACCGGGCCGGGCGGCGGTGGCGGATGGGTGGCCGAACGGCGGCGGTAGTGGCAGCGGCGGCAGCGCTTGGTGGCGGTGGCCCGTCGGTGGCGCTCCGGTGGCTGGCGGCGCGCGGGTGGCACGCGGGCTGAGCGCCGGTGGCGCGTTTCGTTTGAACAGGCTGCGTTAAAAAATAACGCAAAAAATGTGTTTTTAAAAAAAAAAATTTGCATCGTTTTGCGTGTCGTACGGCCCTAGGAGGCTAAGAAATTTTTGTCAGATGCTCCGGAGGCCAAATAAATTGAGTTTTATATGGATTTTAGGTATTTCAGACCTTCTGGACGCAAGGGTGAGGTCCGTTTTTGTCCAAAGTGCTCCAAAAAATTGCAACCCCCTAGATCCAATATAAAAAATAGCAGAAAACCCCAAAAAGAAAGGGCTTGATCCACAGCTTCAACAAACTTCGAACAAGCTGCAGCAGAATGACTCTGATACCATGTAGAAACTGATAAAATATCAGATTCAACTCCAAGATCCAGCTGCATGCAATAAACCTGTCACAAAGAATGAAGCAAAAATATGGAAAAAGCAAAACCCTCTTGTGCTCAAAATGTTAGAGCTCAAACTGTATTAAGAGAGAATGAAGGAAAAAATTACAAAAGCGGCTTATAAGAACAGAAACCCTAAAGCCACAAAAAACTAGGTTGTGCAATAATAATTAATAGAAATATTAATTATTATGCACCTAAAAGAGATAGCTTAAGTGAAAAAGAATAATAGAGGACTTAAGTAATTAAATCGAAATGATTTAATTATAAAGTCAAATATATCTATTACTCTAACACGAGGCACTACTAATAGCCCACTCAATGGTTTTAGCCCCTCATTTGAACAGTGAGGGGCTAAGGAAAGCGGCTAAAGAGTGATAGTGCAACTCGGCCGAGTCAGAGGTAGATTTTTTTTTTTTTTTGTTTGTGTTTTTTAGTTATTTTTTATGTATATATGTTGTTTAAATATTTTTTAATTATTTTTTTAATATTCATATGTAAAAAAAAAAGTCTTTTCTTAATATGTATTGTATTTACTTTTAAAAATGTACAAAATTAACAAATAAAACTTAAACATAGAAAACATATATAATTTAAGTAAAATGTAAACTGGAACGTTTAAAAACATGAAATAGTCCACCTACCCTTGAGACATTTAATAAGACCATTAAAACCTAATAGGATGGATGTAATTATAAGATCCAATATTTAACTTAATAATATCAAAATTAAAACATAATGGACTATCTACTCTTACTGACCTAATAGGAACACTTTCAAGACTTAACATCCACTAAATATGACCTATTAGGACCCTTAAGACCTAATAGGACCACTTAAGACCTAATAGAACGTAATAGGTCAAAATAGTTCACCCTTACTTGGCTCAATAAGACCTAATTAAAACCTTTAAGACCTAATGTGACCCTTAAGACCCAATAGGACCCAAGTGACAAGGACAAGTGCAACCGCTACCTAGGTTAAATGACTAAACAGTGTAGTAAGCAACTTACCTTATGCATTCAATAATCATCATTGTTCGAGTTATATTGTTTTCATGTCATTAGATCAAGTTATATATTAAAACAACTTTTCTTTATAGCATGCACTTTTATTTTATTTCATTGTTGACTCCTGATAAATTAATCCTTAAGTTTTAAGTTGTCATATTTTTTAATATTGAACAAAGTAGTTTAATAATGACTAGATGCTATATCAATAAATGGAAAGAAACAAAATAGACTAGCATAACCAAAACACATAATAGTCACAAAAATGTTGAAATAAAGTATCATTATCCATTGTAACACTCTTTGATTTAGCCCAAATATTTAGTATATATCTTTGAAATTGCATTACTTTCTTTTTGATATTTTAGAGTTGGACCATGATATTGGCATTCATCTTTATAAGACCTATAGTTGTGAGACAGGAAAGGCAATATGAAGAAAGATGTCATAGTAAATCCTAAGAATTATATAGTTATCTGATAACAATTATTAGATAACATTTGCATACTAATGTGTTTTAACTTATCACACTTTGTAATACAAAATTAATCATTTAATTATTATCAAGCCACAAGAAAACTATACCATCAATATCATATAACTTTCTATAAAGCCAAGGTAGCCAACTAAATTGATTTGAAATAGTATTGTTTGTTTGAACACTTTGCTATCATTGAACTCTTAACACTTTTCTTTTGTATTGATTTATTATTGTTAGTAGATTGAGTAATTAAACATTTTTGTCTAGTGCCAATATTATTTAATCAATTCAATTAGTTCTCTTTAATCTTAGTCATGGTCTAGATTGTCATATTTCCTTATTCTATTTGTCATGGCCCGTGGATGATCAAACTCCCCTATGCATTTTTTTTAGTCTAAATAAGTATAGTGCTGGATATTATCAAAACTATTATTTTCATCCTTTGCTAAGAAAATTCCTATTTATCAAAATGAATAAAGCCCTAACTCTTATTATATCTAGGATACCTTAATTATAAGGTCATCTTTATTTTTAGTTGCCTAAAGTTACCAAACTAAGGTTTTGATACTATCTAAAACTTAGGATAAAGTATTTTCCTATGAAAGTTCCATAACACATTGTGATAATCATCACACAGTCAAACATTACAAAGTCCCTCTAAGAGAAGGTTAATACCCAATAGGACCCTTAAGACAAGCTCATAAGACCCTTAAGATGAGCTCATTTAAGACCAAGTTAAGAACCATAAGACGATCTCATAAGACCCTTAAGACGAGCTCATAAGACCCATAAGACCAGGTTACTTTCAACCTAATTAAGACTCTTAAGACTCTTAAGACCCATGAACCCCTTTCCAAATTATTATACATTTTCACCATTTCTTTTAGTATTTAATTTCAATATAATGTTTTTCCCTCTCTAGTTATGGAAATTTGTATAAATTAATTTTTGTCATGTGTGTAAAGTAAATATGTACATGTAAATATGCATTCAAATTAGTAAATATGCGTGCACATGAATTAGTTCTACTACCATGATTGAATACATGTGTAAATGCCTTCAAGTTTAAATTATGTTTTTAAATATTTAAAAATATTACACATGTGCATATGTAAATGCATGAATTTAAATGTTTAATTTAATATAATTTAATTTATATTATGTAAAAATGCATTTGAAAATTAGTTTGTGTGTGTTTGTTTGAAGTTTTTAAAATGTTTTCATGTTTACTTGAAGTATTGTACAACACATGTACAAATTGAAAGTTAGATATTTTTAATTTATTTAAATTAATTTGTAGATATATATATATATATATATATCAATTGATTTTCTAACATTTGGATGTATGTATATGTGCACATGTGCCTACTTGCAGCGAGCATTTTTTATCTATATCTAGATCTAGATATATATTACCTTTGTGTGCATATCACTCATGGCTTCTAGTGGTTCAGATCAGAGTGTCCATGATAGTCATGGATCACGAGCTCCCTCAGACCGTAATAGTACCCAGGCCCCACATGCTAGAGATAGTTGTAGAGATGAGACTATCTCTAGGATGCAGGCTGCTCTGACTGCATTAGAGCGAACACTGCAGAATAGTACTACTCTCCCTAATAGGGAGAAATTGACAGCTATACGCACTGAGCTCATGAGTATGATTCAAAAGGCTGAATCATACAATCCATATGATGATGTATCGATTGATGTTTTTTATCATAGCCTATCTAGCACTGTCATAGGGACAGTAGGTTGGAGGACAGTTGATTCAGATGTCTCAGTCACTCAAGTGAAGAACATGTTTGGCACCCATTACATCAATAAGAGGGTGGTTCAAGCATATAGGGTCACTTTTTGTACAGATGACATAGTGGCCCCTTTTATATATCCTAGATGGTTAGTAGCACATCATATGTGGCCCCAAAAGGATGAGGTGCCACTATATTTCTGCAAACAATTATTTGCAGAGTTTCATTTGGGCTATGATGTTGACTACACAGATCTAACTCCACATGCTGGTCAGGGTCGGGGGAGATATCAGGATAAGTGTAGATGACCCGATATACCACAGCCCCCTAGTAAGAGGGCATTGGTGGGTCAAAACCTTTTGGTTCTTCCAAAAGGTTTGGAGGCTTACACTGGAGCTGGGCAGGTTGCAGCTGAGGACACACGTTTAGATATGTATTCTAGCATTGCCACCATTGCAACTCAGGTTGAGCAGTTTTCATCTGATTGTGTGGGTAGGTACATGCTTCGATCACGGACGAGTGCAGGCGTATCACCATCTAGTCCATTTTATGACCCATACATCAGATTTGATCTTCCTACTCCAGATGAGATAGAACGACTACCTGAGGATCGCGTGCGTGAGATTAGTGGTATGTTAGTGAGTGATCTCCTGGCTGCTTACCAGAGGATTTCTACATTGCATGGGATTGAGCCACGTGATTTACCTACTTTCATTGGAGGAGGACAGTGTCGTAGATCCTCCACAGGCAACAGTCGAGGTCAGAGCTCAGATGCAGAGGCAGGTTCCTCTAGACAGAGTGTGGATGATCTTACACCGCCTCCACAGCATACACAGGCTCCCACACAGCAGACACAGGCTACGACCTCACGAGTTCATAGTAGATTCTCAGATTTGCTTATGGATGATGTCATTGATCCTAATGCAATGTCCTTGCACTCTTCTGAGTTATCCGACCTTGGACGTGCATTACAGCAAGTACAAGAATCTGGATTTAATTTCAATTTATATAGATATACATGTGTACATATAGTTCTATATTTAAATTTAAATGTATTTAAATGTGGTACAGGACATTGCGACAGGTGCTGCATATGGAGATTTAGAGGAGCCTGCTGATCCGATTCATCATGATACAGAGGTACACTTGAAATAAATTAAAAATTAAAATTTTATAAAATTTATTTACATTTCAAGTTCTTATATATATATATATATATATATATATATATATATATATATATATATATATATATATATATATATATATATATATATATATATATGTATATGTAACATTATATTTACATTTACAGACTCAGGTCCAGCAGGACGAGGATCCACACAGGCCCGCACATCTAGCACGTGATGGTGATCATCAACGTAGTTGATGTGTTCATTGATACATGTTTGGATTTTGTGATATATATGTATAGACACTTAAACATTGATGTACATGTTTGATTTTTGAGATATATATATGTGTGTGTGTGTGTGTACATTTACATTGATATGTAGGTGCATGTTTTGTATATTGATCTATTTGTACATTGACACATGTTTGGATTTTGCACTATATAGACATTTAAACATTGATGTACATGTTTGATTTTTGAGATATATATATATACATATATTGATCTATTTGTACATTGATACATGTTTCCAGATTTTGTAATTGAAGCCAAAAATTAATTGATCTTTAAAATTAATATTTAATTTATGTTCAATCTTTCATCAATCTAATTAATCAATCTTACTAAAAAATCTTTTTATATCAATTGTAAGTTTAAATCAATCTTTAAAATCTAACTTTATAATTAATCTTTAATTTCAATGTTCAATATTTTTAATCAATCTTAGAAATTCAATCTATAGGTAAACCCCTTAAGCCCTATTATGCACCCTTAAGCCTTATCTAGATCAATTAATTGAAAATTAATTAATCAATCTTACTAAAAAATCTTTAATGAGTTGAAAGTTTAAATCAATCTTTAAAATCTTTAATGAATTGAGAGTTTTTAAATCAATCTTTAAAATCTAACTTTAAAATTAATCTTTAATTTCAATGTTCAATCTTTAATATGACCTAGCATGGCCTAATATGAGCTCACTTTATAATCTTTTTATATCAATTGAAAGTTTAAATCAATTTTTAAAATCTAACTTTATAATTAATCTTTAATTTCAATGTTCAATCTTTTTAATCAATCTTAGAAATTCAATCTATAGGTAAACCCGTTAAGCCCTATTATGCACCCTTAAGCCTTATCTAGATCAATTAATTGAAAATTAATTAATCAATTTTACTAAAAAATCTTTAATGAGTTGAAAGTTTAAATCAATCTTTAAAATCTTTAATGAATTGAGAGTTTTTAAATCAATCTTTAAAATCTAACTTTAAAATTAATCTTTAATTTCAATGTTCAATCTTTAATATGACCTAGCATGGCCTAATATGAGCTCACTTTATAATCTTTTTATATCAATTGAAAGTTTAAATCAATCTTTAAAATCTAACTTTATAATTAATCTTTAATTTCAATGTTCAATCTTTTTAATCAATCTTAGAAATTCAATCTATAGGTAAACCCCTTAAGCCCTATTATGCACCCTTAAGCCTTATCTAGATCAATTAATTGAAAATTAATTAATCAATCTTACTAAAAAATCTTTAATGAGTTGAAAGTTTAAATCAATCTTTAAAATCTTTAATGAATTGAGAGGTTTTAAATCAATCTTTAAAATCTAACTTTAAAATTAATCTTTAATTTCAATGTTCAATCTTTAATATGACCTAGCATGGCCTAATATGAGCTCACTTTATAATCTTTTTATATCAATTGAAAGTTTAAATCAATCTTTAAAATCTAACTTTATAATTAATCTTTAATTTCAATGTTCAATCTTTTTAATCAATCTTAGAAATTCAATCTATAGGTAAACCCCTTAAGCCCTATTATGCACCCTTAAGCCTTATCTAGATCAATTAATTGAAAATTAATTAATCAATCTTACTAAAAAATCTTTAATGAGTTGAAAGTTTAAATCAATCTTTAAAATCTTTAATGAATTGAGAGTTTTTAAATCAATCTTTAAAATCTAACTTTAAAATTAATCTTTAATTTCAATGTTCAATCTTTAATATGACCTAGCATGGCCTAATATGAGCTCACTTTATAATCTTTTTATATCAATTGAAAGTTTAAATCAATCTTTAAAATCTAACTTTATAATTAATCTTTAATTTCAATGTTCAATCTTTTTAATCAATCTTAGAAATTCAATCTATAGGTAAACCCCTTAAGCCCTATTATGCACCCTTAAGCCTTATCTAGATCAATTAATTGAAAATTAATTAATCAATCTTACTAAAAAATCTTTAATGAGTTGAAAGTTTAAATCAATCTTTAAAATCTTTAATGAATTGAGAGGTTTTAAATCAATCTTTAAAATCTAACTTTAAAATTAATCTTTAATTTCAATGTTCAATCTTTAATATGACCTAGCATGGCCTAATATGAGCTCACTTTATAATCTTTTTATATCAATTGAAAGTTTAAATCAATCTTTAAAATCTAACTTTATAATTAATCTTTAATTTCAATGTTCAATCTTTTTAATCAATCTTAGAAATTCAATCTATAGGTAAACCCCTTAAGCCCTATTATGCACCCTTAAGCCTTATCTAGATCAATTAATTGAAAATTAATTAATCAATCTTACTAAAAAATCTTTAATGAGTTGAAAGTTTAAATCAATCTTTAAAATCTTTAATGAATTGAGAGTTTTTAAATCAATCTTTAAAATCTAACTTTAAAATTAATCTTTAATTTCAATGTTCAATCTTTAATCAACATTAATCTTCTATGCCCTTAAGTACCTCTCATGACCCCTTAAGACCGAAAATGATCTAACATGACCCCTTAACCCCTAGCATGACCCCTTCAGCCCTTAAGTACCTAACATGACCCCTTAAGACCTAAAATGACCTAACATGACCTTAAGACCTAATTTGACCTCACATGACCTAATAAGACCCCTTAAGACCTAACATGACCTAAAAGACCCCTTAAGCCCTTAAGCCCTAACCCCTTAAGCCATGACCCCTTAAGCCCTTAAGCCCTAAAATGATCTAACATGACCCCTTAAGACCCTAATCCCTTAAGCCCTTAAGCCCTTAAGACCTAAAATGATCCCTTAAGACCTAATAAGACCTAACATGACCTAAAAGACCCCTTAAGCCCTTAAGCCCTTGAGCCCTAACCCCTTAAGCCATGACCCCTTAAGCCCTTAAGCCCTTAAGACCTAACATGACCTAATATGACCTAATAAGACCTAATATGAACTAACATGAACTAACATGACCTAAAAGATCCCTTAAGACCTAATATAACCTAACATGACATAAAAGACCCCTTAAGACCTAATATGACCTCACATGACCTAAAAGACCCCTTAAGACCTAACATGACCTCACATGACCTAATGAGACCCCTTAAGACCTAACATGACCTAATATGACCTAATAAGACCTAACATGACCCCTTAAGACCTAAAATGATCCCTTAAGACCTAATTTGACCTCACATGACCCCTTAAGGACCAAACATGACCTAACATGACCTAATATGACCTAATAAGACCTAATATGACCTAACATGACCTAATAAGACCTAACATGAACTAACATGACCTAAAAGATCCCTTAAGACCTAATATGACCTAACATGACCTAAAAGACCCCTTAAGACCTAATATGACCTCACATGACCTAAAAGACCCCTTAAGACCTAACATGACCTCACATGACCTAATAAGACCCCTTAAGACCTAACATTACCTAAAAGACCCCTTAAGACCTAAAATGACCACTTAAGACCTAATTTTACCTCACATGAGCCCTTAAGGACCAAACATGACTTAATATGACCTAACATGACCTAATAAGACCTAATATGACCTAATATGAGCTAACATGACCTAATAAGTCCTACTATGAACTAATAAGACCTAACATGACCCCTTAAGACCTAAAATGATCTAACATGACCCCTTAAGACCTAAAATGAGACCTAAAATGATCTAACATGACCCCTTAAGACCTAAAATAAGACCTAACATGACCTAACATGACCCCTTAAGACCTAAAATGATCTCTTAAGACCTAATTTGACCTCACATGACCCCTTAAAGACCAAACATGACCTAATATGACCTAATAAGACCTAGCATGACCTCACATGACCCTTAAGCCATGACCCCTTAAGCCCTTAAGCCCCAACCCCTTAAGCCATGACCCCTTAAGCCCTTAACCCCTTAAGCCATGACCCCTCAAGACCTTATAAGACCTAAAAGACCTAATATGACCTAACATGTCCTAACATGACCTAAAAGACCCCTTAAGACCTAATATGACCTCACATGACCTAAAAGACACCTTAATACCTAACATGACCTCACATGACCTAATAAGACCCCTTAAGACCTAACATGACCTAAAAGACCCCTTAAGACCTAAAATGATCACTTAAGACCTAATTTTACCTCACATGAGCCCTTAAGGACCAAACATGACCTAATATGACCTAACATGACCTAATAAGACCTAATAAGACCTAATATGAGCTAACATGACCTAATAAGTCCTACTATGAACTAATAAGACCTAACATGACCCCTTAAGACCTAAAATGAGACCTAAAATGATCTAACATGACCCCTTATACCTAAAATAAGACCTAACATGACCTAACATGACCCCTTAAGACCTAAAATGATCCCTTAAGACCTAATTTGACCTCACATGACCCCTTAAAGACCAAACATGACCTAATATGACCTAATAAGACCTAGCATGACCTCACATGACCCTTAAGCCATGACCCCTTAAGCCCTTAAGCCCCAACCCCTTAAGCCATGACCCCTTAAGCCCTTAACCCCTTAAGCCATGACCCCTCAAGACCTTATAAGACCTAAAAGACCTAATATGACCTAACATGTCCTAACATGACCTAAAAGACCCCTTAAGACCTAATATGACCTCACATGACCTAAAAGACACCTTAATACCTAACATGACCTCACATGACCTAATAAGACCCCTTAAGACCTAACATGACCTAAAAGACCCCTTAAGACCTAAAATGATCACTTAAGACCTAATTTTACCTCACATGAGCCCTTAAGGACCAAACATGACCTAATATGACCTAACATGACCTAATAAGACCTAATATGACCTAATATGAGCTAACATGACCTAATAAGTCCTACTATGAACTAATAAGACCTAACATGATCCCTTAAGACCTAAAATGATCTAACATGACCCCTTAAGACCTAAAATGAGACCTAAAATGATCTAACATGACCCCTTAAGACCTAAAATAAGACCTAACATGACCTAACATGACCCCTTAAGACCTAAAATGATCCCTTTTAAGACCTAATTTGACCTCACATGACCCCTTAAAGACCAAACATGACCTAATATGACCTAATAAGACCTAGCATGACCTAACATGACCTCACATGACCCCTTAAGCCCTTAAGGACCGAACATGACCCTTAAGCCATGACCCCTTAAGCCCTTAAGCCCCAACCCCTTAAGCCATGACCCCTTAAGCCATGACCCCTCAAGACCTTATAAGACCTAAAAGACCTAATATGACCTAACATGTCCTAACATGACCTAAAAGACCCCTTAAGACCTAATATGACCTCACATGACCTAAAATACCCCTTAAGACCTAACATGACCTCACATGACCTAATAAGACCCCTTAAGACCTAACATGACCTAAAAGACCCCTTAAGACTTAAAATGATCACTTAAGACCTAATTTTACCTCACATGAGCCCTTAAGGACCAAACATGACCTAATATGACCTAACATGACCTAATAAGACCTAATATGACCTAATATGAGCTAACATGACCTAATAAGTCCTACTATGAACTAATAAGACCTAACATGACCCCTTAAGACCTAAAATGATCTAACATGACCCCTTAAGACCTAAAATGAGACCTAAAATGATCTAACATGACCCCTTAAGACCTAAAATAAGACCTAACATGACCTAACATGACCCCTTAAGACCTAAAATGATCCCTTTTAAGACCTAATTTGACCTCACATGACCCCTTAAAGACCAAACATGACCTAATATGACCTAATAAGACCTAGCATGACCTAACATGACCTCACATGACCCCTTAAGCCCTTAAGGACCGAACATGACCCTTAAGCCATGACCCCTTAAGCCCTTAAGCCCCAACCCCTTAAGCCATGACCCCTTAAGCCCTTAACCCCTTAAGCCATGACCCCTCAAGACCTTATAAGACCTAAAATACCTAATATGACCTAACATGTCCTAACATGACCTAAAAGACCCCTTAAGACCTAATATGACCTCACATGACCTAAAAGACCCCTTAAGACCTAACATGACCTCACATGACCTAATAAGACCCCTTAAGACCTAACATGACCTAAAAGGCCCCTTAAGACCTAAAATGATCACTTAAGACCTAATTTTACCTCACATGAGCCCTTAAGGACCAAACATGACCTAATATGACCTAACATGACCTAATAAGACCTAATATGACCTAATATGAGCTAACATGACCTAATAAGTCCTACTATGAACTAATAAGACCTAACATGACCCCTTAAGACCTAAAATGATCTCACATAACCTCACATGACCTCACTATGAGCTAATAAGACCTACTATGAACTAATAAGACCTAACATGACCCCTTAAGACCTAAAATGATCTCACATAACCTCACATGACCTTAAATGAACTAATAAGACCTAATATGACCTCACATGACCTCACATGTCCTAACATGACCTCACATGACCCCTTAGGCCCTTAAGAACCGAACATGACCCCTTAAGCCCTTAAAAGCCCTAACCCCTTAAGCTGTGACCCCTTAAGCTCTTAAGCCCTAACCCCTTAAGCCATGACCCCTTAATCCATGAGCCCTTAAGCCCTTAACCCATTTGGCCCTTAAGCCATGACCCCTTAAGCCCTTAAACCATGACCTATCTAATCAATCTAAACAAAAAATAGAAATATAGACCTATCTAATATTTATCTAATCAATCTAATCTGATAAATTGAAATTAAAATTCAAGTAGAAAGTAAATTGAAAGTTCTATCCAATCAATTAAAATTCAATTTACCTATCTAATCAATCTAATCAATAAATAGAAATTTATCTAGACTAGAAAGGTATGCAATTCAAGAAATCAATCTATTCTAATCAATTGAAAAAAGAATCAATCTAATTTCAATTCAAATATAGACCTACATTCAATCAATCTAAACAAAAAATAGAAATATAGACCTATCTAATATTTATCTAATCAATCTAATGAATAAATTGAAATTAAAATTCAAGTAGAAAGTAAATTGAAAGTTCTAGTTCTAAGAGAGAGAGAGAGAGAGAGGGGGGAAGGGGAAGGGGAGAGAGAGAGAGAGAGAGAGAGAGAGAGAGAGAGAGAGAGAGAGAGAGAGAGAGAGAGAGAGATAACTTTCATCAATTAAAATTCAATTCAGGTTTAATCTTGATCCATAAATTCAATCTATCATAAATTTCAAATCAAATTTAAAGTCTACATAGAAGTTTCAAATACGATTTAAATTAAGTATGTAAAAATTAAAATCCTTAAACCTAAAGCTCCTGATACATGTAGTCTGGATCCTCTCTATCCTTTATTATCTCCAAAAGTTTTTCATGCTCTTCAATAGGCAACTTCCACTTTTGGTTTTTACTTGACCCTTTTTTTGACACAGTTTCAAACTGCAATTTCGTTGCTATAACCAAGTGACTATAATGTAGAACTCTCTCTCCACGCATGTATTCAACAAATTTAATTCCATTTTTTTCAATCTTATCTTGTTGATAATAGGTGCCTTCAATAACAACTGAACCAGTCGGATATTTTTGTCCATCACCATCAACAACTTCTTCAAGCAACTTGTGTTTTTCCTTGGTGCATCTTAGTAGATAATAATCTACACCTTCTATATTCTCAGGATCTGCAACCACAGCAAAAATATCACCTACACAATTTATATTTATGTGTACAAGTAAATGTTATATATATATATATATATATATATATATATATATATATATATATATATATATATATATATATATATATATATATCATGTAAATATACCTAGAAATAAAAAATACGCACCTGTAACAACTAAATCAGAAACACATTCATAGTCAGCTGAATATATAGGATCATGGATGTCTATGACATTGTCATCATCTTCATAAGGAGACATTCTAATTAACACTTTATGATCCCATATTGAAACATATCCATTTGCAATATTAACACATTGACTCATTGTGTTGTTGTTAAGACAATCTTCACAAAAGCATGATTTATCTCTTAGTTGAATCAGTGGAGGCTTGTGTTGTCCCTTAGTCATCACTTGATGCAAACTTCTAATTCCAACAATTGATTGACAATTGTAGGGATTCGATCGATCGATATCTGGATTGGATGGATTGATATATAGATCTCAGTTTGAAATCATGAAAAATGTGAAATGCATTATATATATATATATATATATATATATATATATATATATATATATATATATATATATATATATATATATATATATATATATATATATATATATATATATATATACAACAAGTTAAAACACACACACACACACACACACACACACACACATATATATATATATACAACAAGTTAAAACACACATACATGACATACCTATATATGTAGTTTCATGAATTTGAGTTTGAAAAATAAAAGTAAATTAAATAAATACCTATCACTTCCTAAAAGTAACGTTTGTTGTATTTTGTGTCTCGAGTAGCGAAATGATTTTGACACCATTCAACAATCTTCTTTGAATTCTCTATCATGTTACCTAGAGAGATATATTTTTAACAATTTAGTTATATATATACATGTGTACATGTAATGTAAAGTTTTAAATAGTCTAGTCAAGTAAACAAGTTGAATATCAAATGTATGTACACATACCTTGAAGTTCATGTTGTCGGAGTGCACGCTTCACACATGCTCCTGCTCCATCATGTTCTCCTTTTCCATGTCCACTTTCAAAGAAGTTCCAAACAAACTTAACGTTGTGTCTAGCATGTTGCATGGCTAACCAATTAAAAGCTTTTGCAGACTTAAATTGACCTACAATTCAAATAAATACAAAAATGTATTTAAATGTGACACATAAATATATCTAGAAATGCTCAAAAAAAAAATTAAAATAAAATTTATAATGCATGTACGTACTTACCTGCACACCCATCAGACCAGATCCAATGTTGTGAAGCATTTATCCCATGACTTGCAAGATTGTTGAAAAACATGTTGAAACAATGAGCCACATAGCTCCTATCATGAACCTTGTCATCACTAATATAGAAATGAACCTCCTTGATGATAATGCGTTCATTTTGATCTATACCAGATTCTATCCCATCCAAATCGTATTGTGCATGTCTATAGGTCACATGCACAAATATTGCAACTTGATTAGAATGATAATATTGACTTTGGAGCTCCTTTTGAGGGGAAAATGTATAGTTCTCCGCAAAATCTACAACTGAAAGAATACAACCAAGTGGGAAACAATTTTTGGAATCACGAAAATGTTTAGCTTGCCATCGTGCACCATGACAATGTTGGATATGTGGATAAATCATAGATCAAAATCTGTCCATGAACTGAAGGTACGGTAATTCACTCTCTTTTAATGTAATTTTTTTTGATTCACCTCCTGTCTTCGTTTGGTATATCTCATATTCAAATCTCTTCCACTGGACTGGTGTTGTAACATCAATATTATTAAATTGTAAAGGAAATTGCTGCAAATTTCCACAATTATTGCATTCATTTTTTATACACTGGACATTAAATTCATCTGAATCTTCTGATTTATCACATAAAATGGACTTTACAAATTCTGTTGTACTTCCAGTAACCATACCTAGATTAAGTATTGTCGTAACCTTTTTATATGATTGCAAGTATAAGTGAAACTCAACATGATTTTGACAACAACATGTTTCACGAACCTTATTTATGCGTACGAAGCAAGGGCACAACATCTCAAACATTCTCTGACATATTTTCACATCTGAAAATTCATGTTTGAATGCTTCAAACAATTCACTTTGTGTAGTATCGACAAAATGTTTTGGATGTGAAATCTTCATACCAGTCTCTTCATCGTCCATTTGTATAGTGTCCCTTCTATTGGAAGAAACACGAGAGTGGTTGGTCCAAAAATCAATGACCCGTCTTCTTACATCTTCAAAAATTCTATCTTTACGGGGAAGTCTACAAATCTGTACGTATTTCTTTTCAATATTCATATCCAACATATTTCTCTTCCTAATATATCTCTGTATAGTTCTTTGAGATACGTTGAGTAAATCAGAAATTGCTCGAACTTGATTTCTATGTGTCAATTTCTTACTAGTTATCATAGTCATCAAGGCTCTTCTAGCTGCATTTGAATCTGGTCCTTTATGATCTGCCTTGTTAACAACATTCAGTGCATCTTGTAAATTTTTAATTATTGTCTCTTTTACTTTACCTCCTCCAACTTTCCTATTATCAATACCCAACAATTCCAAAACCGGAGTCATTTCTTTTTTCTTGAATAACTTTGCAAACAATTGTGCTTTTCCCACCAAAGATTTACTCTCAAAATATTCCATCCACATATTTTTGAGATGCAATTTAATAGTGCTTTTAGGTACCAAGTGTTCCGGTTCAATTTGACTAATAAGTGATTCCTCATTCATGTCCATTAAATTCTGCATTGTAGGAAAAAAATGTATACTTCAACTACTACCAATATCCTCCCCTAGTTGAGTTGCACCTTCTACAGCGATAGATTCTTCTTCAACATCCATTGGTTGCTCTTGGACACGTTTCGTATGACCTTTCATTTGGTCATCCCTTTTACGATCATACTTCCTTGTTCTAGTCCTTTTATTTCCCATTGCTCAAATATTTAAGCAAGATTTTTTTTATTGTTTTACTACTTCGTCACTGAAAAACTTGTCTTCAAACTCTTTCGAAATCAAAATTTTTTTGAAACTTCTCCAAAAGAATGACTCCTTGCTTCAAAATATCCTTATATCCTAAAATAAGAATGTAAATTCGCAATTGATATATATATTTTTTAAAATATTATGCACATATATACCCTTCGGTTTGAAAGGACCGGTCGCTCACGCGACCGGTCGCGAGGGGCCGATGACTTGAGGGGACTCAGCCGAGTACCACTCGGCTGAGTCCCACTCGGCCGAGTCATCCTAAGTGGCATGCCAACTTGGCAGCCAAAACTTAAAAAACATAAATAATACACAATTTGCACTTGTGGTGTTTTTTTCTCTTCTGCAAATTAAAAATTTGAAAAAACTAAAACTACCCTTTTGTAGATCTCAGAATTACAATTCTAAAAATATAAATTTTATATAATTTCAATTGGAAAATGTTAAACAAATTTGTAAAAAACCACATGTAGGTATATAAAGCTTTGAGAAGTTGCCGATTCGATAAATTAAAAAAAATAGTAACTCAATTAAAAAAAAATTAAAATTATATGAGGCACTAGAGAAGAGAATCTTCTTCAAGAATATATAATTTATTTGAATTTTAGAAAAATTTTGATAGCTGAAAAGTGGCGGGAGATAAAAACTACTGATTTCATGTAAGTTGTACTTTGAATACTTATAACGGGCAAATTATAGATCGAAAACACTTCTTTCCTTTTTGTTGCACTAGGTATACATGTCATCTAAAACATATTTTGAAATTAGAAGAAAAAACAATGTCTTACTTATAATTATTTGACGGGAGGTAAACCTCCTGATTTGCTGTATTTTCAGGACATGAAAAATAGACTTTAAAAATTAAAAAAATATATTAATTTATGTCCAAAATAATTTTAAAAAATTATAGGCATAAAATTCATCCTATTTCACACATTTCATCAGTTTACATCATCTTCAAATTCTAAATAGAAATGTGACTTTTATGCCCTTGAAGTTTTTTCATTTTGGTGTTGTTAGCCTCTTCCTTTGTAAAAGGGTGATAGCTTATTGTGCTTTTACCCAAATGCTATATTATAAATGATAATCTAAACATTTATTCATTGAAAAAATTTCTTGCTTATCAATTATGAAACTTGAAATACTATATTATAATGATAATCTAAAACTTTAAATAGCAAACCTCGATAAGCACTCCTGGCTGATTATCAGAGTAAGTAGAAAAGATCTATTCTTTCTTTGTAGGAATGGTGGTGTTCCGGGGAATCAAAACAGTCATGACACCTCCAACAGTCTCAAGGCTGAGACTCAATGGAATGACATCCAGCAGCAACAGGTCCTGCACTTTCTGGTCGCCTTCTCCGGTTAAAATGGCGGCCTGTACTGCTGCTCCATAGGCCACGGCTTCATCTGGGTTAATGCTCTTGCACAACTCTTTTCCGTTGAAGAAATCTTGCAGCAGCTGTTGTACTTTGGGAAGACAGGTGGAGCCACCAACCAGAATGGCTTCGCCTATTTGACTCTTGTCAAGCTTGGCATCTCTCAGACATTTCTCCACCGGTTCCATGCACTTTCTAAACAGATCCATGTTCAGCTCCTTGAATCTGCATTATTCAAAAACAATTAGTTAGTAAAGCAATTTTTTTTAATTGGTTCTCAGCCAATTCCTGTGCTGTCAAAGAAGACAGGCCACTGGTATTTGACACTACTTGAAGAAAAAAAAAATAGCTGAGACCCTCTCCTATACAAGAAAGGGAAGAAAACAAATTTGTATTACCAAAGAAGAGAGGGGGAGGTGGGATGGGCAGGAGGGAATGTAATTTTTCCCTGCTGATTTTTGACACAAATTAATTCTTCCCACTATTTTTTAACTATAATTAAAAAGCTTATTTTAAAAGGGGAAGTTGGATGACCATCGCAGTCACTTTCCTATCAAACTTGAGACCTAATGAGTATGCATATCTCCTATTAAAGTTGTGTTCATATTTTGAATCAGGCTCTTTACGAACTCTAATGTATATTTGAACTCTAATATGTGATTCTTTATCCACCTATATTTGTAGTGATTCTTTATTCACCCATATTTGTAGGGCAGAGCTGAATGATCACAATCGTCCTCTTCATCCTCTTAACCTCACAATATATGAAAAATTGGATGACCCTAAAAAAATCCTCCTCCTTCCCTCATTATAGTTAATAACTAATGATTATGTTTTGAACTTGGACTTGAATACACAGAAAAAAGAAAAAATTAGAGACCAAAATCCTCCTCCTTCCCTCAATGTAAATAGTATTGTGGCCCTCTATAACTTGTAGAGGTAGAGGAAGGGAGACTAGGCTGTAGGTCTTACTCTTTCCTAATAATTTTATATTTATTTTCTTATTCTACATTATAAACCACTTCCTATTATAATTATTAATTTTTTATTATCTTATTTTACTTTATAAACTATAACTATTCCCTACGTGCCTCTAACATGATGTTTTATCCACCCATAATAAATATATAAAATTTTATAGAAAACTAAGGAGAAAGAAGAATTTTTTTGAAGGAGTTTTTTTAGGAAACTAAGAAGAAGAAAAATGAATATTGAAAAAAGTGATGACTAAACCCTCCTTGATGGGGAGAATTGGAGGATTGGATGTCCAAACAACTATTCTTTGTCGTTGTCCTTATCCATGATGGAGGGATGGAGGGATGGAGGAGATAAGATGGAGGAGAGAATTGGATGAAGGAGAAAAGGAGAGAATTGGATAGATATTTTTATAGTCCATGAAATTTTTTTTTGGGTCTACATATAGTGACAACAATATGAGACTATCCCGTACTTCTTACGGAAGGCACAAAGACCGCCTTAATGTGGTACAAACAATTAGATGTACATACTCTATGTCAATGGAAGGCACATAGACCACCTGACCATGACCACGACCACCCTGCTTACTGCATAGTAGTGCAGTACTCTAGCGAAATTTTAACTTGTGAACCAAATAATTAGAGTTATGCCTAATGACTTCATATTTATCTCAACACCCTCGACACCAAGTAATTAGAATTTGACTAAGGGCTTCATATTGACCCAAACAACCCGATTGCAAGGGGACACACCCTTACTCATGATGTAATTGGCCCATTTAGGATTCATAAGAAAGCCCATCCCACCCTTGCCTTTAGAATGATTGGAGCAAACCTTAACGACTTCCTTCCAAATGAAATTTAGATTACTCTCAAGCATAAAACTGGTGGTTTTTAACTCTTGTAACATTAAAAAAATTCATGTAATTTATAGTGTCAAGATAATGCTTAATAATGTGCTTCCTGTCTGGGGATTCAAGACCCCTTATGTTCCAGGATAAGCAGTTCATGAGGAAACTGGTGGGGAGGAGGCATGCTTAGGGTTTGTAGATCCACCGAAAGGGGTATTAGCAATGTGAGGGATGTCTCCATTTTTTTTCCAGAGATGTTTTTGTTTTTGGATCCTAGAGGCCTTCCTCTTCTTTTAGATTGAGGGATGTCTAACTTATCATCAAACTCTTCATCGTCAGAAGTCGGTGGGATCATGACTTCCATATCTTTGATCAAGAAGGGGAGCACTTTGGGGTTATAAACAGAAAGGGTGGAGGTGGTGGGAATGGAGATCTGGTGGTGGCTTGAGTTAGCTGGGATGACTTCAAGTGTGTAATCATCATCAAGCTCTTTAAATGACTTAGGTGGAAGGCTGAGGGTCAATTTATTATCAAATTTTCTCCCATTTGATTTGTGCAGAGGAGAACAAGAGGAGGATTCAAAGATAGGCGTGATATCAAGGGAAGCCATTGATGAAGAAGGAGAGACAGAGGAGGGTTGGGTGCGATTATTGGTGTTGTTGGTTAAAGGTTATTTTTCCTTCTCATCTTTTTATTAATAACAACTTGAAAGCCATCAGATTGGGTTGAGTCAATAATAGGCACATCAGGGGAAGATGTCACCAGGGATTGAGAGCAAATAACCACGGATGGGGTAGAAACAATGGGAGAAATAGTAGCGTTTTCACCAGTAGTTGGAGGAGAGGACAGGGGAGGTTCTTGCACTAGGAGATTCAAAGTAGGGGCATAAGAGGAAGGTTACGAATTCACTAAGGCTTTGCGCTTAATGATTGGCCAGTCTTTTCTTAGATGTCCTTTTTTGCACAGGAAGCACACATTAAGACCTCCCAAGATCTCAATAGGACAGGAATAGGAATCTTTTGAGATGTTGATATCAAGGGTGGAAGGGATCTCCTTACCCAATTTCAAATAAATTAGAGCCCTAGCATTCATGTGGGGGACAAGCCTTGTGGTATCGTCCATCCTGATGACCTTACCCAAGGGTTCAAGTAAATGGGGGAGAAATCACCAAAGAAAGGGAGGAATTTTCTTAACCAAGATCCAATGAGGGGTGGAAAGACCTAGGACCTCCTCATGAATAGCTTCTGGTGTCTAGGCTAGGGATCAAAAAGAGGTATTCCCTACAAACCAATATTGCTTCTTAAGGACAACTTGCTGCGAGTCAGAGTTATTGAAGAAAATAACAAGAAAACCTAATTGAATATGCCTGCAAAAGGAAATGTGGAACCCTAATTTTAAGTTCCAGTAATTATGAAACCAATCATCAAGAAATTTGCGAGGAGGGCATTTATCAATATCTACAGCAGCAAAGAAGATAGCAGAATCTCTAAGCCTACTCTTCTCTTTAACAATTTCATTAATCATTTCAGAATTCAGAGAAATGGAGAAAGAAGGCAAGGGATTCCTAGGGACCTTACTGGATTCACTGGCTTCATTAGCTTCTAAGATGTGGAATTTAGCATCAGCGCCAATGGTAGGGGAGGAGTGGCTAACAGCTTCCGAAAAGGACTTAGTTGATTTAAGGGATGAATGAGTGTCATTACTCTTATTAATGACGCTCACCAAATCTGGCTCTATGGGAGCCCTAGTGGGAAGCGAGGCCGAGGGTATGACCTCTACCGAAGGGTAGAGATGTGAAGTGGAGATCATGCAAAATAAATGCTAGTAAACGGAACAAACACTCCTAGCATAAGCAAGGCACGCAAATGCCAGAGATATTAGAGCAGATTGCCGACCGCCGAAAAAACGTAGGCCCTCATGGATTGATATTTTTATTAATATTAAGTGTTTATTATTATTTATAATATTTAAGATTTGATATTTAATATTAAGAATTGTTTATTATAATATTGATATTATATTATTAAATATCTTAGTAAGTATTGATTATATTATAATAAATAAAATGTTTACATGTTCTATATAAAACATAATTAGTAATATATAAATAAAATACTTTGATAAAAAGAGGAATTAGATCATCTAAAGAAGTGCATAAATTATCTTCTATAATAGTATCCATTAAGGTGGGTTTAGGAGGAGAGGATCTACATATCACTAATATGGAATGATTAGGAGCATGATCTCTATCTTCATGACTAATAGACACCCTTGGAGTATTTATGGTAATATAATTTTTAGGTTCAATCATTATCTTTCATGCATTTTGCTAAAAATCTTATAAGAAAACTACATGAGATATCGATGCAAGTCTTGAAAAATGCTTTATAAGAGGGAATGATATTTGAAAGTCTCATAATTCCATATGAAAAAACACCATGAAGGAATATATTATTATGAAATGTAGAAGGTATTATCCACTCCATGTGATTGATAAAGAGATGTAAGGAGAAATGTAACAACATAAGTTATCAAAAACCAATCTAACTTAGTAAGCTCCATGATGAAAATGGAATCTACCCAAATTAGATCCAAGAATGCAATGTATGAGATATAGACACCAAATGAAAATGGAAATGTCATGCATCAAGCTTCCCAAAATGTACAATAATAAAAAGGGGGAATCGTCCTCCTTTTCCTATTGTACAATTAGAACGAAGATGACACATTATTGTCAAGAAGGACTTAAGCACTAAGTGGGTCAATGAAACTTCATAATAATGTATTAGAATGAGTTGAATTTAGAGGAATATGATTGGATGGTGTAAGATAGAAGAAAAACTAAGCCAAAATGAAGTTTTGAATTACACCGACTGGCAAAGAGCAGATAGTAACTTGTAAGTAACAAAAACAACAACTAGCTAGCTCTAATAACCTGTGATTTCAATATGAAGTTAAATTGTAAGGAAGAGGTCACCTAGGGTGTCCTATTCCTAGCAATTTTTGAGGATTCAAATTCTTGACTGTTCGTCAAGTCCTATACTTTCATGATCTACAATGGTAGGTTTTCCAATATTATCACACAAAGAAAAAGAAGGAAAAAGGGTCATATAGAGGGGTTTTCCCTAATCAAACCTTGGTTTGGAATCAGTCTTGAAATGAAATAAAGTAAATGAACGTGTGAAGTCATATAACAGAGGCTAGATTTGAAAAATGAAGTATATCATGCCTTGAAAATGTAAATGATTTTTTGAATGTGATCAAGTACATGTTAATGGAATTGCTTTGACTTCACACAAAAACAAAAAATGAAATCATGAAAGACAAAACCTTATGTAGTGGATGCTGTAGTTTTCCAAAATGCTTGATTGAGAAGAAGAAATACTTTAAGACTTGAACGAATTTGGATGAATTCTTGGACTATGATCTTCTTATTTGATGGTATACTCATTTTATTGACCTTCAATGAGGGAACGAGATTTGATCCATGGACAAGATTGCCTTTGAAAATAATTTAAAATGCTTGAAATCTTTTAATGCTTAGATGTGAAATTGCAGGAGGTCTCTTGAAATATTGATCTTGGTTAACAAAATGAGGAGAGATAGGTTTATTTTATACCTCTCACAATATTTCAAAGGTCAAAATTTAAGGAGGCCAACACAATTTCATAATTTCCACTAAAATCACAAGACAAACCCCTGATTCAAATTTTGGTCCAACATTGGACAAGATGATACACTAGACATCCTCTTCCCACCAATTAGGCACAAAATCAAAATCACATATCCTACATATGAGGGGATGCCAAATTTTGAGGTACAATAAATTATGAGGTTGGGAAGAAGAACAAAGACCACAAATCGTAATACATGACCCATGTTAGCTAATAATGATTAAATTGAAGAAATAATAGATGACCACGCCTAGAAATAAGGGCTCACATCTATTTTGGGTGAGTAGGACTCAAATTTGAATTTAGGTGTTCATTAAGTACCACATGAAGTCTTATCATGTAGTTAAGGTGGATGTTAAACAATCATGAAATTATACACCCCCATAAGGTGCTTAAAATTTACGATGATACAAATAATATATACTGAGAATATGTGAATATATGATGCAAGGGAGGATATAGAGAGGGGCCAAAGACACACCCTAACCAGATCCACCTTGCAAAACAACACGCGAAAGCAAAAACAACAAGTGAGAGAGAGAGAATGCAGAAACTTTGGTATATTATCTTCAAATTGATTCATACATGCCGGGCTGTAAGGCCTTCCTAGTTTCGGCCAGATATTACAATCAAGTACATAAGTCCTCAAACATGCGAGGATCTACGAACAATCTCTAATCTTCTGTCTTCTACTAAAACTGACTTCCAAACTCTAACCAAATAACTACATTTATACATGAGGCTACCGAACAAGTCAGCCTTTAGATCCATCAATCACAGAAGGAATGACCAGATCTAGGTCCATAGGCTTCCCAATGATATATGTCAGCATTAAATTCGCAACTAAAATTAATTGCAAGAGTCAGCCTCAACAAGAACTCAAAAGAACAACTCGGTAAGAAAGGAAATTGAGCGCCAGACAAGCATCACCGAGCACCAAGGAAATTCACCGAGTGCCAAAGAGATAACCGACCAACATTGGTGAACAAAGGAAATTGAGCAACACTAAACCAACTCAGTCAAAGCAGGAACCTAACAAAGCATAAAACTAAAAAAATATTTTTGGTGACACAGGATTGTCAAGGACCCGAGATGCTCCTGCATTAGACACCTGGGGTTAGTTGGAAATGATTCTTTGAATCATGAAACAAGTCTGATCCAAGCTGCATCCAACATAGATTGTAAAATCCATGTACTATCTTCAATTGATCTATTCTTCCACTTTACCAGATATTCCATATACTATTTTCCTCTTGTACTTCTGCCAATTCTTTGCTCTAAAATTTTCTCAACTTCTTCCATCTGTTTCTTAGGATAATCCATCGGTACTATTATGTCTTCATTAGGTTCATGATACTCATACAAATCAACAATGTTGAAAATAGGTGATATATCCATATCATCAGGTTTAACTCAATCTCATATGCATTCTCACTATCAAATTTCCTTAGTATTTTTCAAGGACCAAACTTCTTCATTTTCAGCTTTCCATATGTTCCAACAAGAAATCACCCTTTCTTCAAATGAACCATTACTTCATCACCAACATCAAAAGTCTTATGTCTTCTTGATCTGTCAGCTCTGTCTTTGTATTTCTAATTACTTTTCTCCATCTTATATTTCACATCTTCATGCAATGTCTTCATGTACTCAGCAAATTGTACTCCTTCAACACTCCTCTTTTTGTCATCAACAATATCCCTCAAATCAGATATACCTCTCGGTTGTATGCCATTTACAATCTCGAAGGGTTTTTTTCTAGTACTCCTATTCACTGAATTATTGTATGCAAACTCTGCTTGTGCCAACACAAAATCCCAATTACTTGGTGTGTCTCCAACTAAACATCTCAAAAGATTTCTCAAACTTCTATTCACAACTTCTGTATGTCCATCGGTTTGTGGGTGAAATGTAGAACTATATTTCAACTCGGTGCCAAACTTTCTCCAAAGAGTCTTCCAAAAGTATCCAACAAATTTACTATCTTGGTCAGAGATAATACTCCTTGGTAAACCATGCAATTTGACAATTTCCTTAAAGAAAAGATCTGCTACATGTACTGCATCTCATGTCTTTCTACAAAGTATAAAATGTGCCATTTTTAAAAATCTATCCACAATAACAAATATAGAATTATTACCTCTTACTGTCTTCGGTAATCCAAGAACAAAATCCATACTGATGTCAATCCAAGGTTTCTTAGGAACAGAAATCGGTGTATACAATCCATTATTTTGACTTACTCCTTTTACGACTTGACAAATTCCACAACTTTTCACAAATTTTTAAACATCTTTATATAACTGTGGCCAAAAGTATTTCTCCTTAAGAAAATTCAATGTCTTATCAACACCAAAATGTCCAACCAAACCACTACTATGTTTCTCCTTTATCAAATTAGTTCGCATTGCTCCTCTTGGTATACACAACTGAATACCCTTAAACAACATACCTCCTTGTATAAAATATTCATCCCATTTAGTACTCAGTTGATCTTACATAGGTGCTTTGCACTTTCTCCACGACTTAGAAAAATCAGGATCAAATTCATAAGAATCTCTCATGTCATCATAGCCAAGAACTTAAATTTTCATCTTGGTCATCAAAGATCTCCTTCGACTCAATGCATCAGCAACTCGGTTAGTGACTCCACTCTTATGCTTTATCACAAATGTATAACTCTGCAGATACTCAACCCATTTCATATGTCTCTGATTCAACTTATTCTGACTACCCAAATACTGTAAAGCCTTATGATTGGTATATAACACAAATTCACTCGGTATCAAATAATGTCTCCATTTCTTCAGGGCTTGAACAATAGCATAGAATTCTTGATCATACACATAATATTTCCTTTTTGCATCATTCAATTTTTCACTAAAGAAAGCAACAGGTTGACCTTCTTGACTCAACACAACTCCAATTGCACTTCCACTTGCATCACATTCCACTTGAAATAGCTTATTGAAATCAGGCAATGCCAAAACAAGCAACTCAGCAACCTTCTACTTCAGAGTCTCAAAACTTTTATCAGCTCCATGTTTCCACTTGAATTCCCTTTTATCTCCTCTCATAGTCTTAGTCATAGCATTACATATTGAACTACAATTCTTAATGAACTTTTGGTAAAAACTTGCCAAACCATGAAATGATTTTACCTTACTAGCACTCTCAGGTGTAGGCCAATTCAAAATAGCTTCAACCTTCTCAAGATCCATTTTCAAACCATCAGCTGAAATAACAAATCCCAAATACACAATCTCCTCTTTCATGAATGAACACTTTTTCAGATTTATCAGCAACTTTTCTTCTTTCAACCTCTGCAAAACTTGTCTAACATGCAACAAATGTTCTTCTTTGGTCTTACTAAATATCAAAATATCATCAAGATATACAATCACAAACTTACCTAGGAATTTCTTGAAAACGTCATTCATCAATCTCATAAAAGTACTTGATGCATTAGTTAAACCAAAAGGAATAACCAACCACTCATACAAACCTTCTTTTATCTTGAAAGCATTCTTCCACTCATCACCTTCTCTAATTCTGATATGATGATACCCACTTTTCAAATAATTTTTGGTAAAATACTTTTCTCTAGTCAAACTATCCATTATGTCATCCATTCTAGGTATAGGAAACCTATATTTCACTGTTATCTTGTTGATTGCCGTACACATTCTCCATTCTCCATTCTTCTTAGGTGCCAATAAAATAGATGCTGCACAAGGACTCAAACTTTCTTTGATCAAACCTTTCTGCAACAATTCTTGAATCTGTCGGTTAATTTCCTAATTCTTAGTAGGTGTCAACCGATGTGGTGCCTTATTCAGTAAACTAGCTCCAGGGATTAGATCCATGCAATGATCAATGCTTCTCTTCGGTGGAAAACCATCAGGTACATTATTAGAAATGATTTCACTGTACTCAGTGAGTAACTTATCAATCTCCTCAGGGACACTATCCTCTATTTTCTTACTCAGTTTGTTAGGAATCACAGCAAAATATACATCATTTTTCTTCAAATCCTTAACAAAATTTCTTCCTTCCATCACACAAACTTTCATATATGTGAAAACATTACTAACAGGTTCTTCAATCAAAGGTAACAAGATCTGTCTTCTCCCATCAGCCCAAATAGTATATTTATGCAATCTCCCATCAACCCATAGCATGTCTATTATATTGCCAAGGTCTACCCAACAAAATATGACAACAATCCATAGGCATGATATCACATAACATCTTATCATGTAGTACTTTCCAATTTTCAAATTCACATAACATTGTTCACTTACCAAGAGTGTATCCTCATCCTTGATCCATGAAATCTGATAAGGCTTCGGATGTTCCAACCTTTTCAGCTGCAACTTTGTGACCATTTCCTCATATGCCAGATTCTCCGAGCTACCACTGTCAATGATTACCTTCCAAACTTTATCAGAAACTCTACATCTGGTCTTGAACAAAATTTTCCTTACCGGATCTTCCTTTTTACTTTCATTCCAAAGTGCTCTCCTTACCATCGAGTTATTTTCCTTCTCAGGTTCATTCGGTGGCTCTCTTGTACCAAAGCATTCCTACAGCTACCGGCCTTCTTACTTGCATGTGTACACTCAAAAGATCTATGTCCTTCTTCTCCACAATTGTAACAAGATCCTCGGAAACCACCTCCGTTACAACCACCTCAGTAGTTATTGCCTTTGCCTCTAGATGAACTTTCACCTTTCCACTCGATCTTGCCTTTATCCAGAGTTGTCTTTTCAGGCTTAGATCTACTATTTTTACCATGAGATCTACCTCTTCGTCTAGGAAATCTACCACCTCTACCTCTCTATCTTTGGTTATGTCTCTTGTTCTGTATCTCCTCAACTTTCAATGCAAATTGATAAGCCTCTTCAATGTTCTCCAATTTAACCAAACTAATTTCTTCTTGGATGGAAACTCTCAAACCATTCAGGCATCTAGAAATTCTTTTCACATCATCTTCATCATGTCCAGATATGATATCTAATCTATAGAATTCCTCAGTATATTCCCTTACCAAGCTATCTTTCTGTCTCAAACTTTGCATTCGCCTAACTAGGTTAATCTGATAATCACAAGGTAAGAATTTTCCTTTCAATTTATTCACCATTTTACTCCATACCTTGATTTTGTCTTTTCCTTTCCTCTTTCTATCCAATTGCAGATGTTCCCACCATAAGGATACATGACTCTTCAACTTTGTGCTTGCAAATTTCACCTTTTTTTCCTCAGGTACATTTTCATACTCAAAGTACTTTTCCATTTTAGTGATCCAATCCACCAATTCATCAGAATCCAATTTTCCACTATACTCAGGAGGATTAAAGTGTGGTGTAGACTTCAAACTTGTCAAAGCCTTCAAGAATCTTTCCTCACCTTGATCCATCACAGGTGCAGGTTCTAAATCACCTTGTTCTACCTCAACTTCATCATCACTAACATCTTTAAGATGTGTTCCTCTTCTCTGGGATGTTTCAATAGCTTCTAATCTAGTAGCAAGTTGTCTCGACATGTCTGCCAATCCTAGATTCACATCTCGCCTCCCACAAATCATCTTGAAAACCCTCTGCAATTGCAGGTTAGATCACAATCTTCCGCCCCACAAAAAATCAACTAGGGCTTCGCAAGAAGGAACCTTCAAACCTAGATTCGCAAACCTAGATCCAAATCTCACCTCACTCTGATACCACCTAACACAAGGGAGGATATAAAGAGGGGCCAAAGGCACACCCTAACTAGATCCACCTTGCAGAACAACACGTAGAAACAAAAACAACAACAACAAGTGAGAGAGAGAATGCATAAAATTTGGTATATTATCTTCAAATTGATTCATACATGCCGGGCTATAAGGCCTTCTCAATTTTGGCTAGATATTACAATCAGGTACAAAATTCTTAAAATATGTGAGGATCTATGAACAATTTCTAAAGTTCCATCTTCTATCTTCTACTAAAATTGACTTCCAAACTCTAACCAAATAACTACATTTATACACGAGGCTACTGAACAAGTCAGCCTTTAAATCCCTCAATCATGGAAGGAATGACCAGATCTAGGTCCACATGCTTCCCAATGATATATGCTAGCATTAAATCCGTGACCAAAATTAATTGCAAGAGTCGGCCTCAACAAGAACTCAAAATAACAACTCGGTAAGCAAGGAAACCAAGTGCCAGACAAGCATCATCGAGCACCCGGGAAATTCACCGAGTGCCAAAGAGATAACCGACCAACACTAGCGAACAAAGGAAACTGAGCAACACCGAACCAACTTGGTCAAAGCAGGAACCGAACAAAGCAGAAAACTACAAACATCTTTTTGGTGACACAGGATTGTCAAGGACCCGAGATGCTCCTGCATCAATATAGGAAAGTTCATAATGGATAGAAGGGTTCAAATCTTCTAATTATGAATTTGTGTAATGAATTGTGCTAGTGTATATGTTAAAAGGATCACTTGTACAAGATGAATGCAATTAATACAAGTGAATATATAAGAAGGAAAGCATAGATGGATTTGTTAAATTCTCTCATTTTTTGTACATAACAGAAAAATATCACTACCAAAGAGTACTATTCTTATTTTAAAATTTGGATACAATAGATATGAAGGAAAAGTAACAACAATAAAGTTTTATAGATTAAAAAAGGTGGAAACCCCAAGAAAACACAATTTTTCAAAAAAGAAAGTAAATGAAGAATATGATAATCATAATAAAGGATTGGAGAAACAACATAGATAAACACAGGTCAACATGAAAAGGGATGGTGAATCCTTAATACTTCAAGTCGCCCCTATGTTGTAAAAAAACCATAAAAGATAAAGGAAAAAAAAACAATAAAACAAGGAAGATCAAAAGTAACATAATACACTATAAAGAGGAGTATAGTGAAGTAAATAAGAAAAAGAACAATAGGATAAAAAATAAAAATTTTAGAAGAAATTTCATAGAGATACAAGACAAAAAGGAACAAATTTATAATGAAAAAAGTAGGTCAACCACAACATGAAATTTTGACTTTTCAAATATACACATTATGATAGCTCATCACATGATAGTAGATAATAATAAACACATATAATAAAATAAATGGTACCTTTAAGGAATATCCTTATATACGATAGATTGAAAAAGGTGACAAGATTGAGTCTCTAATCACACCTCAAACTCTTTAAATTTTGTGCACATTCCAATCAAGCATCATGGGAAGAGAGACATGAAGATACAGTATAGGAGAAGAAACAATAATAGAGAAAATTACACACCCCTATAATTCTCCCTTAATGGACCCACCATTTTTTCTCCTACATTGATTCACATGAATTGCTCGCATAAGCCAACAAATAACCCTATCAACTTTTTTTCTATCACATCCATCACAATTAAAATCAAATTCACCATATAATCATTACCATCCTTGTTCAAGATGAAGATATTTGGTGCCACATTGTATGCATATTTATAAACCTTAAGTTTTTAAATTCTTTAAAATAAATCTACTATTCTCTACCAATTATTTTAAAACTAAAATTATATATCACATTATAAATTATTGAAAACATAAATTTGTGACACCACCATTACATTATTCACTCTAAGGTTTTCAACCTTTGTTCATCAAACATTGAACCCAACTACTTAAAATCTTGCACATAATATTTTTAAATTTATCATTGCACAAATTCCTCATTATCAAATTGAGATAAGTTGTTTTTGAATAACAACATATTTTGACAAAACAATTTTCTACACAAAGCTCAATTCCAAAATTCAGATTTGCTCCTCCAACAACAAAATTCACTCCTAGATTACACACAATTCACTTTTATAAATACATATATGCACATAATCACTTATGTTAATTGCACAAATTAGAGTTTCTAGCACGCCCAAATTATTTAGGTCAGTCTACTAGATAGAAGATTCACTACTACTTCAGACAAATTTATACACATGAGACTAAAGTGAACAAGTCCTACATTGAGGTCACTCTTGTAAAATCCACTCTTATATATTCAAAACTAAAAAATTAATTTAATTTTAAGCAAGCCCAAATTTTATGCAAGGAGAATATTAGGATGATGGATCACTTTTGACAAAATTTAAAAATATTATAATAAATTTTGTTTATCTAAAATTATCCAACATATGAAGTCAACATTTCTTTCATCCATCTAACCTTGTATTTATGATCCTCTATGTAGCTCCCATTCTTTCTAATTTACTTTAATATAAAAATGTTCAACTACAAAATTTGTTTATGTAAATGCAAAACTCAGTATTATAATTACAACCAAATAATTATAATTTAATAAACTAAAAATCTAATTATAATATCAAAATCATTTAAAAACCATTTTTTAATTTCACATTAACTTATCCATAACTTCAAATCTTACAATTTATTTAAAATTTTTTACAACAAAATATTTTATTTTACTCTAAATGCATTATAATGAGAACATTTTATTTTCATTATCCAAACACAATTACATTCTATCTTAAATAAAGATTTTATTTTTATCACCCAAAAATATATTCACATTCTCTCTCATCTAGAAAACATCTCCAATCTTTACACATTAAGATACATAATTTAACTAAAATATAATTTTATAAAACAAAACATTTTGTTTTATTCTAGAGATTTTTAAAAATTTTTTTTGATCGGTAAAAGGCTGAAGCCCTATAAAGTTTTTTTTATTAATATAAAATTATTTTTACATGTGACACCGCTCGCTGCAGGCGCTGGTAGGAAAGAGCGGGGTTGAGAAAACCTCCAACCTTGCCTAGGACCATAGGTCCTGTACTTATACAAAATTTACGTGGGCATACCCACGACTCAACAATTGTCAAGATTTGTTTAAATACATAGTTTCCATGGGCATTCCCACATCTCTAAAATAATTGGTAATTATCTAGAAATACAAACTATTAGTGGGCATACCCACTGGTCGATGATATCGAGGTTATAATGATACATCTATTACATTGCTATTTTTAAGGATACAACTTTATGTTTCATACAATTAGGTTGATATTTTTGTAGATATCCGTTCTAGCATCTTCGGAGACAAAGTGATTTAGCTGCCTGCTTGATAATATCCTCCTGAAAACCACATCAGAAATCTTCCATATTGTGTAGTTAAGGGCTTACATAATTAAAATTGAACAAAAGAAAGAGATCCAAAATTAAAAATAATATTATTACCTTCTTCCAAAGTTGTATTTTTAAGATACCTATCTCATTGAATGGGATATAATTTCTTGACCAACCCAATCATGCATCGATATGCTAAAGATCTTTACCAACGTTTAAGATTTACAAGGCCTGTGATAAATTCAAAAAGCCAAGACAAATCTGAAGGAGGAGGGCGACTACTAAAAGCTGCTATCTGAGCTGAAAGGATTAAAAAGATGGGGGGAACTGATGCCCAAAATTTCCTATTTTGCAAACTTGGCCAAGTTTCCAAGGTCTCTATTTTTATCCCACCTTGCTGCAACTTGTTTTCATTTTGTGAAGTAGATCCTCAAAGTTTCATGGCTTGCGATCTAAACCCTATGTTCTTAGATGTATTGTCAAGCCCCAGTTCAAATCGCATGCACTAAATCGCAAAGCCCTTATAGATATTCAAGTTTTAATGTTGCAGGAAATATCCAGGTTGCAAGGTTCCAAAAAAGTGTTCAGTGTCAAAAACACTCTGTGTTTTCAACCTTCATCTGAAAGCCCTCTATTTTTTTTGCCTTTTGGTCTGCGAAAGGCTTGGTTGTTTACGATCTTCATGCTAAGTGTCGAAAACCCTCTGTGTTTATGAATTTTGGTCCTAAAGCCCAGGATGTTTGCAACCTTTGCTACTTCACAGTTATTCTACTCTAGTGTCAGCATTTTCCATGTGCGCAACTCCGACCAGGTGGGTCCCAGCTTTTCAAAGTTGTGCCAGCGCAGTGAAGATCCGATGGCTGTTGCATGATCTCATGGGATCTTTTGACCCCATGAGATCATACGACAACCGCTGATGCGGTATCAGCAAAGATCGGTGGTGGACCCAAGGTGAAGGTCGAGTTAAGGTTAAAATTAGGTCTTGCAGGCCCAGACGTCTGGCGGTTAGCTCCAAGTAGTCAACAGGTAGCAACTTTCGGCTGGTCACATGATTGCATGCAGATCTTCTGATCCCATGCGACCATGCGACAAGCCATCAGCGGTCGCAAAGGGGTTCAAGGCAGGCGATCAGTGTAACAGTTTCAAGCTTGCCGCATGATTGCGATCTGTGCCTTTTCTATTAATAAAATATTAAAGTTACATATTCACAAAAAAGGGGCCAGGGAAATAAAAATCACCCCACAGAGTTCACACAGAAAAGTCAAAAACATCTAACAACTATTCATAAAAAAAATAGGCATAAAGCCTTTAAGCAACAAGAGCAGTGCCAGAAGGAGGAGGATCTTTATCATTAGAACCCCACACATCATTGGGGTTAACAGGAGGGTCAGGGAGCGACCAACCATCATCTTCAGCTTCTTTCTTCTCTTTCTCTTCCGCCCTGGGTAGAGAAATGACCAGCGCTAGGTGGGGAAACTTGGAGGAGGTGGCAGGATGCCAATCAAAGCCATGGTGGGTGCCAGGAGCATTAGGAGGGGTGAACTAAGCTAGAGCTAGAGACCACCCAGAAGCACAGTGAGGCAGAGAAGCCGAGCGACACTGCTAGTCATCGTTGCCACCTCTAGGAGAGTGGTGGCAGGGAGCTTGAGACCACGGGGTACAGGAGCGGCGATCTACAGAGCTGTGCCCACGATGATGTCCTTTGGGGGGAGTACCTTCTGCAGAGATGGCATCCAGAGGAACCCTGGCAATAGTGCAGCGGGCATTACCCCAGTGATTGAGTAGCTCTTGTAGGTGAGCCACCTCTAGAGCCACTTTATTAGCTTGAACCTGAATCTACATCATGACATTATTACATATGCAAGCCTTGTTATACATAGCAACATTCATATCAAGAAAGCTGTGAGAAAAAAATAACAACATTCCTATCTTTCCACAAAGTGAACAAAATCTCCATCCTGAAAGTATGCCAAATCTAGGTAAACTTGGAAGGAAGTCTAGGAGAATCTCCTAAGACAATCATATGCCAAGAGAAAGGCTCGGGCCTAAAAGGTTTGAAAAAATCATGAATCCATTGCCAGTACTATTGAGCTCTCCTACGGAACTAGAAAATGTGTAAAAATGTCAAAGGGTGACCACAAAAAGGACACCGAGGGTCATGAATGCCCAAATGTTGGAGCCTAGTTCCCATAAGAAGACCTTGGAAAAGTAAACACCAAGCAAAGAGAGCCATCTTGGGCTCTGTAATGGTAGCCCAAACAGTCTGAAAGTGAGAGCTCTAGTGAGAAGTGGAAGAATGAAGATGCCATCTCTGGTTAAGAGTGTCCACCATCAGAAGATGGGGAGAACACCCTCTGTAGCCCAGCCTTGGCTTGTAATTGCTGAAAGGAGTGGCAGGATACCATTTCCAATCCTTCCACCAGGGCCGAACAACTTGAATACCAAGCTTAGGAATCAAATTATCAAGAATTGCAGAAACTAGTAGATCAAAAGTCTGACAATCTGTGTGAGCCAAACTGTACTACACCTGCATATCCTCCCAGGAATGGAGACTCATAGTGGCCCTAGAAAAGAGGTCCTTGGGAGTTTGAATGCCACGTTTGAAAAAATGCAGAGCACTGGCCCCTTGAATCTTGGCCAGGGGGATGCCTTGAATAGAGAACAAAGGGGACCACCAGAGGTCCTGTTGATTGAAAGAAAGCCCATTGCGAAAGGCATCACCATCCCATCAAAGCCAAGGATTAATAGCTTCCTAGGCTTTCCAAATACTCTTGATGATGAAAGTACCTTGAATCTAACAGGTTCTTTCATAGTGAGGAAGGTCTGAAGACCAATGCCCTTCCAAGCCGACCTGTGAACAGGGAATCCTAAAGAGATGCAGTGCCTGACAAGAATCTTCCAGGCCTCATCACTAGTAAGAGCCTGAATAATCCACTTAGCACAGAGAGCATGACCTTTCTTCTAGGTGGAGAAAAGGCCAATGCCACCAGAATCATGAGGAAGGAAACAATACTCCTAGGCAACCTTGTGGAACCCATGGTTGTTAGCTCCAGAGGCCCAAAGAAAGTCTCTAAGGAGGCATTCTAGCTTGAGATACGAGGCTTTAGAAGGATCCCAACAAGAAGAGTAGTAGACATGAGTAGTAGCCAGAACTTTGGAGCAAATCTAAAATTTCCTAGCAAGGGAGAGAGGCTTGAAAATCCAATATTGCAACTTTTTCTCAATCTTGGCAATCATAGCATTCCATAAGTCCATAGAAGATCCATGGAAAGCAAAGGGAATTCCCTGCTAGCAAAAAACTTCCACATGCAGAACCCATTTCCAATCAAACTTAGCAAGCCAGGGAGGAGCTAGAAGGAAAGACTGTCTAAAATAGAGAGTCTTGTGCCATTGGATAACAGATCTAGAGGCTTGACAAAAGGTGTCCAGGAACTGTAAGGCATTAGAAATGTTCTTCTCATCCTCAATAAGAGTGAGAAAGGAGTCATCAGCAAAGTGACCACTAACAAGCTAAGAAGAGGACTCAAGAAGGGAAATGCCCTGAACCAAACCAGAGGAAACAAAATTGGCAAGAAAATACCCAAAGCCTTCAGCAACAAGCACATATAAAGCAGGAGCCAACAGACAACCTTGCTGGATGGATCTAAAAAGCCCAAAAGTATCAGATTGAGACCCATTGATAGTAATACGCACAGAGGCATCACCAAAAAGCATTTCCACAGACTGTAAGAAGTTAGGACCGAACCCAAGAGCTTGGAGCATGGCAAGGATAAAAGGCCATTCAATGCGGTCATAAGCTTTAGCAAAATAAATTTTAAGGAATAAAGTGGCCTACTTAGACTGATGAGCCCATTCTATCCCTTCCCAAACAACAATAATGTTGTCAAGGATGTACCTGGATTTAATAAAACCAGTTTGCTCAGGGCAAAAAATAAGAGGAAGGAGATATCTGATTTTGAGAGCTAAAGCTTTAGCAATTATCTTGTAGGAGACATTCAACAAGGTGATGAGCCTCCAATTGCAGATATCCTCAGGATCGCTAGACTTAGGTATGAATTTGATATTCCCTTTATTGATAAAAGCACCCAAACTTTTATTATGAAAGGCCTCGAGATAAACTTTATGCAGTTTAGGACCTATAGCATCCCATAAGTGCTTGTAGAATTCGCAGGGGAAGCCATCACATCCTAGAGATTTATCATCGGCCATAGAAAAAATTCCTTCTTTGAGATCACTGATGGTAAGCAGTTGCTCATAAAAGGCCCACTGCTCAACTGCTACGCAGTGAGCAGTAACAGCAATACAAGCCTTAAGAGCCTCCTCCCGCACAACAGAATTGCCTTGCGAAGAAAACACTTTTTCATAGTGTTGAACAAAATCTTGAAGAATGGTAGGGAGCTCAGTAAGGGTTTCAGATCCTTGTTTGATTTTTTGAATACCAACATTGGTATGCCGGGCTTTGAGAGCATGAAAAAAATCCTTAGAGGCTTTATCGCCCACCTCCAACTAGTGGAGGTGCGCTTTGATTTGAGCTCCATGAGCAACATAGGCATCTGCAATTTGTTTCTCATGACAAAGTTGGGCCAGCTTAAGCTAAAGATCAGAGTCAAAGGGGTTCAATGCAAGTGCATCAGTAGAATTGTGAAGAGCCTTAATGTTAGCTTCATAAGCACGCTTCCTATAGCAGGCTAGCTGACGGCCATAAATGCAAAGAAATCTCATAGTACGGGTGATGGCATCATTCCACCACTAAATCCAACCAAGTTGATTATGGGGCCAAGGCTCTAAATTCCAAACTTGAAGAATGTGAGAAATAGTGGAAGCATGTGTCAGCACTGACGTGTTGAGGTAAAATTGCATATGAGCGGCCCGCCAGGCAGAGGAATGCCAAGTGATGGAAAAATAAATGGGAAAGTGGTCTGACAAGGTAACATCTGTCAGAGGAATGACAGTGAATGATATTAAAATGGTGTTCAATATCATTCAAATGTTTTAGGGGGGGAATATGAGATCTATTCTCAAACCCAAATTCCCAACAAGGAGATCCAATTTGATCAACCTAAATGGCTAATGCAGAATCGAATCAATTTGATGGAGAATATGAAAGAAAGAATAAATTTGATGTTTCCCTAGGTAGAATGTGTTATACTTGAAATTGAAATAATTGAAGTGCAAATACTAACCTTGAATTAGGGAAGATCTGGAAAATGCTAAATTTTGGCTTCTGTATGAACTTTTTGAAGATTCTATCACTTGTTCTGAACTGGAAATGTCAAGGCAGACAAAACCCATAAATCTTTTCTCCAAATTCACATGGGTCGACTTTTACCTTTTAAAAGGTCAAAGACCACATTATTTATTTGAAGTACGATTCCAATTCTGTTCATAGATCCTGAAAGATTGCCAAAAAGGGTATTCAAATTTGCTCTCAGATCTGAGATTTCGCACCTGTACCTACAAGAAAAATGGTTTTGTTTGTTTGTTTGGGGGGGGTTTGCCTTGGTCAAACCTCGGTTTAGAATCAACCTTAATATTAAAATTGAAATAGGAGAATGCTAACAAGTAGTAGAAATGAATCTAACAATAAAGCTATGTAATTCAATAGATATGCTAATGTATTTGGAATGTAATCAAATATATTGATATGAAAGCTTGAACATAACATCATCAAACCTCCATGATTGTATGCTTGAAATCCACCTTGAGGAAACAATGATATGGATCTTGAAGATGAACAAAGGATCTTGAAGGAAGATCACACCACCATGGTGTCTAGATCTAGGGTTTGAATGAGAGATCTTGAATGCTTGAGCCAAATCCCTTCAATAGCTTGAATGCTTGAATCCTTGATCTTCAATGGAGAACTTGGATGGAGAAGAAGACTTGAATGCTTGAATGGAATGCTTGCTTGATCACCTTGAGAGCTTGAGCACTTGAATTTTCTTGAGTGTGGATGGGATGAGAAAACTTGATGTGAAAATGAGAGAGGAAGGCCTCCTTTTATAGTGATCTAGGGCACACTCCTCTAGATGGGCCAGCTTGGAGAATTAAATCCCAATTAGGTCCTCACCTTTAGAAAATATACCTTGATTAAATACAATTAAAGGATTTACTGTTTCAGAGTTCGAAACAGTCGACCTGGAGGCAGAGAAATAATTATCCCAAAAGCCAAATTGTCGACAAATGAAAATTTGAAATCCTAGTGAGAAGAGGTCAAGGTCGAGGTTGACCTTGACCTGGTCAGGGTTGAGGTTGACCCTGACCTAGTCAAGGTCGAGGTCAGTTTTGACCTCAAACCCTAACTTTGCTAGGTTCTGCAACAGAGGTCCTAGAGATGTCAGAAACTTGGAAATTGATATCTGACCAGGACTAGATATCTGGAATAGATAGAAAATCCTTTGTTTGATGTGATGAAGGACCAGGAGGTCTCATTTCTGAATCCTACCTAGAAAATAGAGCCATGAAAGAGGGAAAATCAGGAAAGTCCTTAAGACCTTAACCCTAATTTCACCTAGAATGGAGAAATCAAGCGCGGAGAAGAAGTGGAAAGCGGGGAGAAAGCCAAATACATGCAAAGATCCAATCAAGGCACCAAACATAACCCTAAACCACTTACTCAGAGGGCTAAATGCTCTTAACATGGAAGTGCTTCCATTTTAAGACGATACAATAAGCCCCCACTTTAGCAAGAGTATGGATTCGATGCAAACTCTTGGTAAAGGAGAAGAGAGAAGAGATCCCAATGGATTCAAAATGAGATAAAATAACACTTAGCTAAAGACACAAGCCCCCAGACTAAGGATTCTAACTCAACATACATACATGAGAGTATACAAAAGAACAAGGTTTAGTACTAAACAACCCAAATCAATTAGCATAAGAAACCTTGCTAAGGAATATTTCTCATACCAATATCATATTTGGAAAGCTATCATAAATGCATAAATGATTACATAAGAAAGACAAGAGCTATTAGAAAGGAAAGACCACCAAGATAACTGAGAGGGGGGGGGGGGGTGAATCAGTTATCTGATAATTAAACCATTTATCATCATTAACTTCAATATCAACTTCAACAACTTTAAACCATATAATTAATGCAGTAACCAACCATAGAGAGATAATCATACACAATGACACAATAGCACAAGATATGTTAACTAGGGAACCTCTTGATCAAAGAGTAAACCTCGGTGGGAATGATACCCACAAAATGATGCATTAATATGAAATTTCCTTGTTAGAGGATGGACCCTATTAGGAGTCTTATGAAATAAATTTAGTACATATGAATCTTTGTTAGGAGATTTTGAATCCTTGTTAAAAGATTCTAACCCTGTTAGGAGTTATGGAAGACAAAAGGACCCACTGTCCAAACAGCTTCAAAGCAAGATCTCTGAACTCACTGTCCAACAGATCTTAGGATTATTCAATAGAATAATATGAAATATGTTACCTCCTTCACACTGTGCCAAAACCACACTCTCTACTACACAAGATCACAAATTCAGATCTCTGTACTTCACAAGTCTTCCTTCATCACTGAATTAGCTATTTTCTTCACTTGATGCATACATTCGCATCACAACTTTCATAATTTCATATCACAACTATTACAATCCTCTCATATAAAAAGGAAAACAGTCCTTCCTTTATACCACACTCAAATAATTTCAAATGAGTCGGCATGCAAATACAAAATAATAATTTCAACACGCTACATCAAAATTACATAAAACTGTTAGCTTCTAGATACAATAACTTTCCAATCATGTGACCTCAAAGTTTGCACTCTGAACCACATCACCAACAATGAGTCTCAAACTTCCCTTTAACTATGCAGAATTAGATTCCTTCCCGGTTAGGAGATATCCTCCGATTACCAAAAACCGCTACACAGGAATGCTGCCAGAATACTTCTTCCACCAAAATGCTTATAACTTTCATGAATAAATGAATTTATTTTTGTGCTCTTAACCATAGGCTAATAACATACCAAAGAACATACCATCAACTACGCATAACTCAATCTGCAATATAACATGTGCGCAAAACAAAACTGTGCCTGCTTCTCTGCTAAACTCCAGAATATCAATGTGTTGACATTAATGACAATCATAGTCATGAATGCAACAACCACTGCTACAGAATGACTACCAAAGGCTTCAACATTCATTCCTAACAATCTCCCCCATTGGCATTGATGGCAACATAGATGAAAAACATCCAATGTTCCAAAAATCCAATCACTGCTGCTCAACTGCACTGCTGCACATCATCAATCAAATCTTGCTTCATTATCCTATTCAGTCTCTGCAAAAAATGTAGTTCCTCAATGTCTTTCATGATTATCTCCCCCATTGAAATCAATGACAAAATTTTTATCACTATGTCAAACAATAGCTCAATGTCAAAAGACACTATTTAGAAAATACATTCACAAGAGTCCTCAATGACTCAGCTCAGATACACATACTCCCCCATAGAGGAAGTACCAACATCCAATCTAGAAAATAGATAGGGCCATAAACCATTGGATGGATGCAACCAACTACATCATTACTCAAAAGTAGGTTGGGGCATAACCCCAAGCATACCTCTCAGATACTCAAATGTATCCTTAGGCAAAGGTTTAGTAAATATATCTGCTATCTACTCTTTTGTGCTTATATACTCTAGTCTGACTTCTTTTTCTGCAACTTTCTCTCTTACAACATGATACTTGATCTCTATATGCTTTGTTTTAGAATGTAAAACCAAATTCTTAGACATACTAACTATACTTGTATTGTCACAATATATGACAATAGGCTCACCAAACTTGATTCCAATGTCCATCAATATCTGCTTCATCCAAATTATCTGATTACAATTGTTTGCTGCTGCTACATATTCTGCTTCTGCTGTACTCTGTGAGATACAATTCTACTTTTTTCTCAACCAAGAAACTAATCTTCCTCCAAGAAAAAAGGCTCCACCACTGGTGCTTTTCTTGTCATCAAGGCTACCTCCCCAATCAGCATCAGTATATGCACATAGGGTAAAATCATTAGAATTTTCATACCATAGTCCATAGTCCATTGTGCCTCTAAGATATCTCAATATCCTTTTTACTGCTACATAATGTGACTCTCTAGGTTCAGCTTGAAATCTTGCTACCATCCCAACTGAATGTTGTATATCTGGTCTAGTGTGTGTCAAGTATTGCAATCCACCAATCATAGATCTGTATTTCTTTTGCTCAACTTCTGGTGTCTCATCTTTACTAGATAATTTATGTCCTATAACCATAGGTGTTCCAACTGGTTTACAATTCTCCATACCGAATCTTTTCAACAAATCATTCAAGTACTTTGTTTGACTTATAAAGCTACCATCTTTATTTTGTGTTATTTGTAATCCCAAAAAGTATTTCATTTCTCCAATCATACTCATTTCAAATTTTGTCTTCATTTCATCAGCAAATTTGTCACTAGCTTCATCTTCTCCTCCAAAAATAATGTCATCAACAAAAATAACCAAAACTAACAATCCATTCTCAATTTCTTTTGTGTATAAGTTACTATCAGCTGTTCCTTTTGTAAATCTCAATTTTAACAAATACTTATCTAATCTAACATACCAAGTTTTAGGTGCTTGCTTTAGTCCATACAATGTTGTCTTTAGTTTACATACCATATCTCCTTCTTGAGTCAAAGGAAAACCTTTAAGTTTCTCAATGTAGACTTCTTCCTCTAATTCACCATTCAGAAATGCTGACTTTACATCCATCTGATACACTTTGAATTTTTTAAGTGTTGCATAAGCCAAAAATATTCTTACTGCTTCAAGTCTTGCCACAGGGGCAAAAGTCTCTTCATGGTCAATTCCTTCTTGCTGTGAGTATCCCTTACATACCAATCTTGCTTTTTTTCTAATTACTTCTCCTTTTTCATTCATCTTGTTCTTGAATACCCATTTAGTTCCAATCACATTTTTGTCTTTAGGTCTAGGGACCAATTCCCATGTCTTGTTCTTTTCAATCTGATCCAATTCTTCTTTCATAGCTTTAATCCAATGTTCATCTTCACAAGCTTCATTAGTAGACTTAGGTTCAATTTGAGAAATCAAACATAAATGTACCTTCTTTCTAGTCATAATTCCTCTGTCCAAACTTGCAATAACTTTCTCAATAGGATGATGTCTTGATATATACCTGTTAGGTGTCATAGTCACTGATCTTTCTTCAACTGTAGATTCTTCTCTGTTTTCTTCAGCATGACTTTCATTCAACAATTTACTGTCAGTCTCAAAAAAAATTTCAGTAGTTTCAATGTTAGGCTGAGGGTTAGTTCCTTCATCAGACTCATAATCAAGCATTCTTTCCTGAATTTTAAACTTCTCATCAACTTTTACATTTGCACTTTCAACAATAGTTTTAGTTCTCTTATTGTAACATCTATATGCTTTTCTTTCCAAATAATATCCAAGAAAAATTCCTTCATCGCTTCTAGGATCAAACTTTCCTATATCATCATCTCTCTTAATATAACATTTGCTTCCAAAAATTCTAAAATACTTAACTGAGGGTGCATGTCCAAACCACAATTCATAAGGTGTCTTGTCTGTGTCTACTTTAATTTGTACTTTGTTCATTGTATATACTGTTGTATTCACTACTTCTCTCTAAAATGTCTTTGCCAAATCACCTTCAAATAACATAGCTCTAGCTGCTTCAGTTACTGATCTGTTCCTTCTTTCTGCAATACCATTTTGTTCAGGTGTTCTAGGGGCTGATAACTGTCTCTTAATACCATTCACTTCACAAAAAGTGTTAAACTCTTTAGATGTAAATTCTCCACCTCTATCAAATCTCAAACAATTAATCCTCATTCCTGATTCATTCTCAACTTAATTCTTCATGACCTTAAACTTATCAAATGCTTCATATTTTTCTTTCAAAAATGCAATCCACATCATTCTTGTAAAATCATCAACAAGAATCATAAAATACCTTTCTCCATAGAATCCTCTAGTCTTAGTAGGACCGCTCAAGTCTGTATGAACAATCTCCAACTTCTCTGTAGATGTGAACTTCTTGCTAGGAAATGAACTCCTTTTCTGCTTAGCCATCACACATTCTTTGCAAATCATGTTAGTAGGCTTCATAATTTTAGGTAAGTCTCTTACTGCAAGTGTAGAACTTACTTTCACAATATTATCAAAGTTTATATAACAAAACCTTCTATGCCATAACCAACTATCATCAATCTTAGTCATCAAGCATGTCATCTTAGTAGGGTTCAACTGAAATACATTACCTCTAGTTCTAGGTCCAGTTCCAATTAGATTTCGATCTTTATCCTTAATCACACAAGTTTTCTCAGTAAACCAAACTTGATATTCTTTATCCATTAATTGTCCAACACTCAAAAGATTATGTTTCAATCCATCAACAAAGTAAACATCATCAGTGTTAGTCTTTCCATCAAGAGTAATAGATCATATACCTTTAATCAAACAAGGTGCATTGTTACCAACTCTAACAACTCCTCCATCATAATTGTTAAACTTTATGAATTTTCCTTTATCACCAGTCATATGATGTGAACAACCACTGTCTATAATCCAATCATCTTTCTTTTCAACTTGGGAAACTAAGGATTTTTCTTCTTTAATATCAGATTCAAAATTTTCTTCCTTAATTGCTACAAATCCTATGTCATCAAAGTTATCATTATCACTATCACTCAAATGTCTTTCAATTCCTTCTTCAATTTCTTCATCATTTGCATAATAACATTCTTTAGATCTTCTAGGCTTAAAATTGTTTCTATACTTCTTAACTCTCTTAGGACACTTAGATGCAAAATGACCATATTCTTGAAATGTCCAACATTTAAAGATTTTCTTACCATCTGGTTCTCTTTTCACAAGCAAGGAAATACCTTCTTCAATCTTCTTATCTTCATCAGATTTGGATCTGCTACTACTGGCATAATCTCCATTCACACTTGTACTTCTAGACAAAGTAGGTTTGATGCTAAGAGCACTGAATGTTGTCTCCACTCTAGGTAGGTCTCTTGATAATCTTAGATTCATCTCTGCTGCTTCCAATCTTCCAAGAAGAGTCTCTCTTGAAAAGTTTGGTGTACAAGGTATCACTTGTTCAATCATATGTGTAGTTTGCCTGAATACCAGTGTCAATGTTCTCAAAATCTTCCATATTACTTCATTCTCTATCTTTTCACCTCCATAAGACTTTATTCCTGCAACAATTTCTGACATCCTACCAATATAGCTTCTAACAGATTCATCTTCCATCATTCGTATATCTTCAAATGCACAAATCCAATTATGTAACCTAGCTTTCTTTGCATGTTCATCACCTTCAAAAGTAGAATGTAAAGCTTTCCAAATATCATGAGATTTAGTTAAACCTTTTACCTGACTGTATTCATTCTTCGAAAGTGCTGATAAAAGTGCTTCTCTTGCAAGTATGTTACACATAAATAGATCTACCTCATCTTTAGAACTTGTTTCAAGATTGTCTTCTTCAATTATAGTCCTTTCATTCTTTGTAATCAACCAATAACCCGGTCCTAAACACAAGAGATGTGTTTTCATCTTTTCTTTCCAGCTATCAAAATTTACTCCATCAAACTTAGGGCTTTCTTTGCTAAAATTTGCCATAGATCTCGTTAAGTTGTTAAACTTTTCTTTCAAGGACCTACTGCTCTGATACCAATTGTTAGAAAGGAAAGACCACCAAGATAACTGAGAGGGGGGGGGGGTGAATCAGTTATCTGATAATTAAACCATTTATCATCATTAACTTCAATATCAACTTCAACAAATTTAAACCATATAATTAATGCAGTAACCAACCATAGAAGGATAATCATACACAATGACACAATAACACAAGATATGTTAACTAGGGAACCTCTTGATCAAAGAGTAAACCCCGGTGGGAATGATGCCCACAAAATGATGCACTAATATGAAAGTTCCTTGTTAGAGGATGGACCCTGTTAGGAGTCTTATGAAATACATTCAGTACATATGAATCTCTGTTAGGAGATTTTGAATCCCTGTTAAAAGATTCTAACCCCGTTAGGAGTTATGGAAGACAAAAGGACCCACTGCCCAAACAACTTCAAGGCAAGATCTCTGAACTCACTGTCCAACTGATCCTAGGATTATTCAACAAAATAATATGAAATATGTTACCTCCTTCACACTGTGCCAAAACCACACTCTCTGCTACACAAGATCACAAATTCAGATCTCTATATTTCGCAAGTCTTCCTTCATCACTGAATTAGCTCTTTTTTTCACATCATGCATACATTCGCATCACAACTTTCATAATTCATATCACAACTATTAAAATCCTCTCATATAACAAGGAAAAAATTCCTTCCTTTATACCACACTCAAATAATTACAAACGAGTCGGCATGCAAATACAAAATAATAATTTCAACACGCTACATTAAAATTACATAAAACTGTCAGCTTCCAGATACAATAACTTTTCAATCATGTGACCTCAAAGTTTGCACTATGAACCACGTCACCAACAATGAGTCTCAAACTTCCCTTTAACTGTGTAGAATCAGATTCCATCCTCGTTAAAAGATATCCTCCGATTACCAAAAACCGCTACACAGGAATACTGCCAGAATATTGCTTCCACCAAAATGCTTATAACTTTCATGAATAAATGAATTTATTTTTTCTCTTATAACCATAGGCTAATAACATACCAAAAAACATACCATGAACTACGCATAACTCAATTTTCAATATAACATGTGCGCAAAACAAAACTGTGCCTACTTCTCTGCTAAACTCCAGAATATCACTGTGTTGACACCAATGACAATCATAGTCATGAATGCAACAACCACTGCTACAGAATGACTGCCAAAGGCTTCAACATTCATTCCTAACAATAGAAACACTATAGACAACATAGCTTCATGATCCAGTCCTACTAGCATGAAAGCGAAAAGAGAGAAAAGAGAAAGTGATTACCTTGCCCGGTAAGATGCCTACCTTACCGTGAATCACCCTGGAGGGAGAGCCCAATAGGTTCACCCATAAACTATGCTTGCAATTGTAATGCATCTTCTGACGGCTTCTAGAATACCCATAGATCCACCTTCTTGTATCACTATGAATATGAAATGCATGTCTTCTTAGGATTTAGCAACTTATGTGTGTTACCTTCGGAAGATTTAGCAATAGGTGCGTGTCTTTTCAGGATTGAGCAACTTATGTGCATTACCTTCCAAGATTTAGCATAGTTGAAATTTTTTTAAAAATGTGTGCCTCCTCAGGATTTAGCAACTTATGTGCGTTACCTTCGGAAGATTTAGCATATGAATGCGTGTCTTTTCAGGATTTAGCAACTTATGTGCGTTACCTTCCAAGATTTAGCATGTAAAAATAAAAAACTATAGTACAAGGAAGACCCTATATATGCCCCCCTTCTTAAGATGGCAAAAACATACTATTTTGTCATGTTAAGGAAAGAAAAAGAACAAGGATAAAGCCTTCTTCAGCATCAAGAGAATATCCATAGACAACTCCTGATCCAAGCCAAGAAGGTCACAGCTCCTATGAGGCCATAGAAGAGACGAATGTAAAGAGATATCATGCAAGAAGTGAAAAGGAAGTAACCCTTAATGACGGATAGCACACTATTCAGGTTCCAAGGTGAGAGATGTATCAACCATGGAAACCCAATGTCAAACAACAAATAAGGTTTGTATAAAGGACATAGGTCCTCAAATGCAAACCATAATTTTCATGTATGATTGGATATCACATAGTAGATAAATACTGGTTAACCAAGGAAAGAGGTGAATTCCTAGAAAAGAAGAGAATATCATATGAAATAACAATGCATAAATTTGAATAAGATAGAAAATCATACCAAGCCTCCAAGGCTAAAGTACTTCTACCAAACTCACAATCTGTATTTGTGACTCCATGTTGGAAAGGAACAAAAAATGATAATGCTAAGATCGAATCCTCAAGACCAAAACCCCAGCATGAACATGTATGGAAAGATAGAAAATCATACCAAGCCCCTAAGGCTAAAGTACTTTGACCAAACTCACAATCTGTATTTGTGACTCTATGTGTGAATACTTGAAGATATAAAAGAAGGATAAGGCATCCTTGCCCCCCAAGTGTAGGAACAAAGATGGAAGAGGATACCTACTTCATAAAGCAAGTAGATATCTTGTTTACAACAATGTATAGTATATCCTTAGCGAGAGATATTGACCCCTACATCCAAGAGTATAGATAATCATGAAAAGGATATGTCACTTATGGAAAAGGATCCTCCAGGAAAAAGATCTTATCACCAAGACCCCCACCAAGGAAGAATGCATTTAGATAAGATATGATTTTTCACAAGGCGGGAACAAAGATTCAATCATCAAGCCCCCTGTGAAGAAGAGCAAGAGGAATCTTTGGAATGAAGGAAAATAATTTTAACACCAAGCCAGAATAAAAGTTTATATTAAACTTAATTTGCAACATAGAGAAGAAGTGAGGACCTAGGACAACAACTTCTCATATAAGAAGGTTATCCATAATCAACACCTCTGTCACTATGATGAAATAATATTGTAACATAAGCAAATACTACTTAGCTAAGGAAAGAAGTTCCCCTAGAAAAAGAGAAAGAAGGAAGAACCTTGCCCCCCAAGGGATATTTTTACAAAACACGTGTCCTAGAAAAGATTTCATAAGAAGAAAATATAATTCCTAGGAATGGATAAAAACATCATGCAAGATTATGGAAGAAGGAAACATAAATAATACCAATTAAATCTTAATAAAAAGACCTAATGGATCCTAAAAGACTGGATAAAATTATACCTCTTGCCCCCCAATCATGAGACAAGAGGATAAGAACATTTACTCTATCTCTAATGGAGGGGAATCCCCTATATCAAAATTATGAAGAAGTTGTAAGACTGCGCGAGAAAAAGGTATAATTCCTCATGTAGCCCTATCCCTAACATATAATTTGAAGTGGTTACAATCGGCAAGCAAATGAGTATTACGATAGTGGAAAGGAAATTTAAATTTGTACAAAGCATCAACGGGCATAGGTCTAAATCTTTCCTTCTTAGAATTCATTAGCTCCACATATATTGTCTTAGCAATTTCTTGACGAGTGTTAGGATTATCCATTAGAGGTGTAGAGAGATGAGCGTTAAGGGGAGGACGAAGATCCACACGACTTAACTGGACTTGAGATTTAGAAATTTTGACACCACTCATATCCGGTTTAGGAGGTATGTTAATGGGAAACTTAATACCATGCTCATTAAATCCTAACCCTAAACCGTGATAGCCTTGTTTAGTCACCATATTATATCCAGTAGTGTACATATCATGCAAAGCTTCTACAAGAGGTGATTGTTTATCATGTTCATGAGTAAAGGTTGTATAAGGTGGGATAATAAGTTTGAAAGAAGTTTCTTTACCCTTTCCTTTAAGATCATCATGATTAGGAGGAGAAGGTAAATCAAAGAAATCTTGCACATTCGCATCCTGAACTATAGCTTGAATCCCATCATAAGTACGAGAAGAGCAAGGATTAACAGATGGAGAATCAAGTATCAGAATAGGAAGATTAGGATGAAGATTAGGATTAATAGGAGTAGGATGAAGATTAAGAAGATTAGGAGATGGTGTATCATCTACCAAATTCTTCACATAATCCAAAAGATGAATAAGGCTACCACATAAATCCTTAAGAAATTTTTTAAATGTAGGTAGACTAGTATCAGTCAACTTCACAAAAGCATAAGCAAGAGCAAAGTGAAGGGTCATCAATGTTATGAAATGAATAATACCCTCATAAACATCATATGCATTATAAATAGATGCTAGAAGAAGAGTAATAACAAACATCAGTATGCACCAAAACATCTTAACAATCTTCATGAGAAATAAAAATACAAGAAATATGTTTTTGGATTTTATCAAATATATAGATTTTTTTTTTGGATTTTTGAATTATAGATGCAAGAGCACACAAAATGTAAAGCTAACACCAAAAAGAAAGAGAGTAAGTATGTCGGGTTCACCAAAATGAATGATATTAAAATGGTGTTCAATATCATTCAAATGTTTTAGGGGGGGGAATATGAGATCTATTCTCAAACCCAAATTCCCAACAAGGAGATCCAATTTGATCAACCTAAAAGGCTAATGCAGAATCAGATCAATTTGATGGAGAATATGAAAGAAAGAATAAATTTGATGTTTCCCTAGGTAGAATGTGTTATACTTGAAATTGAAATAATTGAAGTGCAAATACTAACCTTGAATTAGGGCAGATCTGAAATATGCTGAATTATGGCTTTTGTATGAACTTTTTGAAGATTTCATCACCTATTTTGGACTGAAAATGTCGAGGTGGACAAAACCCATAAATATTTTCTCCAAATTCACACAGGTTGACTTTGACTTTTTAAAAGGTCAAAGACCACATTATTTATTTGAAGTCCGATTCTGATTCTGTTTGCAAATCCTGAAAGATTGCCGAAAAGGGTATCCGAATTTGCTCTCAGATCTGAGATTTCACACCTGCACCTGCAAGAAAAATAGTTTTGTTTGTTTGTTTCGGGGGGGGGGGGGGGGTGTTTGCCTTGGTCAAACCCCGGTTTGGAATCAACCTTAATATTGAAATTGAAATAGGAGAATGCTAGCAAGTAGTAGAAATGAATCTAACAATGAAGCTATGCAATTCAATAGATATGCTAATGTATTTGGAATGTAATCAAATATATTGATATGAAAGCTTGAACATAACATCATCAAACCTCCATGATTGTATGCTTGAAATCCACCTTGAGGAAACAATGATATGGATCATGAAGATGAACAAAGGATCTTGAAGGAAGATCACACCACCATGGTGGCTAGATCTAGGGTTTGAATGATAGATCTTGAATGCTTGAGCCAAATCCCTTCAATAGCTTGAATGCTCGAATCCTTGATCTTCAATGGAGAACTTGGATGGAGAAGAAGACTTGAATGCTTGAATGGAATGCTTGCTTGATCACCTTGAGAACTTGAGCACTTGAATTTTCTTGAGTGTGGATGGGATGAGAAAACTTGATGTGAAAATGAGAGAGGAAGGCCTCCTTTTATAGTGATCTAGGGCACACTCCTCTAGATGGGCCACCTTGGAGAATTAAATCCCAATTAGGTCCTCACCTTTAGAAAATATACCTTGATTAAATACAATTAAAGGATTTACCATTTCGGAGTCTGAAACAGCCGACCTGGAGGCGGAGAAATAATTATCCCGGAAGCCGACAAATAAAAATTTGAAATCCTGGTGGGAAGAGGTCAAGGTCAAGGTCGACCTTGACCTAGTCAGGGTTGAGGTCAACTTTGACCTCAGACCCTAACTTTGTCAAGTTCTGCAGCAGAGGTCCCAGAGATGTCAGAAACTTGGAAATTGATATCTGAATAGGACTAGATGTCTGGAATAGACAAAAAATCCTCTGTTTGATGTGATGAAGGACTAGGAGGTCTCATTTCTGAATCCTACCTAGAAAATAGAGCCATGAAAGAGGGAAAATCAGGAAAGTCCTTAAGACCTTAACCCTAATTTCACCTAGAATGGAGAAATCAAGTGCGGAGAAGAAGTGGAAAGTGGGGAGAAAACCAAATACATGCAAAGATCCAATCAAGGCGCCAAACATGACCCTAAACCACTTACTCAGAGGGCTAAACACTCTTAACATGGAAGTGCTTCCATTTTAAGATGATACAGACAGGTAGGCCTCGATCTTCAGAAAAAGAGAAAAAAAATTGAGCCATTATCGTAGCACGATCTAATCTCTTAAATATACGATCAGAACTAGCTCTGAAATTAGACCAAGTATGCCAAACCCCACCCTGTTGGCGGCGGTTAGCATTGTTAGGAAATCAGATCTTGGGAATATATTATATTGATAATATCTCTGAGAACATATAATACTACTGGTATGTATATATACTATACTGTTTAGTTATATGCTGTGGTACTGATGAATATAGCTTGCTGTAGGGAGATTGAATATACAATGACCATGTGATTGATTGATACCAATTCTAGTGCAGACTTGCTATATATAATATGTGATAAGTCACATCTCTGAGAGATCGTGACTTCTCACGATGGGCTACCTGCGTCTATTCATAACAGCTCGTGCATTTAGTTAACGACTGTTGTTAACAGTCAGTTGTTAACACAAGTGACTATTAACAACAGTCGCTTGTGTTAACAAGCGATTGCTATATATTCGCTTAGATATTTGTTAACAAGCGACTGGGTATAATATGATATTCCATCGTGAATGATATTAATGTATTATAATATTATTATTATATCAATTATATAATAATAATAATATTGTAATATAATATATATATATATATATATATATATATATATATATATATATATATATATATATATATATATATATATATATATATATATATATATATATATATATATATATATATATATATATATATATATATATATATATATATATCTAATACGAATGAAGCTATATCTTAACAAGCATTGGGATAAAAAAGGGCCCAATTTATTGCGCATGTGGTACCAGGCTTCTCTCTCCCCAGCTGTCCATCAAAAAGGCAAAATCCCTTCCTTGTCAGAGGCCAGCTCAACCATATTAAAGTCCCCACACATAACCCAAGTGGCAGGAGGTAAATTGTCAGCTAGCCAACACCAAAGCTGAGATCTTTCCACATCATCATTGGGAGCATAAACATTAATGATGCCAAAAGAATGGTTGTGAAAAGACAACAAAATCCAAGTGACACGTTGCATCGGATCAGACCCATGAGCAATAATAGAAGAATGAAGGCGAGGTGACAAAATAGTAATGACACCACCTTTACCAGCTTCATGCTGAGAAGAAAAAATAATGTCATCCAACCAAATGACACGACAGGAAGAATTAAGCAGGAAACCTGAAATTTTAACTTCTGGGAGACAGAGAACATCCAGACTGTGAAGTCTGCAATGGGTATCACGAACATAGTACTTTTTGGAGAGGTCAGTTAGACCTCACACATTCCATGACAAAAAATTCATAAAAACTCTTGCATGGTTTCCTCGTCCCCAAGAGAGGAGAAACTATTCTGCAAGAAAGCTGGTATAGAGCCAAAGCTGGGGATTAAATCTCCATAAGAGATAAAGTGCCTTTTTTCTGGGTCATTCGAGCGTCCATCAAGACTGCGAGATTGATGTAGAGGCTGGGAGGAAACCGAAGAAATGGTTGGCGATGCAAGCACCACCTCTGAAGTGGAAGACCTCACGGCCAAAGTTTTCCCTTGAATAATAGGGTGTGAAATAAGCGGCATAACCGGTGACACTTCGGTGGAAGGAGAAGGCTCTCCAGCCGGTGATTCTGAAGGCGACACAGCTGCAGAAGCAGCGTGTGCCATATAAGAACCTGAGGCATTCCTGCCTTTTCACAAAATTGTAGTCCATTCTTTTTTTCCAACATCCAAATTTTTGTCCGGCGCTTCCTTTGGTGATGGCTTTACCCGAGGGGTAACCAGCGGGCAGTCCTTAATCTTGTGCTCTGCCGATTGACACCTATAGCAGGTGTTTGGTAGATTCAGATAAAGCACTTTTTGAGAGATGGTGAGAGAACCAACCTATATTTCAACAGTGTCCTTGAGGTCCCTAGAAAGGTTGACCTCAACACATACATGCTTCTGGGGTCGGGCATTGAAAAATTTGTCATGCTCCATGACAATGACCTTACCAATGGTTTTAGCAATAGACTCAATAAACAACCAGCATGGCAAAGGGAGACCAAGAAACTCAACCCAAATAGGGACCCTAAGTTTCTTATCATCCTAGACGGTGAAGTCTCGAGACCATCTCTGGAAAACAAGCAGGGATGACCTAACTGTCCAAGGCCCACGGCTAAAAATAGCTTCCGCTTAGGAAAGGGTTAGCAAAATGAAAAAGAAAAAAACCTTTGGTAAGGTTTTGCACACCGTCAAGGTGGACCCCATGAGGGGTCCAACTCTTGTTTACCTAATCTTTAAGGATACTTTCAGGAGGAGTGTGAGCTACAAAATATCTAATCAGAGTATGCTTTTCTAACCATTCACATGCAGAATCAAATTCTTGCAGATTAAGAACAATATCAGGGTTACCTCGTGAAAGACCTTCGGGATGAACTTGCGAGGATGTTTGTTTAGAGGAGGCACCATGGCTTTTCAAAGCTTCAACTCGCACACCAGCATCAACTGTTGGGCTGAAGTTGGTCAGAGCCATACTAAAAGCTAACCCTAATGCAAAAATCCCGTAGTAAATGCGGTATGACAGATGGAAAGATCAGAGCAAAGACACAGACAGGAAGTCGTACGCATGAAACCCTAGCAGAGCATTTTTTGATCTCAGCCTCCTATTCTAGAGATTTTAATTTCATTACCAAAAAATAATCACATTCTCTCTTATCTAAAAAACACCTCTAATCTCTATACATTAAGATACACAACTAAATCCAAATATAATTTCATAAAATAAAACATTTTATTTTATCTAGAGATAATTTTAGAAAATAAAACATTTCATTTTATTCTAGAGAGTTTGTTTTTATTAACCAAACATAATTGCATTCTCTTAGCTAAAAAACATCTCCAATCTTTGTACATTAAGATACACAATTAAATTGAAATATAATTTCAATTAAGAAAACATTTCATTTTACTCTAGAAATTTATTTTCATAACCTAAACATAATCGCATTCTCTCTCATCTAAAAAACATCTCCAATCTTTGTACATTAAGATACATAATTAAATCCAAGTAAAATTGATAAAACAAAACATTTTATTTTCATTACTCAAACATAATTACACTCTCTTATCTAAAAAACACATCTCAAACCTCTAATATTTGTACATTAAGATACAAAATTAAATCGAAATAAAATTTCATAAAACAACATTTAATTTTACTCCAAATAAATTATTGTGAAAACGTTTTATTTTTATTTTACTCTAAATAAATTATAATATAATTTCATAAAACAAAATTTTTTATTGTACTCAAAATAGATTATTGTGAAAATGTTTTATTTTCATTTTTCTTCAAATAAGTTATTATTGTACTAGCTTATATATACTTATTATATATAAAATAGGTCGAGAGATATCCTTCTCAAGGTGCCTAGCACCTTGCAATTTGATGAAAATAGACGGCTCGAGAAAGATATCTTTCAACATATTTGATATATATTAAGTATATAATTTCATTTCAATTAAGAAAACATTTCATTTTACTCTAAAAATTTATTTTCATCACCTAAACATAATCACATTCTCTCTCATCTAAAAAACATCTCCAATCTTTGTACATTAAGATACATAATTAAATCTAAATAAAATTGAATAAAACAAAATATTTTATTTTTATTACTCAAACATAATTACTCTCTCTTATCTAAAAAACACATCTCAAATTGCAACCTTTGTACATTAAAATACAAATACACAATTAAATCGAAATATAATTTAAAAAATCAAATTCATTCCTTAAATATAATCACTATCTAGATTCTTTCAAAAACATTTCTAATCTTTATAGATTAAAATACATACTCAATTAAATCGAAATATAATTTCATAAAACAAAACATTTAATTTTACTCCAAATAAATTATTGTGAAAACATTTTATTTTTATTTTATTCTAAATAAATGATAATATAATTTCATAAAACAAAACATTTTATTGTACTCCAAATAGATTTTGTGAAAATATTTTATTTTCATTTTTCTTCAAATAAATTGTCATAAATATATTTTATTTACACAAATATAATTACCATCACTTTTTACCTCTCTTCATCTAATTAAATCAAAATACAATTTCATTAAAAAACATTTTATTTTATTCTAAACATATTACTTTATTTTCATTACCCAAACATAACCACATTTCTAAACATCCCCAATCTTTATACGTTAAAGATATACAATTAAATCATAAAATAAAACATTTTATTTGACAACATTGCTATCAAGATTCAACTCTGAACATGAGAGATGAGTTCATGAAACATGGGTCAATAAATGATTTTAACTCAAAAAACTACAAAATTGAATCCTATAACAATATCACAATTTGACATGCTCTAGAAAAATATCTCCTACTTATCATTTTATTTTACTCCAAAAAAAATTGTAACAAAACATTGTATTTTCATTACACAAACATAATTACAATCTCTTTTATCTCCCTTCATTTAATAAACATCTCTCTATAATCTCTATACACAAAGATACAAACTCCCAAGACTAATTACACTATATTACCAACATCTCTAAACTTTAAAACCATTAAAAAAAAGACCACCTAAACATTTAGTCGACTTCCTCAATCTTGGGACCTCCAGCCGCCGATCCTCCTGTGGGAGAAGAGCCATAATCCCCAGTCCCACCAGCAGAAGGACCTCCCTCAGCGCCGCCATACATTTTAGCAATGATGGGATTACAAACCGCCTCCAATTCTTTCTGCTTATCTTCAAACTCCTCCACCTCAGCCAACTGATTCTGATCAAGCCAGCTCAGCACATCAGCAACAGCCTTTTCAATTTTCTCCTTCTCCCCTGCACCCAACTTCGATCCAATCTTGTCATCCTTCACAGTGTTGCGCATATTGTAGGCATAATTCTCCAAGGAATTCTTGGCCTCCACTTTTCTCTTGATCTCCTCGTCCTCCGACTTGTACTGTTCTGCATCGCGCACCATTCTGTCGATTTCTTCTTTGCTGAGGCGGCCCTTGTCGTTGGTGATGGTGATCTTGTTCTTCACTCCCGCTGTCTTGTCTTCTGCAGAGACGTTCAGAATGCCGTTGGCGTCTATGTCGAATGTTACGTTGATCTGCGGGACGCCCCGTGGAGCGGGTGGGATTCCGCTTAGCTCGAATTTGCCCAGCAGATTGTTGTCCTTTGTTCGAGCCCGCTCTCCTTCGTATACCTGTAGAACAGTGCCAGATTAACAGATGTAAGTTTTTGGGGGAAAATGAGAGTTTGCAGATAATTCTGAAAGGGGAATTCGAAAGAAGATTGCTGATACTCTAGATTTTGCTAATGTATCGAACAAATAGGCTGAATTGGATGACCAAAAATTTGCAGGCATTCTAGATTTTGCTCATGTATGGAACAAATTGATTGATGTACGGACCAAAGGAGCTGAAATCTCCCAAAATCTGGGGGTTGTATGGGACAAATCGATTGATGTTTGTATGGACCAAATGGGTTTGAATTAGATGACCAAAATATCCCAGAATCCACTGATGTACGGGCCAAAGAGATTGGTGTATGGATCAAATGGGCTGAATTGGACACCAAAATCTTTAAAAAAAAACTGCTGATGTATGGGACAATCAATTGATGTATGGAACAAAAAAAAATGGGCTGAATTGGATGACCAAAATATCCAAAAATTTGTTAATATATGGGATAAATCGATTAATATATGAAACAAATCGATTGATATATGAAACAATTGGGCACAAATTGATTGATACATGAAACAATTGGACAGAATTGTATGACCAAAATCTCCCTCCCCTGCTACTGCATTTAAAATAAAAATTTGATTCATATACGAAACAATTGTGCAGAATTGAATGGCCAAAATCCCCCTACTCAATAAAAAAATGATTGATATACTAGACAAACTCATTTGATATATGAAACAATTGGGCGGGATTGCATGACCAAAATCCCCTACTTCTCTGCTAGGGCAATTAAAATTGATTTGACATATAAAACAATTGGGCTTCTCTCCTCCTACGACACCAACTTTGTAAGTCTTGATTATAGATATGTAGAACAAATGGGACAATTGATGACCAAAATCTGCTAATGTATGGGACAAAATGATTAAAATATGAAACAAATCGATTAATATCTGGAACAATTGGGCAAAATTGAATGACCGAAATCCCCCTACTCTCCTGCTACTGCACTCGAATTGGACAGAATTGAATGACCAAAATCCTCTACTCTCCTGCTGTTGCACTTAAATCAATTGATATATAAAACAATTGGGCAGGATTGAAGGACAAAACTCCCCTACTCTATTGCGACTGCACATACAGTCAATTGCTGATATACGGAACAAATTGAATAATATATGAAACAATTGGGCACAATTGAATGACAAAAACAATCAATTGCTGATATAGGGAACAAATCAAATGATATATGAAACAATTGGGCAGAATTGAATGACCAAAATCACCTACTCCCCTCTGCACTTACAATCAATTGCTGATATATGGAACAAATCAATTGATATATGAAACAATTGGGCTGCATTGAATGACCAAAATCACCTACTCCCCTCTGCTACTGCACTTAAAATCAACTGATATATGAAACTATTGGGCAGCATTGAATGACCAAAACCACCTACTCTCCTCTGCTACTGCACTTAAAATCAATTGATATATGAAACAATTGGGCAGCATTGAATGACCAAAATCACCTATTCCCCTCTGCTACTGCACTTAAAATCAATTGATATATGAAACAACTGGGCGGAATCGGATAACCAAAATACTCTACTCCCCTGCTACTGGTACTGCACTTAAAATCAATTGATATATGAAACAACTGGGCGGAATTGGATAACCAAAATACTCTACTCCCCTGCTACTGGTACTGCACTTAAAATCAATTGATATATGAAACAACTGGGCGGAATAGGATAACCAAAATACTCTACTCCCCTGCTACTGGTAATGCACTTAAAATTGATTGATATATGAAACAACTGGGCAGAATCGGATAACCAAAATACTCTACTCCCCTGCTACTGGTACTGTACTTAAAATTGATTGATATATGAAACAACTGGGCAGAATCGGATAACCAAAATACTCTACTTCCCTGCTACTGGTACTGCACTTAAAATTGATTGACATATGAAACAAGTGAACGCAATCGGATGACCAAAATCCCCTACTCCCCTGCTACTGGTACCGCACTTAAAATTGATTGACATATGAAACTATTGAACGCAATTGGATGACCAAAATCCCCTACTCCCCTGCTACTGGTACTGCACTTAAAATTGATTGAGATATGAAACAATTGAATGCAATCGGATGACCAAAATCCCCTACTCCCCTGCTACTGGTACTGCACTTAAAATTGATTGACATATGAAACAATTGAATGCAATTGGATGACCAAAATCCCCTACTCCCCTGCTGCTACACTAACTAAGTCTTGATTATAAATATTTAGAACAAATGGGACAAATTGGTGACCAAAACCCTCTCCTTCCTGCTACTTGTTTATCGTTTATCCATCTTGAAATGCTATATTATAAATGATAATCTAAACATTTAATCATCGAAAAAAATTATTGTTTATCAATTATGAAACTTGAAATTCTATATTATAATGATAATCTAAAACTTTAAATTGTATATAAATAATAATCTAGATATTAAAAAATTCTGAAAGAAGAGGAGGTCGTCAAGATCAAACCTGGATAAGCACTCCTGGCTGATTGTCAGAGTAAGTAGAAAAGATCTGTTCTTTCTTTGTAGGAATGGTGGTGTTCCGGGGAATCAAAACAGTCATGACGCCTCCAGCAGTCTCGAGGCCGAGACTCAATGGAGTGACATCCAGCAGCAACAGGTCCTGCACTTTCTGGCCGCCTTCTCCGGTTAAAATAGCGGCCTGTACTGCTGCTCCATAGGCCACGGCTTCATCTGGGTTAATGCTCTTGCACAGTTCTTTGCCGTTGAAGAAATCTTGCAGCAGCTGTTGTACTTTGGGAATACGGATGGAGCCACCAACCAGAACGACTTCGCCTATTTGACTCTTGTCGAGCTTGGCATCTCTCAGACATTTCTCCACCGGTTCCATGCACTTTCTGAACAGATCCATGTTCAGCTCCTCGAATCTGCATTATTCAAAAACAATTAATTAGCAAAGCAATTTTTTTTTAGACTGTTTCTTAGCCAAATCGTGTGTTATCAAAGAAGACAAGCCACTGGTTTTTGACACTAATTGAAAAATAATACAAAAAACAGTTGAGACCCTGTCATATACAAGAAAGGGGGGAAAACAATTTTGTACTGCCAAAGAAGAGAGGGGATAGGGGGAAGGGGGCGAGGATTTTTGACACTAATTTAAAAGCATATTAAAAAAATAGGCGAGACCCTCTCACACATAGAACAAGGAAAGGGAAAAACAAATTAATTCTTCCCACTAGTTTTTAACTATTGTTAAGAAGTATATTTAACAAAGTTGAAACCTAATGAGACCTAATGAGTGTGCATCTCTCTTATTAAAGTTGAGACTTAACGAGTGAGTGTATATTTTGAACTTTGCTCTATTCGAACTCTAATGTATGATTCTTTAGCCGAACTTTGTTCTATTTGAACTCTAATATATGATTCTTTATCCACCCATATTTGTAGTGGAGAGCCTAATGATCACAATGGTCCTCTTCCCCTCTCAATGTATGAAAAATTGGATGACCCTAAAAAGTCCTCCTCCTTCCCTCATTAAAGTTAATAACTAATAATTATGTTTTGAACTTGGACTTGAATACACAAGGAAAATTGGTTGAAAGAAAATATTAGATGAGTGATGGACATGAATATAAAGGAAAACTTATTGAAAGAAAAAAATTAGAGACCAAAACCCTCCTCCTTCCCTCAATGTTGTGGTGTGTTCCTCTAAAGTAGAGGACGAGAGTCTAGACTGTAGGTCTTACTCTTATATTATAATTGTTGTTCTAATAATTTAATTTTATATTAATTTTCTTGTTCAACATTATAAACCACTTCCTATTACAATTATGGATTTTTTATTATCTTATTTTCTATTATAAACTATCCCCTACTTTCCTCTAACATGATGTTTTATACACCTATAATAAATATATAAAAATTTATAGAAAACTATGAAAAAGAAAAACTATGTTTTATCCACCCATAATAAATATATAAAATTTTATAGAAAACTATGAAGAAGAAAAACTATATTTTATCCACCCATGATAAATATATAAATTTTTATAGAAAACTATGAAGAAGAAGATTTTAAAAGAAAACTAAGAAGAAGAAAAAAAATGAATATTGAACAAATTGAATGACTAAACCCTCCTACAAATGCCTTTGCCTCTAACATGATGTTTTATACACTCATAATAAATATATAAAATTTTATAGAAAATTATGAAGAAGATTATACACCAATAATAAATATATAAAATTTTATAGAAAACTATGAAGAAGAAGGTTTTTGAAGAAAACTAAGAAGAAGAAAAATGAATATTGAAAAAATTGAATGACTAAACCCTCTTTGATGGGAGGATTGGATGTGTCATGTCATTGGAGGAAATTGGATGAAGGAGATACGATGGAAGAGAAAATGAGAGAATTGTATAGGTCCTTTTTATAGTCCATAATACCAGCCATATTTTTGAGTCTACATATGGTGACAACAATATAATACACATGGTGACAACAATATGATACATATGGATAAGCAGAGAGACTTATGACCTCTTTGTCAAAAATATCCCAAGTATGTCTAAGAACTTCATATATCCCAAACATATCTATCCCAAGCATATCTAATGACTTCATATATCGGCACCAACTAAAGGACTTTAAAGGCAACTAATTAGAATTATGAGTTATGCCTAAGGACTTCATATTTATCATCTCCACACCAAGTAATTAGAGTTGTGCCTAAGGACTTTCATATAAATGAATTGAAAAAAAAAAAAATTGCAGAGAGAAAAAAGAGAAAAGAGACACGCACCTGGCTCTAGTAATGGTAGAATAGAAATCAATCCCCTCATACAAAGAATCAATCTCAATCGTCGTCTGAGTAGTCGACGACAGCGCTCTCTTCGCCCTCTCACAAGCCGTCCTCAACCTCCTCAAAGCCCTGGCATGCCCACTAATATCCTTCTTATACTTCCTCTTAAACTCCTGCACAAAATGATTCACCAACCTATTATCAAAATCCTCCCCACCCAGATGCGTATCTCCAGCAGTAGCCTTCACTTCAAAGATCCCCTCTTCAATCGCCAGAATCGAAACATCAAAAGTCCCGCCGCCAAGATCAAAAATCAAAATATTCTTCTCAGCAGAAGAAGTACCCTTCTTATCAAGCCCATAAGCAATGGCGGCCGCAGTGGGCTCATTGATCATCCTCAAAACATTCAGCCCAGCAATGAGCCCAGCATCCTTTGTGGCCTGTCTCTGAGAATCATTGAAATAAGCCGGAACAGTGATAACTGCGTTCTTCACAGGCTGACCCAGAAATGCCTCTGCAATTTCCTTCATTTTTGTCAGCACCATGGATGAAATCTCTTCAGGGGAAAATTGCCTCTTTTCCCCTTTGAAAGAGACTTCAATCATGGGTTTATCTCCTGGGCCTGGAACTACCTTGAATGGCCAGTGTTTCATGTCTTCCTGCACAGGTGGGTCGCTGAATCGACGCCCAATCAGCCTTTTTGCGTCGAATATGGTGTTCACTGGATTCATGGAGACTTGATTCTTTGCAGCATCGCCAATCAATCTCTCTGTGTCTGTGAATGCTACGTACGATGGAGTCGTTCGATTTCCTTGATCATTCGGGATGATCTCGACTCGGTCGTGCTGCCATACTCCCACGCAGCTGTATGTCGTCCCGAGGTCGATTCCCACGGCTTTTCCCTCTGTCTTGCCCGCCATGATTGCTCACTTCAAGCTCCTACAGAAATTGGGCAAAAACTGCAGAAAACAGGGGAAAGAAACAGAGAGCAGAAATTGGGTAAAAACTACAGAAAACAGGGGAAGTAAGCTTGAAAGAGAACTATACACAGATTGGGTATTTGCAGAGCACGGAAAACAGGGTGAAGAAACAGATTGTGGGATTGCAAGAAAACTATTCACAGATTGGGTATTTGCAGAGCACAGAAAACAGGGGAAAGAAATGGATTGTGAGATTTGAATGAAAACTACAGAGCTTATCGGTGTTCAATTGCGGTGTTCTTGAATTCGGTGTATGGATTGTTGGGTGGGAAGATGGGATTTGGGGTGCTTTATGGGAATGTGGATTGTTGGGTGCAGGATGTGGAGATTTCTGGGGAGTTCTAGAGTGGTCGACAATGGCGGTGAAGTTCTAGTTTGGGATTAGGAAGAGGTGTCAACGTGCGGAGCGCATTATGAAAACTCTAGGGACTTCTCCGGACATTTGGAACTCGGATGATCGTCGGCTTGTCGTTTTGAACTCACAGTGTGTATATATATATATATATATATATTGGGGTCTTAGGAGTGAATTTCATTGTCTAATGATTGAATTTTTAATAGATTTATTTTATTAGAGTGAAGTTTGATATTTTAAATGAATCTATCAAGGAACTAGTCTTGTTGAGTGCAAGGTTCCTATATTATATGAGATGAGATTGGGATAGTAACTTGTACGAAGTTGTAAAATGAATATTTTTCAAAGAGTTTTCAACCTAAAGACTTGTGCCTATTTGTCAGATTGCTAAGAGCTCTTTGTGAATGATAAAATCCCCCATAAAAATAAAATAAAATTATGTCATATATTCATAGTTGTGTTAAGTGTGAAGTGAAAAATAAATTTGATGGTCGTATGTTTGTATTTTTAATAGACTTTCAGATTACTATAAGTGAAGTTGAATGATTTTAAATGAGTCACCTGAGACTAAGTCTTGTTAAAGGTCAAGTAGCGATATCGTATGAGATAAGGTTGAAATTGTGTCTAGATGAAGTTGACAAAATGGTTATCCTTTGAAGAGGTTCAAGTCACATAATTTATAGTTGGGTGATTTTAAATAAATGAATAAATTTGATGGTCGCATGATCTGATTTTTAATAGAGTTTTGGATTACTTAGTGAAGTTGGATGATTTTAATGAGTAGATTAGAGATCAAGTGTTATTGAGTGTAAGGTCTTAGCGTCTTAAGGGATGAAGTGGGAAATGCATTTGATGATCATACGATCATTATTTTCAATGGACTTTTTGTTGTATTGGGAGTGAAGTATGGAACAAACTTGATGGTCATGTAATGTCCTTGATATAATTAAATAATTTAATTTAATATTAATTGTGTATGGCCCCAAAACTTAATAATCTTATCTCTCAGACCCTTTTTAATTTATTAGTTGGTAATGTTTTGGTCGCGTCGACACATTTGTAATCCTTCGGGAAGTTTCTTAGAGCCATTTATAAGGCTGAGTTAGTTATTGTTGTAGGTATGCAAATTTGGTATTTTTCTATGTTTGTGTGAATTCCCGTCAAAAAGTTATCTTCCATTTCAGAGGTGAAAGATCTTCCCTACTTGGCATTTGTAGTTTTGGTGGGAGTAATTCCTCAACCTATTATGTCCTACTCTTGGTTCAAGATTATTATATTGAAGATCCATCTAGTGTAATCTGAAGTGCTATCATTATTAAATACAAACTTCTTGCATGTATCTCTAAAGTAGTCAATAATTTCTGTGGTTTTTCATCAATATCAATTATTATATGTTTGATTATCTTACAATTGCCAATTCATGTGCAACATCATAAGGCATCGTTCTGACTTCATACTTCATCATCAAATTCATACTAAACATTTGCACAAGGTTTGGTGTGAAGGTGAAGCATCAATGTACGGATGAGGTCTCATTGACCATACAACCTAGTAGACACCTCGTACATCGTATGTAAATATTGGAGGACAACCACCATACGACTCCTATCGTATGTGCATGAAGGATTAGACTGTACGGACACAAGCAATTGTGTGCAGGAGAGACAACATACGACTCCACACATTCACCACACCAGACCACTAATCCACTGTACGGTCACTATATTCTCACTGTACGGGCCTTGACATACCATCGTATCAGTGGGGTTGTTCCACCACATGACATTGACATCCATCGTATGCCAATTTACTGTTGTAATGAAGCAAAATGTAGTGTATAAAAAGGGGGAGATGGATGAGAGATGTGTGATATGTTATATAGGATTGGGGAAGGTAAGATCTTCTTCTTAACCCAAAATTTCCAAAGGAAAGATCCAAATTGATTAACCACAAGAAAATGATCAATGCATAGATGAATCAATCGATGGAGAATATGAAGAAAGGAGAAAACCTTATATTCTGTTATGGAAAAAAGTATTGAAATCTTAATTAAATTTGAAGACAAATACTAACCTCAAAATATGACAGATTGGTAAAATGTTATTTTCTAGTGTCTATACTCAGTTTCAAGAAATTCTGCAATCGGATCTGGCCTAGAAACACAGAGATAGAGAAAACTCAGAAACCTTCTTCTTTTCTGAGAAAGGTCAACCTTGACCCAAATATGGGGGCACAATCTTACCCTAGGGCACAATCATGCCCCTTTATGTCAACCTTGACCTGCGTTGCTCCAACAGAAATTCTGTTCGTAGATCCCGAAAGCCGAAAAGTGTATTTAGATCTACTATGTAATTCAGTGTTCTACACCTGTTACTGCAAGAAAAATGGTTTTGTTTGTTGGGGGGGAGGGGTTTGCCTTGGTCAAACCTCAATTTAGGAATTAACCTTGAAATTGAATTGAAATTGCTGGAATAAACAAAGTAAATGAAACAATTCACCTTGCCTATATTGAAAACCCTTATGGAGGATTCGAATCCTTGAATCCACAAGTATGGATGCTCCAAATGAATGTAGAATTAGATGTAGGATGTCTTAAATCAATTGTCTTTAGATCTTCAACACCAATCTTGAATGGATCTTGGAATAAGAAGAAGCTTGAATGGATGTGGATGGAGAAATCTTCAACAAGAGGGCTCCATATCTTCAACAAGAGGGCTCCATAGAGATTGAATCCTTCAATGGCTACCAATGGATCTCCTTGATGAATTGGATCTTGGATGTTTGAATACTTGAATTCTTGAAGATGAATGAATGCTTTTCTTATCCTTCTTTCTTGCTTGATTTCGCTTGAGTGCTTGATCACAAAAGAGAGATGATAGATGGATTGAAATGAGAGAGGAAGGCTTCCTTTTATACTAGTCTAGGGCACAAACTTCTAGAGAGGCCTTAATAGGAGAATTAAATTCCTATTTAAATCTTAACCCCTAGAAATGGACCTAAATTAAATATAATTTAAGAGTTTACCGTTTTGAAGCCAGAAACAACTGACTTAGAAGCGGAAAATAAATATTTTTGAAACCCGACATTCGAAAACTTCTGGATTTTGAATTTTGGACCTTGGGTCAAGGTCGAGGTTGACCTTGACCCTAAGGTCAAGAATCTTAGGGTTTTAGGTCAGGATGCCAGAATAATGTAGAAAAGAAGTGGAAAATGGGGCAGAACAGGGGAAAAAGCCATATCCAAGTCAAAGACCCATTCAAGGCGTTTGACATGACCCCAAAAAACTTACTCGGAGGGCTAGTCCTAAATGGAAGTGCTTCCATTTTTCGATGATACATTTAGCCCCCACTTTAGCAAGAGTATGGACTCAATGCAAACTCTTGGTAAAGGAGATCACAAAGAAAAAGACAATCTTATTGAAATCAAAGGCATAAAGGAATCCTCAAGCCCCCAGGGACTCAAGTCTTTGTCAACTCTGAGATTACAATAAGAGAGACATCTCTAAAAGAGAGAAAAGGGTGTGATTACCTCTCCCAATGAGAACTTATGTCCCATCGTGAACCACACAAGGAAACAACACAACTGGAAAGATGGAGTTGAACCGCCTAGTGAATGTGGCTACTCACTAGTCAATCCAGGAATATTCTATTCCAAAAGAGCAAAGCCAAAACAAAAGAGATCCAGTCTTAAGGACACTTCCGACCTTAAGAGATCAAAACTTGAAAATTAAAACTGGAGGGATCAAGAGATCCTATAAGATAAAAATCCATGCTTAAAGGATTAGTCACTAATCCATAAAGGGAGAAAAGAGCCTTGAAAAATATATATATTGAAAGTGCATGTGTGCAAAAAGTTAGAAGAGTGTATGCCCCCATGTTAAAGTCATTGCTAACACTTTAACATGAGAAATGGCTTAAACATAAACATAAACATAAACAACTCCATTGATTACGTTTCCACTACGAGATGCCCCAAACGAAGACAAATCAAGGGAAATACCACATAAACATACAAAGAACACAAAAGGGATCTACCTATCGTGGGGTCAGTATGATCATAAGATAATATTTATATATGATATTATTGCAAATGAATTGACATCATTCCCCAAATAAAGTAGAACTACAATCACAATGGAGGAAAGAAAACACAAGAGTTACGAAGAAGAGTCTTTTCGGACCACAACATGGAGACCAAAAATATTTAGTTCTACCAAGTCGCAAATCCAAGCAGGCTACACAAGGAAACATTTACGAATAATAGCACAGGCACAACATAACATGAAAACAACATATAGAAGAATAAAGATACATATAGAGGAATTGCACAACAGGTTCAATTCCTTTATCACCTTGCACCAACAAAGTAACAAGGGTTGTATAAAACAATCTAACAAACACATTATGGGAGAAACACAATAATGAAGGACAAGCCAATCAAGCGCGTCGCATACTCTCCCCATCTCGTTCTATATCATTTCGGGAAGGTGGGTAACTCACAAGAGGGACTATATCCAATGCAATAGGAATAATAGCCAATTCCAAACAAGGATCCTCTTGAGAATCACAATGTTCGATACTAGGTGTAATTATCAATTGTGCTGAAAGCATATTAGGTAAATTAGTGTCAATGTCAATAGTCTCATATTCATCATTAGCATCATTAGTATCATCGATAGTGTCTTCTTCATCAAGATTAATCGAAATAGAATCTAAGATATGAATAAAATCATCACAATCATTCATCTTAACATAATTATTAGTATTAACTTCTTCTAACACATCAGGCATAGGCTGGTCAAAATAAGGTAAAGAACTTTGAAGAACATAGGCACAAGCCTTAGCTTAAGCTCGATGCTTCTTACAATGTTCATTAGTGATGCAGTCAAGGATGGTGGATCCAATGAAGGACAGTCCAAACCTTGCAGCCAACATAATTACACAATGGAATACTCAACCCAATAGATAACACAACAATTGTTTCAAGTAATTTTCATTAACATGCCCAACTGTAAGGCCTTCCGGGTTAGGGCCAATTACAAATAGAAATAATTCTATAAGATCCACAAACAAATCCAATACAATCTCAGCTAGTTCACTCTAAAGACAATCAGAAGCTGATAGAAACTCTAAGGCAGATCTAAACTTGAGCTCGCAAGCCTCCAAGAAATCTCCTTGTCTCCAAGTGTGCAACCACTAGCTCTGCTACAAACAACTATCAGATAACAATCTGATCTACAAGATCATGCAAGACCTTTCCACAACTTTGCCAACTTCAGCTTTCAGAACCTCATATCTGATTCGCTAAGCCTTCAAGTTATCAACTTCTACAGTCTCCTAATGATCCTCCCATCTATCCCTAAACATCTACCCAAACATCCTATAAATACCAATCATCAACCACAAGTCGGCTGGATGAAACCATTAACTCCCCAAAAAATAATTAAATGCCATACAAGTTGGCTTACAATTGTATAGAAACATTTAATTCAGCTTGTCGGCCTGTAATAATAGCTACCAATAATAAATGCACCAAGTCGGCTCAAAAAATCACACAGAACTCCAGTCGGTAAGCCAAAACTACCGAGCAACAGTGAATTAACCAAGCACACCACGCATCGCCGAGCACCAATGTCGACCGAGCACCGCAGACATGACCGAGTAACATTTTCATCGAGCGCTAGAGACTACCAAGTTCCTTCAGTGACTAAGCTTCCTTCAATGACCAAGGCCGTCGGTCAAGGCTACAACCGAGTAACACCGACCAAATACAAACACCCCATGCAATATCACCGAGGACCAAGAATGCCCCAGTCTTCACCTTGGATGCCCCTGCATTAGACACCCCAGGTCCCAAAAGATGTTCATATGTGAGAAGAACATCTTCCAAGATTCAACACGTAAATCCTGAACTGGTTCTTCACATATAAGTCCTTCACCTTTTCTACTTGCAAATTCTTCCACTTCAGTTTCCTCTGTCTCTTCAAGTCTTTTCTTGACAATATATAGGTCGGTTCTTCAAACTGATCATTCATTTTCTCTAGATCCACAATCTCAACTTGACTACCAATACTCAGGCTTCTCCTATCAAGCATTGTATCCAGTAAAGGCATCAGGGAAAACTTCCTGTCATCCTTCTCAATAGTAAACACATTTTGGACACAGTCATACATAGCTCTGCAATCATATTGCCAAGGTCTACCGATCAACATATTACAACTATTCATCTTCACAATGTCACATAACACAAGATCCTTGTATTGGCCAATCTGAACATCAATGAAGCATTGTTCTCTTACTTCCAAAGCATGAACATCTTGTAACCAGCCAATCCTATAAGGACAAGGATGCTTCATTCTATTCAACCCAAGTTTTTGAACCAGGTCCTCAACTACAAGGTTATCAGTACTACCACTATCAACAATAACATCACAGAGTTTACCTTCAAACTTGCATGGGGTTCTAAACAAGTTACTCCTCTGACAAGGTTCCTCCTTTGTATCGAGCAATGTTCGCCAAAGTAGCAAGTTCTCTGATTTAGGTTCATTCTGAATGTTCTCTTTCATCACACCAGTTCGTCGATCAACCTTCTTCTGTGTACACTCAAAAGAACGGTGTCCTTCCTATCCATAGTTATAGCAAGTACCCTTAAAGATAACTCTACCTGTCTTCTTCTTCGGTTCCACAAGTTTCTATTCATCTTCTGCATCAGTAAGTTTATCCTTCATCGAGTGATCAATCTTTTTCCTTCCCTCGAGGATTACTATGTTTTTTCCTCTTCAACTTATCTTCTGCCTTCAAAGCAAACTAATAAGCTTCTTCAATAGAATCAATCTTCACCATACCAAGCTCATCCTAAATATTGAATCTCAGACCATTCACATACCTAGCTACCTTTTCCTTACCAAGCTCTCGGTGTCCAGACCGAATAGTAAGTTTGTAGAACTCCTTGGTATAATCTTCAATAGAAAAATCCTTCTATTTCAGATTCTGCAACTTCTTAAACAAGTCAAGCTCATAGTCAAAAGGTATGAGCTTAGCTCTCAACTTAGTCGCCATCAACCTCCACTGATTGATCTTTGTTTCACCTTCATCTTCTCTATCTCTTTATAGTTCTTTCCACCAAAGAGCAGCATGTCCTTTAAACTTTGTCTATGCTAATCTCACTTGAAGAGGATCTTCAATTTCTTCCAGCTCAAAGAAATATTTAAGTTCACCAATCCAATCAATCAGATTGTTGGGCTTCAAAGTACTAGAGAAAGTAGAAACTTCCATTCGGTAACCATTACTAAACTGAGCTCTAGATCTATGCAACTGAGCAGTTCTGTCTTTACTAGATTTGTTCCTCCAGTCATCACCACTAGATCTAGCAGTTTCAAATTCTTCAACAGCTTCCTCATAGCCATCTTCAGTACCAACATTCTGAGGTACACCAGCAAAAAGTCTCATGATTTTGACAACCATGTCATTCTTCATCAATTCTATCTCAGATCTATCATCCGATCTGACTTTATCAGAAATCTTTGATTCCACAGCATCACAAAGATCTACAATAGCTCTAGGGTCCAATCTTCTCGGAGGCATCCTTAAAGATATGCAAAAAAACCCTCTGCAACAAACCCTCATTGACCACCTTGTGGCAATCTCCAAGTTGTGTAAAATTCAGATCTCAACCTACCACCTTGATCAAACAACTAGGGCAAGATCCACAAGTTCAGTGCTCTGGATATGTAATCCAGATTGTGCACATTCTCTGCTCCAATAGGATCAACTATCAGCTTCCAATAGGAACAAACTTTCACTCTGATACTGTATGGTGTAAAAGTGACCACACTTCTATGAACCATTACATGCAAGAAAACTCAAGAGTGAACCCTCACAAATCGATCCATAGCTCTTTATGCATGGAGTTGCAAGGGACTTTGATAAATTTGCTCTCAACTAGAGCTACAAACTAGTGACCTTGCTAGTCAACCACACAATGAGAGATTCACAATGAAGACAAGGGAAACAATGCCAATATCTCCAAATGGAATCAAGGTATGCAAATGCAATGCAAATCTAAATGATGATGCAAAACTAATCTATCAAAATGAAAGTACAATGCAACTATGAAAAGAAATAGCAATGGATTACAATCTTCCTAATTAAGCTATGTGAGACTAAACTATTGCATAAAAGGAAACTAAATTAATATGCCATGATTATGAAACTAAACAAAGGAACTATGCAACTAAATGAGATGCAACAATGAAAAGCAAGTCTTCAAAGCTTGATGTAGAATGTCTTCAATAAGCTCCAAATAACCTAGAAAACCTGCAGCATAACATTAGCATAAAAGAGATGGATATCTATATGTGAGGAAGAGATGTCTCCTTTTATAGGAAATAAAAAAGAATGGACCATGGAGATTAAGAGGCAAAATACTTAATCAACGGTGGAGCATCAAAGAGGAGCAATCCATGTGCACAAATATCCTCCAATGAGAAAATAGGAGTTGACTTTTGTGTCCACATGAGACAAAAAGTACTTTTTCCCTTTTCATAAAATAAGAATAATACTTTGTTTGTGCAACTTAGGATACGAAGAAAAGGGGGGCTTTTTATTTATTAAAAGGGGAGAAAATAGTCCTTTTAATAAATAAAAACTTTAGGATAAAATGGCTAGCCCAAGGCAAATAATTGAAAATGATAAAATAGGATTTGATCAAGAAATTGATAGTGTTGAAAAATATTGATTATTGATCAAAATGATTCAGGGTTGATAAATCAAATAAATGGGGCCCAAAGTCTAGGCGACCATTTTTTGGTGCATACATTTGCCCCTCTTTGACTAATGTGTGATCGATTTGGGAACACATGTAGTCAAAGAATGAAGTTGAAATGTGAGATTAATTTGGGATCACAAAACAACTTAGATGTGAGGTCGATTCGGGATCACACCTGAACAAACATAAACAAAGGCCTTTGAACATGAGGTCGATTCGGGATCACATTCAAAGTAAGAGATAAGACTCTCAAATTTGAGTAAAAGCTCACAAAAGATGTCTGAATCAAGAAAATAAGGAAATCAAGAATAAAAATCCAATAGATACTGCCCCCTCGGAATCAGAATCGAAATCAAGTAGAGGAGAGACAACAACTGATAAAAGATTTGATCAAATCAAAATGAAATCATAATCGAATGTAAAGGTCAATAGGGTAACCAATAGGCAATGAAACATGCCCCAGTGATGAAGCAGAAGAATAGAAATAGAAGACTAGAAATAGAGTGAATGAAAGACTAAAAAATTTGAGAGACATGGAAGGAAGAAAGTCCATCGAAAATTGGAGAATTATGCCTCAAAAGGTCAATCAATTGCATAGAAGAAGAAAAATTTTGAAACGTAATTTTGACAATCTCAGATTTTGATTTCAAGTCCGAAAATGGATCCAGGACGTCGAAATTAGCTAGGGGTGCAATTTTCGCACAATTCTGAGGTGTTTTAAAAATTAGTCAAAAAGTCAAAATGCTATAGGAATAGAAAAGGATGTGATGTGAAAGACAAGAAGTGAAAGACATGATCAAGAAGAATCAGAAGATGAACACAGTTGATCGACTAGTCTGTAAATGATGAAAAGGAGTGCTCTCTCCATATGCAAAATGCAACACTAGACTAATCATGAACCTAAAAATGCAAGGTACTATGAAAGTGGTTGACTTGCAAGGTCACAACACTTATAGACATCTAATTATCATCATCGAGCTTTATTGGTAGCGTCATAAAATCATACAATGCACACTAGTATGACAATGTGAATATGAATATGATCTGTATCAAATAGAAATGTGGAAATCCCACCTAGGCATCAAAGACATATGGGTCAAGATGACTAATGCAATGAGATTACCTAAGTTTGATATGGCAAGATTATGCTTGTATCAAAACACATGAAAGTCAGGATAACTAGAAGCATGCACTCCCAAAACAGTCAAGGATAATACCTTGTCAACCCCAAGTGTCAAGTAAGACCAGCATAAATGCTCATGATAGTTAGGATCAACAAAATATACCCACAAGTAGATAAAGAAATAAAACATGCTCTCATACCCTTTAGTCTTCTAGCTATGCATCATCAAAAATTTCTCAGGGAGAGACCACTCATCAAAGAAATCCTCATAGACAGCACACAAAGAAAAATAAAGTCAACATATCTCAACAAGTTGATTATCTAAGTGCGTGTGTGTTGGTCATAGAGTCAAACTTTGAGTATCACATTTTCAAATGAGAAATATCACATCAAACTTAGACTATTGGGTAAGACATCTGATAAGTGTTAAGAAACACTTGACGCAAAGGTAGTGTTGAAAAACACTGTTCGGGGTGGTGTTGAAAAACACCTGTTGTGAAATGCCCCAAGAGACAAACACACCTAAAGGACCTATGCTAATAGTTATGCCCCCTAGACAAAGGTAAAGACCAATTCTAGACTAAGCCAAATAAGGTCAAGGTATGATGGAAAGGCTCAGTGTCGAGGACGCATGCTAAAAGACAAGGGTACAAAGGCCTCAAGTAGCGCCTGTTTCCAGGTTTTCACCACTTGGATTCTTTTTTTTAATTTTTTGATTTTTTTTCTTTTTTTGTATTTTTGCTACCAAGACGCCTGTTTCCAAGTTTTCACCAAGGCACTTTTTCTATTTTTTTTTTTGAATTTTTTGCATTTTTTAATTTTTTTGTATTTTTTCAAGACTGTATATGCTTTTTAGAATTTTTTCAGCATCATATATGAATTTTTTTAATATTTTTTTAGGATCATAAAATATGTACAAAGGATGCCCCTAGATAGAAATGGGCATCAAACTCCCAAGCAATATCACATTGTGTAGTCCCAATGTCAAGCAAGGTGGAGAACAAGAGGGATTAGCAAGCCAGTGAATGAGATGGAGGAAAGGAGAATGAAGGTGAATGGAGGGAAGAAATCCTCAAGGTCAAACTCCTCAAGAGTACCCAAGCTAGGAAAAATTATCATGTAAAGCGCATTTGGACAAGCAATGAAAGGATAGCATAGGATAAGCCTCAAAAGTGCACTGCAAAAGAAGGAAGGGATGTAGTCCAAAGGAATAGACATGTCAAGAGACTTCATAACATCATGTTTTACTCTTTTTATTAGATAAAGACCAAGGGGGAAAAAGATAGCAAAAGGATATAATGAAGGGAGAAAAATAGATATGAAGGCTAAAAATGAAAGGAATGAAAGCAAGATCATCTTAAGATAGTTCACAAGATAGCCAATTGTTCGCGCATAGTTCAACATTGTCAAGATTAAAGATGGAATGGAATGGATGAAATATGTAGAAGAACTACGCATGATGCTTGATTGCCAGGTTTTCATCACGGTACTTATCCTAGGAACACAAGGGAGTGGTTTTCACCATAGGATGAATTTATTTCTCTTTACTTTTGCTACCAAGGTGCCTGTTTCCAGGTTTTCACCATGGCACATTTTCAATTTTTTCAATTTTTTTTTTTTTCTTTTTGAATTTTCTATTTTTTCAATTTTTTTTTCTTTGGAAGAAGGCAAGATTTTTAGATAATTCTCCTTGAAAGGATAAACCATGATATGCTAAGGATTCAAAATGATATGCTCAAAGATGCTGATAAGAAAAAGGAAAATGGAAGAGAAAAATGGAGGATAAGGCTTTATGTAAAGCAAGTGAGGTTGGAAGATAGGAAGAATAGGCAAATGAGGAAAAAGGATAGAAGGTAGAAGGATAATGAATGGAAGGATTGTGAATGGGTAGATGGAAAGGAAGGCAAGATCAACATCAACACACACCTTGAAGGGTGGTGAGAGGGTGGAGGAAATGTGGGAATACGAGAAGGAATATGGTGAATGTTTAGTAGAGGTTGTGGTTCAGGCACATGGAATGGAAGAATGTTTTTGGAAGAAGATGAAGTGGAAGCCTTTGGAAGCTTGAATGTCAACTTCACTTTTTGTTCAATATTAGACTCTTTCAAGAGAGACTTTAGAATCCATATAGCCTTAGGCTTTTTATTTCCTTTTGATGATTTAGAGAGAATATTTTCAATGATGGATTTTGGAACCCATACTTGTCTTGTAGTTTTCTTCTTAGATATCTCTTTTGACTTGATGCCCCCATGTCGATTAGAGGAGACATGGTGATCTTTTTTTTTTAATGGATTCTTGTATTGCTTCTTTTTCTTGTATTGAACATTTAAGTTACTTCCAAAAGACTTGGGACTTGTGGAAGAAGAAGGAGGATATGACTAGTTTAGATGGGTGGATGAATGAAAAGGATTCAAGGGTATGCATCTATGTTGATCTTGAGGAAAGATAGGAGATGAAGGGACGTAAGGACCCAAAATAGATGATGAATTAGGAGAATTAGGAGGGGAAAGTGAAGGGACATAAGGACCCAAGATGGAAGGAAGACATGAATCCCTTAGCAATGGTGGAAGAGGTCCAAGGATGGAAGTGGAAGATGAAAAAGGATAATCAATAAGTTCATCAGCATCTATATCACAACCAAGGATATCAACATCTTTAAAGTGAGCATTAGAATTTTCAATAGGATCTTGGACATCTTGAATAGGAGCAATTTCTTTGATAGGATCATTCAAAGCTTGCGAAGACTTAGGAAGAGTAGAAAGCGGAAGTGAACATGGAGTGGTAGAACAAGAAGATGGAAGGCTTTGATCTTGACAAGGATCTTTGGATAGCATAAGCGCATCATTGTCCTCTTGATTTTCAATAGGCTTAACATTGGAAGTAACAACACCATTTTTAATAACCTTAATGGAAGTATCATCTTTGGAAAGCGCAAGTGTAGTAAGGTTATTTTTTTTATCAATAAGCTCAACGGTGTGATTAGTAGCTTGATCTTGCTTAGGAGAAGATTTAAGACATGGTGGAATAGATGAGGAAGGGCGTAAAGGATCGAAAGAACCATGAAACGAATGAGAGATATTATAAATAGGATTGGATGACATGGAGGGTTCTTGATCTTGATCTTTCTTTATGTTCTTTTTTTTATCATTTTTAGAGTCCTCTTGACATGAAGCCACTTCTAAGGACAAGGAAGCATATTGGAGTTGTATGGAAGACTTTGGAAGAGATGGTGAAAGACTAGCTGAAATAGCCATTATAGCATTTAAAGGCTTAGGCTCTTTAGGTTTAGCATTATTGAAAGTATTTGCAACCAAGTGAAGGTTAGCTTGAGTATCTTTAAGAGGTGGCCCTTGAGAATAACTATAGGGAACCGCATGAAAAGCATTAGGATTTGAATTAGATGAAGTATTTGTGAAAGATTTGGAAGACTTAGCGACTTTAGGAAGTGTGTGGGTATTGGAGGAAGTAGAGGATGGAAGGGAACCATCACAAGACAAAGGTTCAACATTAACATGATTTTGCTTGAGAGTGAGATCTTTATTTTTAGCACGAGAGTTATTAGAGGAGAAATGCTCATAGTATCTACGTTTATAATCAGCACGAAAAGATTTCTCTTCCTCAATAGAAGTAGATGTATCATATTGTTCACAAAAAATATCATATTCTCTTTCAAAATCAGAATCATATGGATCTCCATCACAATCTACCCAATAAGATGACCCTTTAGTAAGCCTAAGCACACGACGAGGAGGACTCTTAGGAATGGAAGCATCATAGGTATGGCTAAATTGTCCATCGTCATAGTCATCATAGTCATCATAGGTGGGTGTGTCACTCTTTGTGGAAGAGGCATCATAAGGACTATCACATTGCTCTTTATGGTATGTCTTCTAAAGAGAAGGAAGATTCTTAGGAGAAGTAGAAGAGGAATGAGATTGTGGAGAAGAGGAAGGTGAAGACCTAGTGGAAAAAGAAGACTTGGATAATGAGGAATTCGAATAATGTTTAGAAGAGTCATGATAAGATTTGGAAGATGAAGAATGTGAACAATGTTTAGAAGAATCATGATAAGACTTAGAAGATGAAGAATGAGAATGATGTCCGGAAGAGTCATGATAAGACTTGGAAGATGAGGAAGAATGAGAAAACTTAGATGATGAAGAATGTTTAGAAGAAGGAGGTTGTGATATGATCATGTCTATGATCCTAGCAAAGACATCTGATTTAATTATCTTTTCCTTTATTTTTGTCATAAGTTTATCATCCATGCAATCTTTGGAGGAACAAAGATACTCTTCAAATTTAGCAATGAGTTCAAGATCATCTATTCTCAAGAGAGGCTCCTTAACAAGATAGTTGAAATTCATGGTTCTAGAAAAGGAGGAATCAATCATGGAAGAAATGAATAGAAGAGATGAGTAGAAGAGTGTAGACTAGATAATAAGAGGAAAAGAATCAAGAAGAAGAAGAAGAATTTCCCATGGGAATAGAAGACTTTAGCAGAATATGGGAAATGGAGAGGAAAGAAGAAGACTAAGAGTTATCTTGTGCAATTGATACCATAATGTTCATTGAGATGTTGAGCAACATGATAATACCTAGGATCTGACGACTGGAGGTCATTTCCCTTGACTAACTTGGTATCTTGTTGTAACTGACATGAAAGAAAGAAACTCTAGGTGATAAGTCAATCTTTTAAAGTGCCAATGCCAACCTAGGATAATTAATATTCTCTATTGTCCAAGGAGAAAATGAAAAGATAGAAAATAAAAGGCGTCACCAACACTGTCAAAGAGGTGCTTCAAATCAAAGGGTGAATACCCTTGCACTTTTGAATCAGGAGGTTGGACTTAGCCAAAATTCAAATCAAAATTGAGATATATGAAAAATGATTTGGACAATAGTAGGATCAGAATTCTCAATTCTAAAGACAAACTTTTCACTAGGAATAACTCTCTAACTTGACAAATTATTTTCAAGGTAACCTTATAAATCAATTGAGATGATCCTTAGAAGCTTAAAATCAAAAATTTGCAGTCAAAACAGGTTTCTAATAGTAAGGTTAGATAACCTACTCAAAGGTCAAGTCATACTAAGGCAACTTAAATGACTGAAACTAAGAATACTGTTGAAAACTTCCAGGCGACAAACTCCAGGTAGGCTGGGCGATAAACCTAGGACTAGGTGATACTTCACATAATACCAGGCAATATACCTCGAAACTAGTAGGTGACAAACCTAATAATTGTCAGGCGATATAGTTCCAGGAGAACTATCGCATGATATTTGTCTCTTAAGCAGGCGATACTGATGTAGTTTTTGACCAAATGTGTGCAAAATTTTGAGTTTTTAAGGTCTGATTTCAAATATCTGGATCTGAGGGTGAAAATGTCTGATTTCAATCACAAATTTAATAGCATTTGGACAAGTTTGCAAATAGTAGGGGATAAAACATGTCTTCAAACACTTGAAACAAGGGCAAAAGCAACCTTGCCAAGACAAACACTTGTGATATTCAAAAGTAAAATTGCACCCTATGAATGCTACCGATTGTTTGTATGTTGAGAATGTTTACACTGGTATCACACAATCGAAGACAATTCAAACAATATCTACCTACAAGACAAGGCTCAATACTTACCAACTTAGCCCACAAATTGATGCCCCCTTGCCTCACACCAAGTGGTTTCCCACAAGAGATATTGGTTTTGTGATGGAAGTGTCAAACAACACAACCAAAGGGACACATATGGTGAGTATCTTGGGGTGATCTGGGTTAGTCCACTTGGATCAATCCTTGCACTAAGAAGATAAGTGGCTAAAATAGGTGGCCTCTAACCTATGGTTCTTAGTAAGGGCTTTCGTTCATAACACCCCTCTTGCTCCTCATAAAGGACTCAGACCTCGTGGCCTCAAGAGTACCTTAAGCATTCTTGCTCAATGCTTTCTCCATGGTCGCAATCCCATGAGTTACTCACATCAAGCGAAGACAAGTGTTATGTCTACCAAGGTTTTTAGTGTCTGAGGTAGCCTTGAGATTATAGTGAGTTGGAATAGCCGGCAAAAGGCTTGTCCCCACTTGGGTCATTTCTCTTGATTGCTCAAGAGCAGGCCCGCTAAAAGATCTTAAACTAAACAAAGAATGGATGATTTTTGAGGTTCAAGGTTTTTGGTTCACCACAAGGGTGAAGAGCATACTCCCCTATCTCAAAAACTTCTCCCAAACACACCAAGCAAAATCAATTACCCCCTTGCTTCCAAAACCTTAAGATGGGTCAAGATTTTTTGGTTCACCTAAAGGTGAAGAGCATACTTTTCCTACCACCTCAAAATCTCTTTCACAAGGTATTAAGATTCCTAAAACAATTAGTAGATGCCACACTTGAAAGGAAATAAATCACAAACACTTGAATTTTTTTTTTCTTTTTTGCTTTTGATTATGCTTTGGGCAGCCCTGCAAAAACCATTAGTAGCCCTTTAGTATGCAATTTATGACAATCTCCTTCAAGAAAAGCCCCTACAACCACAACTTGTTAGACAATTATGGTTAGGGAAATCCAAAATCTAAATGGAAATGATGCAAAAAAATGACTAATCTAGGCTAAGAAATACAAGTTAGATCTATCTAAATGCAATAAAGTAAACCAGCAAACTAAATATGATTAGATTCGGATGGTAAAACTCAAATTGCAACTCTCTATCAAATCAGGAAATATACCTCAGACTTCACCAGAATCGCGTGACATAGTTTCCTGTAATCAGGCGATATACCTCAGTCTGGGTGATACACTTCAGAACATGCGGGCGATACTTCGCGCGATGCCAGGTGATAGACCTTAATACTGGCGGGTGATTCTTCCTTTGCATGAAGTGTCACACTCGTATTATAAGGTCTATCATGAGATAATCCTGAGAAGTGTCACGTGATACTCTGAGACAGAAAAATAGAGAACGCAAAATATTCAAAAATTAATCTAAAAAATGATGAAAATGCAAAAAATTAAAGGACAAAGTCTATCTACTCTACCCCACGGTGGGTGCCAAAAATGTATGGTGTAAAAGTGACCACACTTCTATGAACCATTACTTGAAAGAAAAATCAAGAATGAGCCCTCACAAATCGATCCATAGCTCTCTATGCATGGAGTTGCAAAGGACTTTGATAAATTTGCTCTCAGCTAGAGCTACAAACTAGTGACCTTGCTAGTCAACCACACAATGAGAGATTCACAATGAAGACAAGGGAAATAATGTCAATATCTCCAAATGGAATCAAGGTATGAAAATGCAATGCAAATCTAAATGATGATGCAAAACTAATCTATCAAAATGAAAGTACAATGCAACTATGAAAAGAAATAACAATGGATTACAATCTTTCTAATTAAGCTATGTGAGACTAAACTATTGCATAAAAGGAAACTAAATTAATATGTCATGATTATGCAACTAAACAAAGGAACTATGCAACTAAATGAGATGCAACAATGAAAATCAAGTCTTCAAAGCTTGATGTAGAATGTCTTCAATAAGCTCCAAATAACCTAGAAAACCTGCAGCATAACATTAGCATAAAAGAGATGGATATCTATATGTGAGGAAGAGATGTCTCCTTTTATAGGAAATAAAAAGGAATGGACCATGGAGATTAAGAGACAAAAGACTTAATCAATGGTGGAGCATCAAAGAGGAGCAATCTATGTGCACAAATATCCTCCAATGAGAAAATAGGAGTTGACTTTTGTGTCCATATGAGACAAAAAGTACTTTTTTCCTTTTCATAAAATAAGAATAATACTTTGTTTGTGCAACTTAGGATAAGAAGAAAAGGGGGGCTTTTTATTTATTAAAAGGGGAGGAAATATTTCTTTTAATAAATAAAAACTTTAGGATAAAATGGCTAGCCCAAGGCAAATAATCGAAAATGATAAAATATGATTTGATCAAGAAATTGATAGTGTTGAAAAATATTGATTATTGATCAAAATGATTCAGGGTTGATAAATCAAATAAATGGGGCCCAAAGTCTAGGTGACCATTTTTGGGTGCATACAGATACCACCTGATGCAATCAAGGATGGTGGATCCAATGAAGGACAGTCCAAACTTTACAACCAATAGAATTACATAGCGGAATAATCAACCCAACAAATAACACAATAATTATTTCAAGTAATTTACATTAATATACCCGACTGTAAGGCCTTCCAAGTTAGGGCCAATTACAAATAGAAACAATTCTGCAAGATCCACAAACAGATCCAATACAATCTTAGCTAGTTTAGCTTCGAAGATAATTAGAAGCTGATAGAAACTCTAAGGTAGATCTAAACTTGAGCTCGCAAGCCTCCAAGCAATCTCCTTGTCTCCAAGTGTGCAACCACTAGCTCTGCTACAAAAAACTATCAGATAATAATCTAATCTGCAAGCTCATGCAAGACCTTTCCACAACTTCGCCAACTTTAGCTTTCAGAACCTCAGATCTGATTCGCTAAGCCTTCAAGTTATCAACTTCTACAGTCTCCTAATGATCCTCCCATCTATCCCTAAACATCTACCCAAACATTCTATAAATACCAATCATCAGCCACAAGTTGGCTGGATGAAACCATTAACTCCCCAAACAAATAATTAAATGTCATACAAGTTGGCTTACAATTGTATACAAACATTTAATTCAGCATGTCAGCCTGTAACAATAGCTACCAACAATAAATACGCCAAGTTGGCTCAAAATATCACACAGAACTCCAGTCGGTAAGCCAAAACTACCTAGAAATAGTGAATTAGCCGAGCACGCCAGGCATCACCGAGAACCAGAGTCAATCGAGCACCGCAGGCATGACTGAGTAACACTTTCACCGAGTGCCAGAGACTACTGAGTTCCTTTAGTGACCGAGCTTCCTTCAATGACTGAGGCTTTCGGTCAAGGCTGCAACCGAGTAACACCGACCAAATACAAACACCCCATGCAGTATCACCGAGGACCAAGAATGCCCCAGTCTTCACCTTGGATGCCCCTGCATCAATTAGCATATCAGTTATGTTTTGTCTTGTTTGAAATATTTTGAGAACTAGGAGGAACAACCATTGTTTCTTTCACAGGTTCTATAGGAGGATTATTAGGATTCTCAGTAGGCTGAAAAGCAACACTAGGAGCTTGATTAATAGAACTAGAAGCCATGAATAAAGGAGGTATGGAAGGCATAGGCAAAAGACCACGGTTAAGATCCATCTAAGGCATGCTTAACTCAAGAATCTTACAATTTTTATAGGCTTGATATGAACGACAAAGGTTATCAGGTCGAGAAGGACATGAATTAGGTAATGAAGGCCAAAAGAAGTCAAGTGTAGCACAATCCCTGGGCCTAGAAGGTTGATATAAACTATGATTAATCATCTTCACTTCTTCATCATGAATGAATTTAAGACACTTATGGATAGGAGAAGCAATGACATGCATGGCATTCAACCAAGGAAAACCTAACTTTGTTGGAATGGAGAGATAGGGTACTAAGAGGGGAGGGGTGAATCAGTGCCCTCAAAAACTTTAACCCCCAAAACTTAATAAAAAAATAGTAGTAACCTTCATATATAACTTGAATCCATTGCATGCATCATTCAGTCAATTAATTTGCAAAAGTAATTAGCATGAAATCAACAATAAATCAGTCACATAACACAAGTATTTTGGTATCGCAAAAACCCTTGTTAGAAGGTAAAAACTGTGGTGGGGATGACACCCACAAATCTTTACTACTACAGATAATAAAGTATGCCGGTTAAGGCTACAAGTTGTGATCACTTCTGGTGATTTTACCCTGTTAGGAGTAACAATTTAGATCAGCTAGATCTACCTAGTTATAGGATTTCAATAACACTATTTGAGTGTGCACTCAATTAAGAGATTTACATAAAAGACCGTTAGGTCTACTTTGTTAAGAGATTTTACCAAACTCTGTTACAATGATTAGAAAATAACATGATGTATCTGCAAATGACAACTCAACCTTGTCTGATATAGATCAATGTAGTATAGATTATATATCACCTCTGTATGTGTAGATCTTGTCTTTGATATGCTTGGTAGCCTTGTCTGATTTTGCTCAATCTAAATGTCTCTGAATTCTGATCTTCTCTGTCTGATAATTGATATATTGAAGTTGGCTTGATGCTTCAAGAACTTCTTCACTTGTTCATAACTTCCTTATCTAGCTCATGTCAAAATGACATGAAATACAAATAAATAGCATACTTCTTTTTTTGCTTAACAAAATTAGGGTACAATGTCCTAGGAAAAACCCTAAGATCTACGATGTAGAAAATTAACCTAGATCTAGCAATTACATAAAGATCATCATCACAATTAATGATTACATCTACAATAAATGATCCTTGATCTTGGTAAAACATTTATGATTCTTTTGTAACCGTCTGCATAGATAAATGTGTCATTCCTGAATACTATGTCATTTTCTGTATTGCTCAGTAAACATTGTAAATACTGCTCAGTAGTTTCATTAGTGCTCAGTGTCTAGTCTGCTTGGTGTTTACTGATGCTTTGTAAGAATGCTTCGTTGCTCGATGAAGTTTAACCGACTAGCTTGAGTAGCTTGAAGTACTTTTCTTTTACCGACTGGATTGCATAGGTAACCAATTAGTTGTCTTTGATACTAATGACAATCTTTAATGCTCAAATAGAGATAACAAACTTAACTTGAAACTGATCAGAGGTAGGAACAAAAATTAAGGTAGTGTCCACAACTTTACCACAAAGTTCAATAGGTAAGTTAATAGAACCAAATGATGGATAAAGAAAACCATTATAAGTTTGAATCCACATATCCGATGTATCATAAGAATCACATTGTAAGTTCTTCATAAAAAGATTTTCTTCAGTAATAACATTGACTAAGGATGTAGGATCAACAAGACAACCACACGTAGGTATCTTAAAAATTCGAGAATAAATACATAGAGGGGACCATTAGGAGCTTTAATAGTCTCAGAATCATCAAAGGTAATCAAGAGTTCCCTATGTCTTTTATTCTTACGTTGTTTTCAAGGTTTAGGTTGAGGTTTTAGTTTAGGCTTAGGTTGAGGTGGAACTTGAATTTGACTTTGAGATTGAGGCTAGGGTGGAGATATATATTGAGACAAAACAACATGCTCCACATGGTTAACAATATGATTGAGATCATCCATCTTTGAATCTGTTAGAATTTAATCTTTCCTTGGTAATTTATGTATTTAAGGATAAACCAAGGTATCCTAATGTATTCGTTCTTTAGTCCAAGTGGGAGGACATTTAATATTTGTAATTTCCTTTACTAAGGAAAATAGATATTCCTCCTTATGAGGAATCCTACACTTGTCTCACATACTAGTGAAATGTGGCATTCACAGAAATGGGAGTTACAATGTAACTCCTTTCTCACATCTCTATTAAGAGATGTCTCTCCTCTCATTCTATGAGATTCTTCTTTTTTGAATATTGTATGAGCTAAGCTCACTCACTCTCTCTCTCTCTCTCTCTCTCTCTCTCATTCTTAGGCATATTTTTTCCACTTTCATTAATATCACGGGGGTTTTTTTTATGCTTTTCCCCCTTCAAAATATTGTCTCCTTGTTTCATTGTGCTTGGTGACTGCTCCTAGTTTCTGTGATTATTCATGGTAACACTTCTTTTCTTTGCTCATTGATTAAACAATTTCCCAACTCTATATTTTGTTATTATCATTTTAACATGGTATCAGAGGAGGTTGGTTTAATCTTGTTTTGAGTGTACAGGTGAAGGAGCTACCATATCTTGGAGCACTCCAATATTAGAGACTCTTGAGAGAGTTTTTGCTAGTATATTTTTTTTACTAATCTAATTAAGTTAAAAAAATTGAATTTTTTTTTAGGTTTGGCTGGTTTACCGCCAAACCCGATTTTATCTAGTTGGTTACTTTTTATTAACGTATTTAATACAAATTTTTTATTATCAAAATCTCAATTCTTTTTGATAAAAAAATAATTCAAATTTAAATCTTAATTTTCTCATATTATTTTTTTGTTTATAATATTAAATCTAGTTTTTTCTAATATTATAATATAATGTTTAAAAGTTTAGTTCAAATTTTGGTTCATGCCTTATAGAATATTTTTTCAAATTTGTTATCATTGGTTCTAAAATTAGGTTACATACATTTTTTTTAATAAAAAATTATATCATTTAGTTGCTATTCTGGCTTGCTCATTCTAACTTTATTCCTTTCTAATTTGAGTCTTTGCTTCTCATCATTTGCATGCATTTTTTAGTCATGCGCTCCTCTTAATCATTGCATCCTCTATTTTTTGCCTATCCTTGCAGGCATTTTTCTCTGCATGCGAGGTCTTGTTCGGTTGCTAACCTTTTTGATTTGTCTTAGCTGTCTTGGCTCGTAGTATTCTGCAATGCCTTCACTATGGATTTTTTTCAACACCATTTTTTCCTGATTCTGTATGTTTAGTATCTTCGGGTTTTATCAGTTTAAGCCTGTTGGTGCCATTTTTTAGTATAGAGATTTTATTGTTTTTTCTTTAGCAAGTCGACTTCTTTAAGTGATTTTTTTTGGAGAAGTTTGCACCTTATTGAACGGTCTGTGCACAATATTGATCGGGCTGTGCAATTCACTCTTATTAATATTATTAGAGGTTGTGATCTTTCGGTGATCTTTTCAGTTAGTTTCGATAGCGTGGTTCGATCAATTTGCCTTCATCTCATATCTTTTTTAGATCCTTCGAAAAGATAATATTTTCATTTGCATGCATCGCCCTTGCACTGTTCATTGTCAATATCAACTATAATCTATAGTTGTATTTGAGAGAAACATAATTTGTGAAGTTTATATTACTGGTTCCTAGGAAAGAAAGGCCAGCACTTTGCTTCTTTGTATTCGACTATGTTTCATTTAGTCTTTATGAAACTGGTTTAAATAAGAAAATTCAGTTAACTCCATTTTTTGCATTCTAAAAACTCGTAGTTAACAAAGGTTCTATTCCTTGTTCAGAGGTTTAGATTCGAAGTTGTGGGTGGCAGCTTCTGTATCTCTTTCTTTTCTTCAGGCATCCAATTTTGCCTGGCACAAACACGGACCTAGATTTGAAGTAGGGGATGCATGCAATATAGAGTAGCATCTACCTACTTCCCTTCTCATCACCCAAGTTCAAGGCGGTTATTTGTTAAAACCAACGTGTGGAGTATTTCCATTTCTCTTTCTTACATTTTTGTTTTTGCTTGTTCTGAGGTTCAAGTGGTGTATCCACTATCTGTCTACTTGCATATGTTTTTTGCTTGAATCATAGTGTTCTTTCGTAGTGGAAGCTGTGAGTGTCATTAGGGCTCTGATTTGAATTTTTATAGCTTGTTTTTTTTGCATATTCACAGCGTTGTGATCCATTTCTTTTGTTTGACCTTGGGTATTGGAGCGGGGATCTGTCCTTGTGCTTAGTTGTGTCCTTGTGCCTAGACGCTAGCTCCTGCAGTCTAATATATATATTGTTTTTGGCAGTGTGTGACTTCTCTACCCGTGCTTCAAGTTTAGTTTTTTTGTGTGCTTACTTTAAGACTTTCACCCCAGCCCTCTCCGACCCACTTCTCCTCCACCGCTTCAAGATCACAGTGGCTAGTTGGAGAACTTTGTTTTCTCGCATCCCTCAACCCGCAACCCTCGGGGAAACCACAAGTTTGTTTATCAATATTCATTGCTCTTGCTTCTTAGTTTTTTTTTTCACCGAAGGGCTTCAGTTAAAAATCATTTACCATTCTTGCATGTAAAAGCTTCTTGTGTATTCAGGAGAAACCGGGCACTTGGTTCCACTTAATGTTTAATAGTTTATAGATTATTGTTATTTGTTTTTTGTTTATTGTTCGTTGTGTTTCTCCTGTGGTTCGACCTCGGAAGAATTTTGTGGACATAATCTTATCAAGATCATAGCGGCAGACATCCATCAATTCTGCTAGTTTTTTTTGGAAAAAGTTGCATGATAAATTAGAATTTGTTAAGTACTTCTTAGACTTTTGTAATTTTTTGAGCCTTTTGTAATGCATTCTCTCATTCTCGTTATTTTGATTATTTAAAAAAAAAAAAAAAAGTTGCTTTATATATTCCTTTTTTAAAAAATAAATATAACTATCATTTGTTAATTTTAAAGGCTTTGGCCTATTGTATTTGATATATGATATTAAAGGTTTAGCTTCAAGGAGTTTTTTTAGCAAGTGTATAAATTTTTTTGTGGTTGTAGTAATAAATCTTTCATTCTAGGGTTTGTCCTAACTTCATAGTTTTACTCTGGTTGTAGTTTTTTAGTTAGACCCTTATTATTATTATTTATTCCTTATTCTAATATGCTTTTATTTACTCATTTTTTTGCTAACGTTTGCAGGTTTGACTCATTTTCTTTATTAACTCCTTCAGTATATAAGTTCAACTAACGTTTATTGCAATCTTTTTTTGTTTTTTTCGGGTCCTAACGTTGTTTTTGCAGGGTTAGTTTTTTTTTTTTTATAACTCTGTTGATCTTCTTAGTTTATATCAGTTTTTCAAATGCACAATAACACTTAGCTTCAATTCATCTTCTAACTCAAGTTTTAATTCAAAGTCATTTTTAGATTCAATTCAGTTGGCTAACATTCTTTTTTTGTAGGTTCATTTATGTTCTTTATCTCGTTCTTTTTGCAGGGTTGTTTTATTATTATTATTTTTTATTTTGTGCATGCTCTTCTTGCAAGAGATTCTTGTGTTATTTGTTAATCTATAACAGCTTAACCAAGTTTTTTTTGCTCTGCAGTGTTCTTAGTTTATGTTTTCCCTTTTTCCTTGCATGCCTCTTTGGCATAAAATGTTATAGCTTTCTGCTAGTGCATGCAAGTGCATATAGTTTGATTTAAGTTCTTTTCTATTTTCTATTCGATTTCTCTTTTTTTCTAGTTTAGATCCTGTATTTAAGCATGACTACCCTGATGCTAGAAATTAAGTTAACCAGTACAAATTATCATGCATGGAAAATGACCTTCATCTTTAGATTTAGACATATTTTAGAGATTGCAACTGATGCCAGTTCAAAACCCGCAACCTCTGCTCCTCAAGCTGACCAAACTACTTGGCAGACAAAAAATGAGGAAGCACTTGGTTTAATAGGGATCTCCTTAAGTCCCAAATTGTATGTTTTAATTTCTACTTGTATAGAAGCCCATCAGGCTTGGGACATCCTGAAAAATACCTATGATAGTGTAGATGAGACTCAAAAAATCCAGCTTCAAGACCAACTTGAAGACCTTAGGTATACTGATTTCAACTCTGTTGATGATTTCTTGCTCAAGTTTGATTCCATTAAAGTCTTACTAACTGGTTTACAAATTCCTCTTTCTAATTTAAGGATAATCCATATAATTATTCGTAAATGTTTGCCTAGACAGTTCCAATAATTTATTACTAATATTTATTCTCAATTAGCTATTCCTTCTTTAGCAACTCAATTAACTTATGTCATTTTTCAAAATATGTTGCATCAAAAGGAAGCTAAATTAATTCAGTTTAGCATACTTAAATCTAATGAACATGCATATGTCTCTCAAAGTCACAATAACAATAGATCTTCTAACACTAATCAAAATTATCAAAGATCTAACAATACTAATAATTCAAATAATAACTTAGGCCAACAGTTTAATGATCATTACAATTCTAGGCCTTCAAATAACTATCATAACAATAATCATTCAAATAGGCCACATTGCACCTATTGTGGTAAAGATGGTCACTTAATACATAAATGTTTTAAGAAACAAAAGGATGATCAATCTAATTCTCAAAACTATTCAAATGGAAATTCTAATGGAAATCAATCTCGTTCTGCTTTTACTATCTATTTTAATGCTTCTAAACCACCTAAATGGAATATTGAGAGTAATGCATCTCAACATGTTCAATCTTATAAGGAAGTCTTGGATTCTTTGCAACCTGATTCTATGCATATTCCTATTTCTTTAGCTGATAATTATTGCTGTCAAGTTAAAGGAACTAGTAATGTTTTTGGTCCAAATGGTCAATTACATGATGTGCTTTATGTTCCTGATTTGAAAACTAACCATATTTTTGTTCCCTTTGTTTCTACTCCTAACATTAAGGATAATACTCATACTCTTCAAAAGGATAATGATGAACTAAATGATAGTAATGATACTCCTAATGATTTTGTTCCTTCTAGTAGTAGCAGTGATGATGATGATGATAGTAATAATCTATTTACTCCTCCTTGCTCTCATGTTGATGATATGTTTGACCAAGAAGAGGAAATTATATCTAACTTTCTTAATGCTACTTTGCAGGATATGTTTATTACTCAAGATGAAATTCATGCTGATAGTACTAATCCTATGACTGCTATGGAGGTTAATGATAATGATGCTTATATTAACTCTCATATAAATGCTTCATATTATGATGAATACACTACATATTTGTCTTATGCAACAAATAGTTGCATTTTTGATTCTATGACTCATGATTCACATTCTAATGAACATGTTACAAATTTGGTTTGTGCAACTGAAGATTGCATTTATGATTCTATGACCCATGATTCACAATATGATTTTTTCCAAAGTGTTACTGATTCAGCACTAGGTGATCCCAATGATGGGCACTCTACTAGTGTTTTTTGCCTTATTGCAGGTTCAAGTGTTGACCCATCTTCATCTCTATTTTCTATGGGAAATGAACATTTAGAATGTACACATACATCTCAAGAATTTCAATGGTCTCTTAAAGATTTGGGCTCCCCTCAACATGCTATTTACTTTGCCAAAAGTCCTATGTACCATTCAAGCTCCAAAGCACAAGTTGAAGACATGCAAGATGATCAAGCCAAAGACATCCTAGTGAAGACTCTTTCAACAGAAACATCTCAAATTTATTGTAAACATTTGGGTTTGATACCTATTGATGTAATTACCCCAAGTAAAGATTAAAGGGGGGTGTTAGAATTTAATCTTTCCTTGGTAATTTATGTATTTAAAGATAAACCAAGGTATCCTAATGTATTCGTCCTCTAGTCCAAGTGGGAGGACATGTAATATTTGTAATTTTCTTTACTAAGAAAAATAGATATTCCTCCTTATGAGGAATCCTACACTTGTCTCACACACTAGTGAAATGTGGCATTCACAGAAATGGGAGTTACAATGTAACTCCTTTCTCACATCTCTATTAAGAGATGTCTCTCCTTCTCTCATTCTATGAGATTCTTTTTTTTTGAATATTGTATGAGCTAAGCTCACTCACTCTCTCTCTCATTCTTAGGCATATTTTTGCCACTTTCATTAATATCACGGGGTTTTTTTTTATGTTTTTCCCCCTTCAAAATATTGTCTCCTTGTTTCATTGTGCTTGGTGAATGCTCCTAGTTTTTGTGATTATTCATGGTAACACTTCTTTTCTTTGCTCATTGATTAAACAATTTCCTAACTCTATATTTTGTTATTATCATTTTAACATGATATCAGAACAGGTTGGTTTAATCTTATTTTGAGTGTACAAGTGAAGGAGCTACCATATCTTGGAGCACTCCAATATTAGAGACTCTTGAGAGAGTTTTTGCTAGTATATTTTTTTTACTAATCTAATTAAGTGAAAAAAATTGAATTTTTTTTAGGTTTGGCTGGTTTACCGCCAAACCCAGTTTTATCTAGTTGGTTACTTTTTATTAACATACTTAATAAAAAAAAATTTATTATCAAAATGTCACTTCTTTTTGATAAAAAAATAATTCAAATTTAAATCTTAATTTTCTCATATTATTTTTTTGTTTATAATATTAAATCTAGTTTTTTTTAATATTATAATTTAATTTTTAAAACTTTAGTTCAAATTTCAGTTCATGCCTTATAGAATATTTTTTCAAATTTTTTATCATTGGTTCTAAAATTAGGTTACATACATTTTTTTTAATAAAAAATTATATCATTTAGTTGCTATTCTGGCTTGCTCATTCTAACTTTATTCCTTTCTAATTTGAGTCTTTGCTTCTCATCATTTGCATGCATTTTTTTATTCATGCACTCCTCTTAATCATTGCATCCTCTATTTTTTGCCTATCCTTGCAGGCGTTTTTCTCTGCATGCGAGGTCTTGTTCGGTTGCTAACCTTTTTTAATTTGTCTTAGCTATCTTGGCTCGTAGTATTCTGCTATGCCTTCATTGTGGATTTTTTTCAACATCATTTTTTCTTGATTCTGTATGTTTAGTATCTTCAGGTTTTATTAGTCTAAGCCATTTGGTGCCATTTTTTAGTATAGAGAGTTTATTGTTTTTTCTTTGGCAAGTCGGCTTCTTTAAGTGATTTTTTTTGGAGAAGCTTGCACCTTATTGAATGATTTGTGCACAATATTGATCGGGCTGTACAATTCACTCTTATTAATATTATTAGAGGCTGTGAGAAAGGAGTTACATTGTAACTCCCATTTCTGTGAATGCCACATTTCACTAGTGTGTGAGACAAGTGTAGGATTCCTCATAAGGAGGAATATCTATTTTCCTTAGTAAAGGAAATTACAAATATTACATGTCCTCCCACTTGGACTAGAGGACGACTACATTAGGATACCTTGGTTTATCCTTAAATACATAAATTACCAAGAAAGATTAAATTCTAACAGAATCATAATCAATATCCACAAAAGATGGCTGGAAAATGGTATTAGTATCATGTGTAGGCAAAGGATTCGTATAGATTTGGAAGTTTTGATTAGGAGGAGAGACAAATTTTTTCCCACTACCATCAAAATTATCAACAGATAAAGCATTAGAATCAATTAAATCTTGAACATTATGTTTTAAAGAATAACACTTCTCAATATCATGGTCATTCTGACGATGGTATTGACAAAAGGCTTTGGAATCAAAGGATTTGGATGCCACTGTAGCAGGTAAAAGAGGTCGAATAGGAAGTAAAGTAATCATATTAGCAGTAAAAAAATTACTCATATGCAAAGTTTCAGAAAGAGGAGTAAACTTACAATTCAGACGAAAAGCAGTGGATGTAGAAGTGGCTTTGTTGGATGCAACAACAACTTGATCAGCAACTGCATTTGCTTGCTTATTTATCTTGACATAGTTGTTAGATTTTTTTAACTTGTTTGGATTAGGAGCAACATCACTCTTATCAACTGGAACAGGAGCCATTGGAGTGTTGCTCTCAAATTGACTCACTTGTAATTGATAATGATGAAGTGTTGCACAAAGTTGTTGAAAAGAGATAAATTCAGTAAGTAGAATCTTATCTCTAATATCCTTTTGTAAATTTAAAATAAACACATGCTGAATATCAATATCAGGAACATGATAAGAAATTTGAGCATACAAATGCTTAAATCTTCCAATAAATTCAGTCAATTTTTCTTTTGTATTTTGTTTACAATGCATCAAATCAGTTAAGGACACTTGCAGACCAATGTTATTTTGAAATTGTTGAATAAAGACATTAGCAAGTTTTGGAAATGAATCAATATAGTAAGGAGGTAAGGAACAATACCATTGCAAGGCCTTATCACAAAATGTTGTAGCAAACAACTTGGATAAAATCCTATGGTCATGAGCATAGTCACTACAAAGGATTTGGAATGTTTTAACATGAGTAACAAGGTCTCCCTTACCATTGTTATTCTCAAGACGAGTCATATCGGCTTGCTAAGGAACAGGAGCACGAATAATGTCTAGGGATAAAGGACAGCCCATGTCACATTTAGGAATACTAAACTTGGATTGAGTTAAATATGCAAGTTCTTTTTGTAAAGAGGACACAGTTTGAGCCAAACTAATGATTGTGGAATAATTAGATGAAATAGGAGGCATAGACACACTAGAAACACTAGGTAAAGTGTATGAAGTGGCAAAAATGGAAGACACAATGGGGGGAACACTTGGAACCATAGTTGGAAGAGGATTGGAATAAGTAAAATGAACATTATGATAAGAAGGTTTTTAAGTAGGTAAGGACACGGGAGGAAATGTCATAGGAAGAGAGGGAACCAATGCTGTCACTAAAGGAGGAGTGTGTTGGTTCTTGAAATGGATTTTACACTCAAAGAGACACCAATATACCTAAGATTGATTTTGGGAATGGTTAGTTCCAAATATGGGGAGATCTGTAGGTAACTGGACCAACTATAGGGACAAAACTGCCCTCTGCACTTCTGGCTCTATAGAACCAAGGCGGGTGCACCTAATCTAGTAAATGAAACACTCTTTACAACACCAAGATTGGATTGAACAAAGCAGAGAATAGAAAGAAAGTTCTAAATGATAACCAATCATTCATTGAATCTCCATTGCTATGATGAGATTGATACTACATAACATAAAACTGAAAGGATAGAAAGGATTTTGATTTAAGTTTCTTGCAGAATGTAAACAACCATGCCAAACTTGAATCACTACAGGAGATACTAATTTCTGATCAGTGCCTTGTCCATTGGACAAATATATATAAAGCAGATACATAATACAAGAACAACTACTTGATTCATCAGAGATTCCAAGCCATAAACACAGTAGACCAAACTCATACATTGCTTACAAAACATCCTTTAGTTGAACCAAATGAATCTATGTTTTATTCAGAGACCTTTAACTTGATCCTAGATCAAGGCTGAGAAATGAAAACATATACACATGTAAACCCAATGTAGTGAATTAGAAAACCCAAAACTCATCAAGAATAACAAAAGGAGAGATCTGAAACTGGAACACTATATTAAGTATGAGGATTCAAACTCATGTATTGCAATATACTTTAGAATACACCACTTAGACAATATGCAAAAGATGAAGAAGGTTTTTCCATTGTATTGACATAACCAACAAAACATACTACACTCTAGACTGAGGATACACACTTAGCTTTTCAGCTTCCTATGTCAAAAAATTTCTAGCCAACACCCTCTAAATGATCATAAAAATCCTTTTATAGAAATAAGGATGCAACAAGCAAAAGATCATTTAGGTTAAAAACCCTAAACCTAACCAACAATCCCAAGGCTTGTAGGAGAATGAAATCTGATCTGATTGTACCTCTACAGAACATTCCCAGGAAATCATCTACCTCTCCCTCTGAGAAAATCAAATCAACAATTAAGACCTTGGAAGAAACAACAAATCTGATCTCTTCAATAGTCTAGAAAAATCTCTGCAAAGCAACCCAAGTTGCAAGAAATCTGATTCTTCCCCCTTTGCTTGAATCTGCAAATCAATCATGTCTGGATGAATCTACTTACCCAATTCTGATCTTAGATACAATAGTCATTACTGCTCTCACCCAACTTGTCAAATCTAAAAACAACCACTGCCATTGCAATCCTTATCTTGTACCATTTCTGAAAACATATTATATGCCTATGTTTGGATACAAATGAAACTTCCAGACATCATTTCATTTTTTAGCAACTCCAACCTTGTTAATTTTGAATATATCATATAGTTCAAACTTAATCATTTGTTTTAATTTATTTGTGGAGATGTTTAAATTTGAAGTGGGACCCATGCACCACATGGCACCATCTGATTGGCCCAACCGACCACCTCATCACCTTGTTGGACCTCTGCACATCCCTCTACTAAGTGTCACCCTCTGATTGGTTTGTCTCACTCTGATTGGGCATCCATCTCTAACCTCTCTGCTAGCTCACCTCGGGACATGTGTCAGCCTATCGCAGTCCTGCAAAGGATAACCACCGAGCACTTTCTCTTCATGCAGTAGCGACCACCGTTGGATCGACACACATCTTGAGGAGGTCAGACAACTGCCTGCTTGACTGCTCAGTCACCCCGCTTTGCCACATGTCATATTTTCATTCACTCTACTATCCACTTGGCACCAGACTGCATCATCTCACCATGTCACCACCTTAACACGTGTCAGCATGTCCTTCTTCTGCAGTGGCTAACGTCTGGGAATCTTTATGATTTTGGGGCTGTGATGTTTGTTGGATCTGACACACATCCCGAGGAGTCAAATGTCTACTTCAAGTTACGTCAAAATTTACATTATCTACATGTGGAACCAGCCGTCCACATCATCATCCTCTTGCCAATCGGACACCTTGATTCTCATGGATGCATATGCTGGCCTTCAACTGGGCATCCATACTTGGACACCATAGACTTGTGCATTTGGATATTTGAATTACTTATTTTCCTTCCACACTACAAATGTGGGATAAATCTATTGGCCTTCATAATAACTTTTTCTCTCAAAATAATACTCTAGAGTGCGTGCCCAGCTGACATGCACTACTCGGGCCCACACAACTGAACAAACCTCCACATAGCCTCTCTCTTTCTTTCTCTTTACAATATATTGGAGCACACATTCTTTTAAGAACTCCTCACCCACAACGCCCAACAAATGTGGGACAAAAAATCAATGCACAATCCACTATTTTTCTTTCCTCCAAATGCACAGACCTGCAACCCTAGCCATTTTCTTTGGATGGGGCACACACAACACCACCAAGTAGTGTGTGTGTAGCCTAAAAAGGCACGCACAACACCACCAAGTGGTGTTGTGTGCAACCCTCAACATATTAATGCTTCTCCCTTTGAAAATGCTCATGGCACTGGGTGTGCCTAGCCTTAGTTTTGCCTCCAGCCTTTGTCTATTCTTTGCAACCCTTATTAACATTTGCAGCCCTCCATACTTGGTGCGTAAAGCACCTTCCCCTTGGTGTGTGCGCATCAACACCTCTTACAAAGAAAAATGTATAAATTGGTGTGTGCAGCACCAATACTTAGTACACATAGCTCATTGCTAAATACATTTTGTAGCCACATTGCTTGCAGCCTCCAAAAAATATCCATATTGAAAAAGAAGACCATACAACCAATGAAAATAGCATGCACCCTTTGAAATCAAAGCATCCATAGTAAAAATAGAGGGAGGTATGTTAGTGTAAAGAAAATGAAGGCATGATAGGGAAGAATGAATACAAGTACGCGTGAGGTAAGAATAAGAACATGTTTAATGAAGAATAAATGCCAAGTGTGCATGTGGTGGAAAACAAAAGCATGCTCAGCATGGGAAAGAATAGACTAGAAAAAAAGAGAAACATTTAGTTTTGAAAATGAAGAGGTGCATAAATAGATAACATGCTTTAAATTATATTTGGAAGAAAATGGAGTAATTCCATTGCGCAAAAACTGGGAAGCCTGGAGCCATGAAAACTTCTAAAAGTTTAAAATAATTCAAAAAATCAAATGGGTCATCACCAGATTTCAAGAAACCCACAAACCTTTAGTACTACCTTTGTAAACTGGCTTGTTCTGACTTGTTCAACAAACACAAAATACAATCACTGTGAACTGCCTCTTAAGAGGATGCAATAAAATATCAAATGAAATGCTGAGGTCGAACCACTGATGGTGAAAAAATATTCATCTACAAAGATTACAAAAAAATGACCCTCAACTCAAAACAAGCATTTGACATAAAGTTATGAATTCCTGAAAATGGTTACTTTGCAAAGTTATCCTGTCTGCACTATTCATCAGCATAAAACACTTTTTGTCTGATCTAGCAATAATGCAAACAGAATCCTCATAGCATGAAACCTTGGATGAATTATCTCTCTCATGTATATAAAACAATACTATAATCATATTCAACAAATGATCAACTGGCTATCCAGACATAATCTTCAAAGTCAGCCACTTAGAACATCCTAAACTGAAAGGTAGTGAAACCATAGAAATTGCATTTAGAACTAGCTGAGGAAAGGGGTCAAATGGATTGGCCACAATCTGAAACTCATTGGGGGGAATCATTTCCATATCTATAGTATAAACCAACCTTTAATTCCTCCTAATCACTGATTGGATGCAATTTGCATGGTCTCAAAGTAGGCTACTTCAAATTCCGCATTCCCACATTCAGTAAAACTAAATAAAATGCAAACAAAAGTGCCTTAGTAAACTGATCATACAAACCTTTAGGAATCAGAAAATGGGCACAAAGACACACTCTCATGCCTAAAATATGATGCAGTATTCCTTTCATCATGACTATCATCTGGGTGTTAGATAGAAACCTCTGAAGTAGGCCATTCAATGAAAACCCGACAGAATACAAAGTGCAGATTTGAGCACTGACCTTGAAATGGGTATCTCTGAAACTTATCAGAATTGAGATCTGGGAGTTGTAACCAATTGCATATGCTAAGTGAAAGGCAAGGAACACATGTCCCAAGTTCCATCTTATGAAAATCAACAGGCCTCCCTTTATATGCACTTGAACTTGGGTCTTTTAAAATGGTCTTTTGAAGCGTTGAACCTGGCCTTAGGAGAAAACTTTCTAAATATGGGCTCAAAACTAGTTTGGATTTTAGAGTCCCAATAGTGGCTCTAGATGGGGACACATGCCCCTTGTGTGCATGTAGAGAATATTGAATCTTTGGTACAACAAACCACCCACCGGTCACAAAAAATAGGGAAACCTCCTCACAAAAACTTGTAAATGAACAAGGAACAGGAAAGAAACACACAATTGAAAGGAAACAACTGTACAATATATACATTATTTTCAAAGGCTCAAAGCCTCAAAACTGAAATCATTGTTTACCTCTGTCAAACATCTGATTTTCATCCCCATATGAGACAAGCCATCTAAAGATATCATGACAAATTTGCTGCCTACATATGTGAACATTCCTGGGCTGACAAATTTTTTTATATTTGTTACAGTCCACATTCTTCCAGTCACAATCATCCTTATTCTCATATTCCAGAAAATACTGAATATCCTTCACCTCTTCTTGATGTTGACTGAAAGTGTAAGGTTTATCTAGCAATGCATCAAAATATAAACTATAATGATCATCGTGCATTACTAAAAACTCACCCGGCTGAAAATGAATTGGATCCTTAGCTTTATCTATATGGGATACTTTAGCCATGGAGTGACTTGGTTCCTCAAGTATGTATTCACAATCTGGATCGTGAACCAAGTGCAAACCCTTTTCATAATCATTGTGACACAAGGACGACTGAGCCATATCATGTCAAACATAACCCTCATAGCATGAAACTTTGGATGAATGATCTCTCTCATGTATATAAAACAAGACTATAATCAGATTCAACAAATGATGAATTGGCTATCCAGACATAATCTTCAAGTCAGCCACTTAGAACATCCTAAATTTTAAGGTGGTGAAACCATAGAAATTGCATTTAGAATTGGCTGAGGAAAGGGGTCAAACGGATTGGCCACAATCTAAAACTCATTACGGGGATCATTTCCATATCTATAGTATAAACCAACCTTTAATTCCTCATGATCACTGATTGGATGCAATTTTCATGGTCTCAAAGTAGGTTACTTCAAATTTCGCATTCCCACATTCAGTAAAATTGAATAAAATACAAAAAAAAGTTCCTTAGTAAACTGATCATACAAACCTTTAGGAATCTAAAAAATGGGCACAAAGACACACTCTTATGCCTACAATATGATGTAATATTCATTTCATCATGACTATCATCTGGGTATTAGATATAAACCTTTGAAGTAGATCATTCAGTGAAAACTAGACATAATATAAAGTGCAGATTTGAGCATTGACCTTCAAATGGGTATCTCCAAAACTTATCAGAACTGATATTTGGGAGTTGTAACCAATTTCATATGCTAAGTGAAAGGTGAGGAACACATGTCCCAAGTTCCATCTTATGAATATCAATAGGCCTACCTTTATATGCACTTGAACTTGGGTCTTTTGAAATGGTCTTTTGAAGCACTGAACCTGGCCTTAGGATAAAAATTTCTGAATATGGACTCAAAACTAATCCAAATTTTAGAGTCCCAATAGTGGCTCTAATTGGGGATGCATGCCCCCTGTGGTAATGAAGAGAATCTTCAATCTTTGGTACAATAGACCACCCACTGGTCACAAAAAATAGGGAAACCTTCTCACAAAAACTTGCAAATGAACTAGGAACAGGAAAGAAACACACAACTAAAAGGAAACAACTGTACAATATATACATTATTTGCAAAGGCTCAAAGCCTCAAAACTGAAATCATTGTTTAGCTCTGTCAAACATATGATTTTCATTCCCATATGAGACAAGCCATCTGAAGATATCATGACAAATTTTCTGCCTACATATGTGAACATTCCTGGGCTGAGAAAAAATTTGTATTTGTTACAGCCCACATTCTTCCAGTCATAATAATCCTTATTCTCATATTCCAGAAAATATGTAATATCCTTCACCTCTTCTTGTCGATGTTGACTGAAAGTGTAAGGTTTATCTAGCAATGCATCAAAATATAAACTATAATGATCATCATGCATTACTAAAAACTTACCCAACTGAAAATGAATTGGATCCTTAGCTTTATCTGTATGGGATACTTCAGCCACTGAGTGACTTGGTACCTCAAGTATGTATTCACAATCTGGATCGTGAACCAAGTGCAAACCCTTTTCATAATCATTGTGACACAAGGATGATAGATCTGTATCATGATTTTTATCTAAAATTTTATTGTCCCCATTATAGAAGACATTATCCTTATTACTGTCACAATCATTATTAAATTCATCAAAAGAAGGAAGAGAGAATGAACAAGAAACTTGTTCATCACTGGAATCTGAATGACAAGATAAAACATTGTCATGGTCTTCTTTATATCTTCTTTCGAGTCACAACATGAGGGGATTTTATGTAAACATGAATCATTGTCTTCATCATTTTGAACACATGCCTTAGTATCAATGTCAAAACATAGATCAACTAGATATTGCAAAGTATAATCCACATTGGAGGCATACCTCTGAAAATCAACAACCAAGAATGCTGAGATTTCTTCACTACTTAGTGGATTTTGGACTTCATGTTCATCTTCTTTGACCTCTTGTTTGATGCTGCAAACTTCTTCCTCATTATCTTGAAATTCACCGACCTCACAGTTAGCATCATAATCAACATCATAATTTTTATTTGCACAAGGTTGCTCACAAGGAAAGCTTACTGTCATATCTCCGCAATCTGATTTTGTATCTATAGTCAACTCATGATCATCATAAGAACTCATACCCTGATCATTCTCATCAAAGGATTCATACTTATATAAATCCTCTGAAACATTTTTAGTATCAAAATAAAAATCAACAGGGCATAACATTTACTGACTAGATAGATGTGTACACTTTTTCTATTCAGCTATCAACAAATCAGAGATCTCATCAATGCTGAGAGAAAAATAACTTAACTCATCTATATGCATCGTCTCTTGATGATCAAAAGTACATGCACAATTTATATCAAAATCCTCATCATTTGTTTTACTAGAAGAACACATTTCTTTACTCAGTACAGAACCATAACTGATGTAAATTTTTGAATCATTAGAAATGCATTCCTAAATCTTTTCATGAATTGGTTCACATAAATCTGAAAGTAATTCATCCTCAATATCTTCATCAATATTTTCTCTCAAATAATTTTCACTTTCAAATTCAGACATCTCTGATTCAGTAGAAGATCTTCCATGCAATGATTCTGATTTTTTATCATTACTACAATCTGAATGTTCTTCTGACATAACTTTATCATTTTGAGAAATATTTTCATCATTAAACATGAGCTATTCTAGAATACTGTTTGTATTATTTTCACGTTGATGATCCTTTAGTAACTTATTCCATTAATCATCATCAGCAAATTCTTTTAAGAAAAACCATTTGAGATCAGTTAATGAGGAGATGCATTTTTGGGGTAACTTAAATACCAATCAGCTGGAACCCCTTTGAGGGATCTCCCAAAAAACATCATGCTGACATCTTCCTCATAAATTTGATATTTTACAACAAATCTAAAGAATGCTAAAACATGTTCTAGTGTTGAATCTAACTGATCATCAAAGAATGGAATTAGATCAATGAGCTCACTAGGAAAAGAATTTGGGGATCCTGGAATATGAGCACAACTTAAAGCCCTATCTAATTTGATAAAACAAAACCCTCTAGGCTGGCTCATTTGCTGATTATCCATTTGATTTGAAACAAGATGGGAACCATCCATCTTGTTCTATCTTTACAAGAGGTATACCAAAACATTTATACCTCTATGACAACATTCAATGTTTCTTGACATCAATAGTATATTCAACATGGAAACATGAAACTATTCTACGCCACTCTTCCCTTCTTACTAGTGTTGAAACACTTAATAGGGAACAAAATACTTTCCAACTTGATCTTATGGAAATACTCATAAAGATCAAAATACATGGAATTATGTAGTTAAAACTCAACTTGTTGAATGGAAAGCCTCTAAATCTGAAGCTTGCTTTGCTAAAAAAATTTGTAGAGTCACCACCTCCTTTAAGAGGACAAACACCTTAACTGCTGAAAACTCTTTTTGTATCTTTTTCCATTAACACAACAAACTTCAACATGGTACATACACTATTTATCAGGACTGAAAATACATCATTTTATGCACTGATAAAAAAAAAAACTCAGATTCACCACTCACAACTGGGTGAGATGATTTGAAACTTTTAAAATTGACTCTTATACACTTCAATGGGAACCACTAGATAAATAAATAAGTCGGCCAGGAGTCTAGCTCTACTCGTACCTATGTTATTTATAACTAATTTATAACACCAGAGATATCAAATAGATTTAGCATGACTTAACACCTCTATTCTCCAGTAGAGTCACCATTTTGTTGGTGACTCCGATGGGCTAAATCAATCTAGGTAGTGAAATATTGATTGTATGTAACATAACCAAAGATTTTCAATTGATTGAAATAAGCAGGCCAGGAGTCCATCTCGACTTGGAACTTGAGTTATTTACTCATGATTATAATTTCCCCAGTAGAGTCACCATTTTGTTGGTTCCTAAAACAAATTTTACACTCAAAGAGACACCAATATACCTAAGACTAATTTTTGGAATGGTTAGTTCCAAATATGGGAAGATTTGTAGGTAACTGGACCAACGATAGGGACAAGACTTCCCTTTGCACTTCTAGCTTTGTAGAACCAAGGTGGGTACACCTAATATAGTAAATGAAACACTCTTTACAACACCAAGACTAGATTGATCAAAGCAGATAATAGCAAGAAAGTACTAAATGATAACCAATCATTCATTGACTCTCCATTGCTATGATGAGACTGATACTACACAACATAAAACTGAAATAATAGAAAGGATTTTGATTTAAGTTTCTTGCAGAATGTAAACAACCATGTCAAACTTGCATCAGTACAGGAGATACTAATTTAAGATCAATGCCTTTTCCATTGGGCAAATATATCTAAAGTAGATACAGAATATATGAACAACTACTTGATTCATCTGAGATTCCAAGCCATAAACATAGTAAACCAGACTCATACACTGTTTACAAAACATCCTTCAGTTGAACCAAATGAATCTATGTTTTATTCAAAGACCTTTAACTTGATCCTAGATCAAGGCTGAGAAATGAAAACATATACATAGGTAAACCCAGTGCAATGAATTAGAAAACCTAAAACTCATCAAGAACAACAAAAGGAGAGATCTGAAACTAGAACACTATATTAAGTATAAGGATTCAAACTCCTATATTACAATATACTTTAGAATACACCACTTAGACAATATGCAAAAGATGAAGAAGGTTTTTCCACTGTATTGACATAACCAGCAAAACATACTACACTCTGGACTGATCGGGATACACAATTAGCTTTTCAGCTTCCTATGTCAAGAATTTTCTAGCCAGCACCCTCTAAATGATCATAAAAATCCTTTTATAGAAACAAGGATGTGATGAACTACAATTGATTTAGCACCTGATTGAAGAAACTGTGATTAGAGGTCACCGAGATGATTAATTAGATATGTAAAATGAATAAATCAGTATTATGTTGTCATTGATGTCAACTAGTTTGGGAGCACTTATCTTGTAAGTTACTATACCGAAACATCTGTAGGAAAGGAGTGTAAGAGATGAAGAACAAAATATCTACATGAGGAAGATGGATATGACAAATGAGGATAAAGAATACATTGATTAACTTGCTGATGAGTCTATGACCTTATGTTATTGACTTGATTATGTTGCATTCATCTATGATGAGGAAAAGAGCTAAAAGACACAAAGCAATGTTGTCAGTTAATGAAGCATTTCAGTGTACACCGTCGGAGTGTAGTGTATACTGAGCACAGTTGAAACCAAGCTTGTGTTCACCGATGCATTTCTTTGTTAACCGAGAAGAATAGAGGAACTGAATGACTAGCTTAGCTGACAAGATTGATGAGCTAGAAAGTGTATGATTTTGAGGTAATAGATAATTTTTGTTACACAGATCGACAACTAACAAAATTTAGGAAAGATCTAAAGGATGAAAATCAAACGTGTTATTGACACAAGTGCCAAGGTATGTTTAAGAGGCAAAATCAATGAAGATGATTAAGCGGCAAAATCTAATGGAGCAGAAGAAAATGATTTACATGTCTATATAAGAGACTGGAGATTTCATAAGTGGATGTGATGCTGGAAGAAAAGGAAACTACAGAATCTTCACGTGAACAAGTTTTCATGCATTCTGATCATACTAGTTAAGGAGAACCCTACTACAGAGCATTACCGAGTGACAGAGAGTAATTACCGATGGACAATAAGTTGATATATTGTTGAATTGGAATTGTTACATTGATCAGAAAGATTTTTATGAGCTGAATATTGATTTGTATATCTGTAATTGAAGTTGTAATAGATCAGATCACCTACTGTTACATATTTAACCATTGTACACAGTCAAATCTCTTAACCGAGTGGACTAAGAAAGTCTTATTATGTATTATTCATAGAATGAACATTGTTATCCTATCAACCCCAGAGTGACTGTTGGTTGGATGATAATGGTTGGTCTTAAATCCTCTAACAAGGTCACACCTAACAGTGTGTTTGTAACCTTTAACAGGGTTGGGTCTTCACCGATCTCACTTCAGAAGAGTGAATATTTTGGGTTGCTAGTCCCAGGTGGTTTTTCCTTTCATAGGATTTCCATGTTAAATCTCTTATGCTATGTGTTGATTGTGATATTTGTTTGATGTCATATTTGCATGTTGCATATTTGATTTGATCGGTAACTACTATATGTTTTAGATTGGTAATCGGTAAATTTATAGACAATAAAAGTATTTTAAGTTACCGAGCAGAAGAAGTTTTAAGTATTTGTTTTTGGATTATACATTTTGTATTGGGACAGTGATTAACTAGTTCACCCCCCTCTCAATTATTCTAACAGGATGCAACAAGAAAAAGATCATTTAGGTTAAAAACCCTAAACCTAACCAACAATCCCAAGGCCTACAGCAGAATGAAATTTGATCTGATTTTACCTCCACAGAACATTCTCAGGAAATCATCTACCTGTCCTTCTGAGAAAATCAAATGTATAAATAAGACCTTGGAAGAAACAACAAATATGATCTCTTCAATATTCTAGAAAAATCTCTGCAAAGCAACCCAAGTTGCAAGGAATCTGATTCTTCCCCCTTTGCTTGAATCTGCAAATCAATCCTATCTGAATGAATCTTCTTACCCAATTTTGATCTCAGATACAATAGTCATTACTGCTCTCACCCACCTTTTCAAATCTGAAAGCAACCACCACCCTTCCAATCCTTATCTTCTGTCATTTTTGAAAACATATTATATGACTATGTTTGGATAAAAATGAAGCTTCTAGACATCATTTCATTTTTGAGCAACTACAACCTTCTTAATTTTGAATTTATCATATAGTTCAAACTTAATCATTTGTTTTAATTTATTTGTAGAGATCTTTAAATTTGAAGTGGGACCCATGTGCCACATGGCACCATCTGACTAGCTCGATCGACCACCTCATCACCTTGTTGGACCTTTGCACATCCCTCTGCCAAGTGTCACCCTCTAATTGGTCTATCTCATTGACTGGGCATCCATCTCTAACCTCTCTGTCAACTCACCTCAGAACCCGTGTCATCCTGTCGTAGTCCTATGAAGGCTAACTCCTGAGCACTTTCTCTTCATGTAGTAGTGACCACCATTGGATTGACACACATCCTCCGCCACATGTCATATTTTCATTCACTTTGCTATCAACTTGGCACCAGACTGCATCATCTCACCATGTCATCACCTTCACATGTGTCAACATGTCATTCTCGCACAACAGCTAACATCTGAGCATCTTCATGACTGCAGGGCTACAACGTATGTTGAATTTGGCACACATCCTGAGGTGTTAGATCTATACTTCAAGTTACGTCAAAATTTGCATTACCTACGTGTGGGACCATCCATCCATGTGAAAATCCTCCTCATTACCAACCAGACACCTTGATTATCATGCATGCATAGGTTGGCCTTCAACTAGGCGTCCACACTTGGACACCATAGACTTGTGTGTTTGGGTATTTGAATTACTTATTTTCCTTCCACACTGTGAATGTGAGATAAATCCATTGGCCTTCATAATAACATTTTCTCTCAAAATAATACTCTATAGTGCGTGCCCAGTTGACATGCATTACCTGGGCCCACACAACTAAACAACCCTCCACATAGCCTCTCTCTTTCTTTCTCTTTACAATATATTGGAGCACACTTTCTTTTAAGAACTCCTCACCCACAACGCCCAGCAAATATGGGACAAAAACTCAATGCATAGTCCACCCTTTTTCTTTCCTCCAAACGCAGAGACCTACAACCTTGCTCATTTTCTTTGGCTGGGGCACACACAACACTGCCAAGTGGTGTGTGTGCAGCCTACAAAGGCATGCACAACACCACCAAGTGGTTTTGTGTGCAACCCTCAACATATTAATGTTGGTCCCTTTGAAAATGCTCATGGCATTGGGTGTACCCAGCCTTAGTTTTGCCTGTAGCCTTTGTCTATTCTTTACAGCCCTCCATACTTGGTGCGTAAAGCACCTTCCCCTTGGTGTGTGCACATTAGCACTTCTTATAAAGCAAAATGTATAACATGGTGTGTGCAACACCAATACTTAGTGCACACAGCTCATTGCTAAATACATTTTGTAGCCACACATTGCTTGTTGATGAACTACAAGTGATTGAATACCTGAATGACTTGAAGATCAATGATTAGAGATCACCGAGTACTGGAATGATATGTAAGATAATTAAATTAGTTATTTTGTTGTCATTGATGTCAACTAGTTTTGATAGTACTTATCATGTGATAGTTGCAAACATCTAAACATCTGTAAACAGGAGAGAAAAGATGAAGAATTGAGATATCTACACGGAGAAAGATGAATATGATAGATGAGGATATGATATACTTTGGGTAACTTATTGACGAGTCTATGACTTCATATGGTCAACTTGATTATGTTGCATTAATATTTTATGAAGATGGAAGCAAAACTTAACAAAGAAGTGTGGTTGGTAAATGAAGCACTTTAGTATACACCAAGCCAGTGTAGTGTATACCAAGCGATAGTATTAACTGAGCTTGTGTTCGCTGACACATTTCTTCGTTAATTGAGTATGGATGAAAGTATTTAATACTTAAGTTTAGCTGACAGAAATTGATGAGCTATAAAGTGTTATGATTTCAAGATTGAGGATAAAGTTTGTTACAAGATCCATGACTGAAAAAAATTCAGAGAAGATCTAAGGGATGGAATTGAAACATGTTACTGACACAACCGCCAAAGAAAGTTTAAGAGGAAAAATCAATGAAGGAGATTAATTGGAAAAATCTTATGGTTGATATGAAAATGGTTTATCTATCTATATAAGAGATATGAGTTTCTTTATTGAAACATGTCGGATGATAGAAGACTGTAGAGATTTCATGTGAATACAATTTCATACATGCCTGATCAGACTGGTTGAAGAAGAACCAAACTGTAAAATGGTACTGAGTGTCAGAGAGCTTTTATCGAGTTAAAGTAAGTTGAGAAATTGAATTGATATATTGATCAGAGGATTTGTATGGGATTAGACTAGATTTGAACATCTATAATTTGAGTTGTATTGTAATTAGATCAACTACTATTTCAGTTTAACCATTGATACAGAAAAATATCTTAACTGAGTGGACTTAACCATCTTATGATATACCCCATGTCATTCAATGAATGTACATTGTTATCCTATCAACCCCATAGTGAATGCTGGTTGAACGATAACTGTTAGTCTTAAATCCTCTAACAAGGTCACACCTAACAGTACGTTTGTAACCTTTAATAGGGTTGGCTCTTCACCGAGCTCACTTCAGAAGAGTGAAAATTATTTTGGGTTACCGATCCTAGGTGGTTTTTCCCTTAACATGGTTTCCGCGTTAAATCTTTTGGTTATGTGTTTCTATTCTGATTGATTTGTTTTCATACTTTACATATTGTATATTTGATTTGGTCAGTAATCACTGTGAGTAATTAACTGGTAATTGGTAAAGGCACAGATAGTTTACTATTTTATGTTACCGAGCTGCAGAAATTTGTTGAGTTTGTTTAAAGAGATACATTTTGTAATTGGGACTATTGGATAACTAATCTAACTGATTCACCCCCCTCTCAGTTATTCTAACAATTGGTATCAGAGCATTGGTTGCTTGGAACAGAGTTTTAAGGACTTCAGCAGAAAGATCACAAAATGTATAAGAGGGAGGTACCGAAGCTAAACAAGGACACCTTTACTATATGGAAAAGTTGAATGAAACTTCACATATCCAGAATTGGAGATTCTACCTTACATCTACTAGAGAATGGCTACTTACAACCAATGACTAGACCTTTGACTCTTGATCAATTGAAGGATCAACATGAACACAACATGACTATGATAGAGATTGTTGTGGCTCTATCTGATGTAGAATTTGAGGATTTCAAAGATTGTAGTACTTCAAAGGAAATGTGGGATAAACTAGCTCAAGTCTATGGTGGTGATGTTAATGTCAAGAGAGCCCGAGTTGAAAGCTTAAGAGGTAGGTTTGACGATATGAAAATGAAAGAAGGAGAAAATATAGTATAGTATACAAACTGAATAAAGGAGGTAGTCAATGCTATCAGAGGATCTGGTGGTGTCATTGATGAAGATACAGTGGTAAGTAAAATTCTAAGGACCTTGTTGCCTACTTATGCAATCAAAATGTCAGCTATACATGAAATGAGATTTGCACCTAGAAACACTCTTACTCTTGATAGTTTGATTGGTAAGCTAACAAATTTTGAGTTGAACAATTTTGATAATAGTATTGTACCATCTGTTGAGTCTGCTTTCATGTCTTCTCTGAAGATCGGTAACTCTAGCAGTAGAAATAATAGGGATGACAATGACAGTAATACTATTGATGAGCTTAATGAACTTGAAGCTCTTATGGCCTAGAGATTACCTAAAGGTAAAGGTAGATATACAGGTAAATTGCCTTTAGCATGTTTTAACTGCAAAGAAGTTGATCATATTGCGGCTAGATGCCCGAACATGAAAGAAGATGAAAGAAACAAAGATCAATCTTTTGAAGGAAGCTATGGGAGGAGAAATAATAGAAGTTACTGACACTACAATAGAGATAACCAAGACAACAATGATAAGGGAAAAAAGGTATGTTACATTGCTGAAGAGAATACTACTGATATTGACACAAATGATGATGTTGAAGTAGTATTTGTTGCGATGAAGGATGATTCTGAGGAAGAAGAAAGGTATGTAGAAATAGCACTCATTTATAAAGTTAATAAAAATGATACATGGATCATTGATAGTGGATGTACACATCACATGACTGGTGATGAAGAAACATTTGATCATCTTGAGCAATATAATGGAGGTTCTGCAAAAATGGGTAATGATACACCATGTATGGTTAGAGGAAAAGGATCTTTACTGATAAATGATAAAATCAAATGTGATAATGCTTATTGGGTAGAAGGACTAAATTAAATTTGCTAAGTGTGGCACAACTTTAAAACTCAGGTCGCCAAGTAATTTTTGAAAGCAAGAAGGTAAATATATTTGATGATGGAGGAAAACTTGTTGGAACAGGAGCACAATCCAAAGGTAACTTGTTTTATCTTGATAATGTTGAATCTTCCCATTTACTGATGAAAAATAAGGATGCATGGTTATGGAATAAAAGGTTATGTCATGTAAATTTTGATAACATGATTAAGATCAGTAGAAAGAAAAAGGTTAGAGGTCTACCTAGCCTAGCAAATCCTGATCATGTTATGTGTCATGAATGTCAAAAGGGGAAAATGACAAAATCTATTTTTAAGAGTAAAGACTATTCAACAAAGAGAATCTTGGAGTTAGTTCACACCAACCTATGTGGTCCCATGAGAACTCAGAGCTACTATGGAGATAGATATTTTATTCTTTTTGTTGATGATTACACTAGATCAAGGACTATAATGTTTTTAAAGGAGAAATCTGAGGCATTTAAGATGTTTAAATGGTACAAAGCTAAAGTAGAAAATGAAACCGGGAAAGAACTGAAATGTTTGAGATCTGACAGAGGTGGTGAGTTTATTTCTGATGAATTCACTAACTATTGTAATGAGCATGACATAAAAAGATAGGTGTCTGCACTGAGAACACCTCAGCAGAATAGGATTACTGAAAGAAGAAATAGATCAATTGTTTATTGCACGAGAATACTAATGATAGAAAAGAATGTTTCTCAAACATACTAGAGAGAGGCAGTTAGCACAATTGTATATGTTCAGAACCGAGTACAATTGAAGAAAGACACAAATAAAACACCTTACGAGTTATGGTTTGGTCACAAATCGACTGTAAGTTACTTCAGAATTTTTGGTAACAAATGTTTTATGCTGAAAGATGATAGGAATGGGAAATTTGAGTCTAAAGGGGATGATGGAATATTTCTTGGATATTCTACTAAAAGAAAATCTTACAAGTGTCTGAATAAGGTTACTAATAAGATCATTAAAAGTGCTAATGTCAGAGTTGATGAATTTGATGATAAAAATGGTGAAGAAAGCAATAAGGAGCTGGAAGACTATGGTAGATTCACTTATATTGAACATCCAGAGTACCTACTGAAGCCATAGGTTGAGTCAATCGAGCATCAGGAAAAGAACACCAAGGAACAACAAAGGGAAATCAAGGATTAGGAAGAAGCTACTGAGAAAGGAAATGAACCTGAACAGGATGAACAACAAAGTAGAGATCAAGTGCTAGCAAGATTTTTCAGAAGACATCATCCTGAGAACCAATTCATTGGAGACAAGCAAGGTGGCATGCTGGCAAGAACTAAGTTAAGATAAGGTACATGCTTAGTTTGTGCATTTGAACCAAAAAATGTTAAGATTGCACTTGAAAATGAAGAATGGATAAATGCTATGAATGAAGAGATAGAAAAAATAGAGAAAAACAAGACATGGACTCTAGTACCTAGACCAAAAGATAAGAATGTTATCGGTACTAAATGGATTTTCAAAAATAAGTTGAATGAGAATGGAGAAGTTACAAGGAACAAAGCTAGACTTGTTTGCAAGGGATATGCACAAGAGGAAGGTATTGATTATGGTGAAACTTTTGCACCTATTGCTAGACTAGAAGGAGTTCACATGTTACTTGCATATGTTGCACATAAGAAGTTTAAAGTCTATCAAATGGATGTTAAGTCTGCTTTTCTGAATGGGATACTAGAAGAGGAGGTCTACATAGAAAAACCAGAAGGGTTTATTGATCCAAATCAGAAAGATATGGTATGTAGACTACACAAAGCTTTATATGATTTAAAGCAAGCATCGAGAGGCTGGTATGAAAGGCTGCATACTTATCTTTAAAGTATTGGTTTTGTTAGAACTAGTGAAAATAACAATTTGTATATGAAAAGAGGATTAGATGATACTATTTTGATTGCTGAAATATTTGTGGATGATATAATTTTTGGAGGACAAGATCATATATGTAAATCATTTGTTGATGAGATGAGAAAAGAATTTGAAATGTCTATGTTTGGAGAGATTAAGTTCTTTCTATGATGAAATTTTCATCACACAATCAAAGTACATAAAGGAAGTATTGAGAACATTTATCATGGAAGATGCTAAACCAGTTGGAACATCGATGGTCACAGGCTACAAATTAACAAAAGATGATGAATCTACAAAGGTAAATCGGACATTGTACCGATCTATGATTGGGAAACTGATGTGTGTAGTAGATAGTAGGCCAGATATTGCACATGCAGTGGGGATTGTTGCTAGATTTTCTGCCAATCCAAAGGATTCACATATGGTTGCAGTAACAAGAATCTTGAGATACTTGAAGAAAATAGAGGAATATGGTTTATGGTATTCTAAGGAAGGCAAATTTGAACTAAGAGTTTACACCAACGTAGATTCAGCTGGAAATATAGATGATAGAAAGAGCACAACCGGAGGAGCACTTTTCTTTGGTGAAAGACTTGTTACCTAGACAAGTAAGAAACAACCTTGTATTTCTCAGTCTACTGCTAAAGTAGAATATGTTGCTGCTGCTACAAACTATTCAAACATTACTTATATCAAACAAGTGTTGGAAGGGATAAATCAGGTAATCACTAAGCCGATGATTATATACTGTGACAACACTAGTGCAATAAATATTTCTAAGAATCTTGTAATGCATTAAAAAACAAAGCATATTTATATTAAGTATCACTACATAAGAGAACAAGCACAAGAGAAACAAGTCAAACTTGAATATGCTACATCAAAAGAGCAACTTGCTAATATTTTTACCAAGCCTCTACTGAAAGATACTTTTGAATACTTGAGGACTAGACTTGGGGTCCATCCCCTGTCTACCAGTTACTAATGTGATCTAGAGGTTGCATCAGCCTAATCTTATTAGAAGATTGATGCAACATAACTCACACTTTCAATTCTATCTAAGGTTGTGAAAGATTTGAGGAACTAGAATAGAGATTTTCATATCAGTATACCAAGATACATTGTCTGCACCGAACAATAGAGAGTCACTTGGCTATTGCAGAGCTGTATGTTTTATATTTTTCTTTGGCATTGTTGTCAAAGGGAGAGATAAACAATATGATAAATAGAGAGATCGATGGAAAATATATCTAAGGGAGAGATAATTTGAGAAAGTCAGGGAGAGTCTTGAAGATTTGTTGCTGCGAATAGAAGGAATCTGAGAGCTGAAAAGATCAAATATGTAGAGGAAAGTTTGCACTTGCAATGCTGTTATGTAACGTAGTGATTAAACATATTAAATATCAAGATAGGGAGAGCTTACCAAGCTACACCATTTGCTTACATAGTTGTAGAATACATGTTTGGTATGTGTATGGCATATTTCAAATTGCTTGTGTTGTCATCAATGCCAAAGGGAGAGATTGATGAACTACAGCTGATTGAATACCTGAATGACTTGAAGATCAGTGATTAGAGATCATCGAGTACTGAAATGATATATAAGATAATTAAATCAATTATTTTGTTGTCATTGATGTCAACTAGTTTTGACAGTACTTATCATGATATTTGCAAACATCTAAACATCTATAAAGAGGAGAGAAAAGATGAAGAACTGAGATATCTACATGGAGAAAGATAAATATGACAGATAAGGATATGGAATACTTTGGGTAACTTATTGATGAGTTTATGACTTCATATAGTTGACTTGATTATGTTGCATTAATCTTTTATGAAGATGGAAGCAAAACTTAACAAAATAGTGTGGTCGGTAAATGAAGCACTTTAGTATACATTGAGCCAGTGTAGTGTATACCGAGCGATAGTATTAACTGAGCTTGTGTTCACCAACGCATTTCTTCATTAACCGAGTATGGATGAAAGAATTTAATACTTAAGTTTAGCCGACAGAAATTGATGATCTATAAAGTGTTATGATTTTGAGATTGAGGATAAAGTTTGTTACAAGTTCCACGGCTGACAAAATTCAGAGAAGATCTAAGGGATGGAATTGAAACATGTTACTGACACAACCGCCGAAGAAAGTTTAAGAGGAAAAATCAATGAAGGAGATTAAGCAACAAAATCTAATGGTTGATATGAAAATGGTTTATCTGTCTATATAAGAGATGAGTTTCTTTATTGAAACATGCCAGAAGATAGAAGACTGCTGAGATTTTGTGTGAGTACATTTTCATGCATGTCTGATTAGAATGGTTGAAGAAGAACCAAACTGTAGAACAATATCGAGTGTCAGAGAGCTTTTACCGAGTGAAAGTAAGTTGAGGAAGTGAATTGATATATTGATCAGAGGATTTGTATGGGCTTAGAATAGATCTGAACATCTGCAATTTGAGTTGTATTGTAATCAGATCAACTAGTGTTTCAATTTAACCATTGATATAGAAAAATCTCTTAATCGAGTGGACTTAACCATCTTATGATATACCCCATGTCAGTCAATGAATGTACATTGTTATCCTATCAACCCCATAGTGAATGTTGGTTGAACGATAACTGTTAGTCTTAAATCCTCTAACAAGGTCACACCTAACAGTATGTTTGTAACCTTTAACAGGGTTGGCTCTTCACCAAGCTCACTTCAGAAGAGTGAAAATTATTTTGGGTTACCGGTCCCAGGTGGTTTTTCCCTTAACAAGGTTTCCACATTAAATCTTTCTGTTATGTGTTTCTGTGATGATTGATTTGTTGTCATACTTTACATATTGCATATTTGATTTGGTCGGTAATCACTATGAGTAATTAAATGGTAATCGGTAAAGACAGACAATTTAGTATTTTATGTTACCGAACTACAAAAATTTGTTGAGTTTGTTTAAAGAGATATATTTTGTAATTGGGACTATTGGATAACTGATCTAACTAATTCACCCCCCCTCTTGGTTATTCTAACACTTGCAACCTCCAAAAAATATCCATATTGAAAAAGAAGACCATACAGCCAATGAAAATAGCATGCACCCTTTGAAATCAAAGCATCCATAGTAAAAATAGAGGGAGCTATGTTAGTGTAAAGAAAATGAAGGCATGCCTAGGAAGAATGAATACAAGCACACACCATGTAATAATAAGAACATGTGTAATGAAGAATAAATGTCAAGCGTGCTTGTGGTGGAAAATGAAAGCATGCCGAGCATGGGAAAGAATACACTAGAAAAAAAGAGAAATGTTTAGTTTTGAAAATGGAGAGGTACATAAATAGATAGCATGCTTTAAATTATATCCAGAAGAAAACAAAGTAATTGCACTGCGCAAAAACTGGGAAGTCTGGAGCCATGAAAACTTCTAAAAGTTTAAGATAATTCAAAAAATCAACTAGGTCATCGCCAGATTTTGAGTAACCCACAAACCTTTAGTACTTTCTTTGTAAACTGGCTTGTTGTGACTTGTTCAACAAATGCAAAATACAATAACTGGGAACCGCCTCTTAAGAGGATGCAATAAAATATGAAATTAAATGGTGAGGTCAAACCACTGATGGTGAAAAAAGATTCATCTACAAAGATTACAAGAAAATGACCTTCAACTCAAAACAAGCATCTAACATAAAGTTATCAATTTCTAAAAATGGTTACTTTGCAAAGTTATCCTATGCACACGATTCATCAGCATAAAACACTTTTTGTTCGATTTTGCAATCATGTCAAATAGAAACTTCATAGCATGAAACCTCGGATTAATGATCTCTCTCATGTATATAAAACAAGACTATAATCAGATTCAACAAATGATCAACTGGCTATCTAGACATAATCTTCAAAGTGAGCCACTTAGAACATCCTGAATTGAAAGGCAGTGAAACCATAGAAATTGCATTTAGAACTGGCTGAGGAAAGGGGTCAAACGGATTGGCCACAATCTAAAACTTTTCAGGGGGATCATTTCCATATCTATAGTACAAACGAACCTTAAATTCCTCCTGATCACTGATTGGATGCAATTTGCATGGTCTCAAAGTAGGCTACTTCAAATTCCACATTCCCACATTCAGTAAAACTGAATAAAATGCAAACAAAAGTGCCTTAGTAAACTGATCATACAAACCTTTAGGAATCTAAAAAATGGGCATAGAGACACACTCTCATGCCTATAATATGATGCACTATTCCTTTCATCATGACTATTATCTGGGTGTTAGATAGAAACCTTTGAAGCAGGCCCTTCAGTGAAAACCTGACAAAATACAAAGTGCAGATTTGAGCACTGACCTTCAAATGGGTATCTCCAAAACTTATCAGAACTGAGATTTGGGAGTTGTAACCAATTGCATATGCTAATTGAAAGGTGAGGAACACATGTCCCAAGTGCCATTTTATGAAAATAAACAGGCCTACCTTTATATGCACTTGAACTTGGGTCTTTTAAAATGGTCTTTTGAAGCACTGAACCTGGACTTAGGAGAAAAATTTCTGAATATGGACTCAAAAATAATCCATACTTTAGAGTCCCAACAGTGGCTCTAGTTGGGGATGTGTGCCCCCTGCGGGCATGCAGAGAATCTTGAATCTTTGGTACAATAGACCACCCACCGGTCACAAAAAATAAGGAAACCTTCTCACAAAAAATTGTGAATGAACTAGGAAAAGGAAGGAAACACACAATTGAAAGGAAACAACTGTACAATATATACATTATTTGCAAAAGCTAAAAGCCTCAAAACTAAAGTCATTATTTACCTCTGTCAATATATGATTTTCATTCCCATATGACACAAGCCATCTGAAGATATCATGACAAATTTTCTGCCTACATATGTGAACATTCTTGGGCTGGGAAAAATATTTGTATTTGTTACAAACCACATTCTTCTAGTCATAATCATCCTTATTCTCATATTCCAAAAAATACAGAATATCCTTCACCTCTTCTTGATGTTGACTGAAAGTGTAAGGTTTATCTAGCAATGCATCAAAATATAAACTATAATGATCATCGTGTATTACTAAAAACTCACCTGACTGAAAATGAATTGGATCCTTAGCTTTATCTGTATGAGATAATTTAGCCACTGAGTGACTTGGTTCCTCAAGTATGTATTCACAATCTGGATTGTGAACCAAGTGCAAACCCTTTTCATAATCATTGTGACACAAGGATGACTGATCCGTATCATAATTTTTATCTAAAATTTTATCGTCCCCATTATAGAAGATATTATCCTTATCACTATCACAATCACTATTAAATTCATCAAAAGAACGAAGAGAGAATGAACAAGAAACTTGTTCATCACTGGAATATAAATGACAAGATAAAATATTGTCATGGTCTTCTTTATCTTCTTCTGAGTCACAATATGAGGGGATTTTATGCAAACATGAATCATTGTCTTCATCATTTTGAGCACATGCCTCATTATCAGTGTCAAAACATAGATAAACTAGATATTGCAAAGTATAATCCACATTGGAGGCATACCTCTGAAAATCAACAGCCAAGAATGCTGAGATTTCTTCACTACTTAGTGGATTTTGGACTTCATGTTTAACCTCTTTGGCCTCTTATTTGATGTTATGAACTTCTTCATCATCATCTTGAAATTCCCTGACCTCATATTTAGCATCATAATCATCATCATAATTTTTATTTGCACAAGGCTTCTCACAAGGAAACCTTACTGTCATATCCCCACAATCTGATTTTATATCTATAGTCAACTCATGATCATCATGAGAACTCATACCCTAATCATTCTCATCAAAGATTCATACTTATATAAATCCTCTACAACATTTTAAGTATCAAAAGAAAAATCAACAGGGCGTAACATTTTTTGACTAGATAGATGTGCACACTTATTATATTCAGCTGTCAACAAATCAGAGATCTCATCAATGCTGAGCGAAAAATAACTTAACTCATCTATATGAATCATCTCTTGATGATCAAAAGTACATGCACAATTTATATCAGAATCCTCATCATTTGTTTTACCAGAAGAACACATTTCTTTACTCAGTACAAAACCATAATTTATATAAATTTTGGAATCATTACAAATGCATTCCTGAATCTTTTCATGAATTGGTTCACACAAATCCAGAAGCAATTCATCCTCAATATCTTCATCAAGATTTTCTCTCAAATAATTTTCACTTTCAAATTCAGACATCTCTAAATCAATAGAAGATCTTTCACGTAATGATTTTGATTTTTTGTCTCTATTAAAATCTGAATGTTCTTCTGACATAACTTTATCATTCTGAGAAACATTTTCATCATTAAGCATGAACTATTCTGGAATACTGTTTGTATTATTTTCACACTGATGATCCTTTAGTAGCTTATTCCATTCATCATCATCAACAAAGTCTTTTAAGAAAACCCATTTAAGATCAGTCAATGAGGAAATGCATTTTGGGGTAAACTTAAATACCAATCAGCTAGAACCCCTTTGAGGGATCTCCCAAAAAATATCATGCTGACATCTTCCTAATAAATTTTATATTTTACAACAAATCGAAAGAATGGTAGAACATGTTCTAGTGCTGAATCTGAATGATCATAAAAGATTGGAATTAGATCAATGAGCTCACTAGGAAAAGAATTTGGGGATCTTGGTATATGAGCACAACTTAAAGCTCTATGCAATTTGATAAAACAAAACCCTCTAGGCTGGCTCATTTGTTGATTATCCATTTGATTTGAAACAAGATGAGAACCATCCATCTTGTTCTATCTTTACAAGAGGTATACCAAAACATTTAAGCCTCTATGATAGCATTCAATGTTTCTCGACATCAACAATATATTCAACATGGAAACATGAAACTGTTCTACGTCACTCTTCCCTTCTTACTAGTGCTACAACACTTAATAGGGAACAAAATACTTTCCAACTTGATCTTATGGAAATACTCATAAAGATCAAAATACTTGGAAGTATGTAGTTGAAACTCAACTTGCTGAATGGAAAGCCTCTGAATCTGAAGCTTGCTTTGCTGAAAACTTTGTAGAGTCACACCTCCTTGAAGAGGACAAACACCTTAACCGCTAAAATTTTTTTTTGTATCTTTTTCCATTAACACAACAAACTTCAGCAGGGTACATACACTATTTATCAGGACTGAAAATACATCATTTTATGCACTGATCAAACAAAGAACTCAAAGTCACCACTCACAACTGGGTGAGATGATTTGAAACTTTTAAAACTAACTCTTATACACTTCAATGGGAACCACTAGATAAATAAATAATCTGACTAGGAGTCTAGCTCTACTCGTACCTACATTATTTATAACTAATTTATAAAACCAGAGATATCAACTAGATTTAGCATGACTTAACACCTCTATTCCCCAGTAGAGTCACCATTTTGTTGGTGACTCTGATGTACTAAATCAATTTGGGTAGTGAAATATTGATTGTATGTAACATAACCATAGATTTTCAATTGATTGAAATAAGTTGGCCAGGAGTCTAGCTCGACTTGGAACCTGCATTATTTAGTCATGATTATAATGTCCCTAGTAGAGTCACCATTTTGTTGGTTCCTGAAACATATTTTACACTCAAAGAGACACCAATATACCTAAGACTGATTTTGGGAATGGTTAGTTCCAAATATGGGGAGATTTGTAGGTAACTAGACCAACTATAGGGACAAGACTGCCCTTTGCACTTCTGGCTATGAAAAACAAAGGTGGGTGCACCTAATCTAGTAAATGAAACACTATTTACAATACCAAGACTTGATTGAACAAAGAAAATAATAGCAAGAAAGTACTAAATGATAACCAAGCATTCATTGACTCTCCATTGCTATGATGAGACTGATACTACACAACATAAAATTGAAAGGATGGAAATGATTTTGATTTGAGTTTCTTGCAAAATGTAAACAACCATGCCAAACTTGCATCACTACAAGAGATACCAATTTCTAATCAGTGCCTTGTCCATTGGGCAAATATATCTAAAGCAGATACATAATATAGGAACAACTATTTGATTCATTAGAGATTCCAAGCCATAAACACATCAAACTAGACTCATACACTTCTTACAAAACATCCTTCAGTTGAACCAAATGAATCTATGTTTTATTCAGAGACCTTTAACTTGATCCTAGATCAAGGCTAAGAAATGAAAACATATACATAGGTAAACCCAGTGTAGTGAATTAGAAAACCCAAAACTGATCAAGAACAACAAAAGGAGACATCTGAAACTGAAAACCAATATTAAGTATGAGGATTCAAACTCTTGTATTACAATTTACTTTAGAATACACCACTTAGACAATATGAAAAAGATGAAGAAGGTTTTTCCATTGTATTGACATAACCAACAAAACATACTACACTCTGAACTAAGGATACACACTTACCTTTTTAGCTTCTTGTGTCAAGAGTTTTCTAGCCAACACCCTCTAAATGATCATAAAAATCATTTTATAGAAACAAGGATGCAACAAGAAAAAGATCATTTAGGTTAAAAACCCTAAACCTAACCAAAAATCCCAAGGCCTGTAGGAGAATGAGATCTGATCTGATTGTACCTGTACAGAACATTCTCGGGAAATCATCTACTTGTCCCTTTGAGAAAATCAAATCAACAATTAAGACCTTGGAAGAAACAACAAATTTGATCTCTTCAATAGTTTAGAAAAATCTCTGCAAAGCAACCCAAGTTGAAAGAAATCTGATTCTTCCCCCTTTCCCTGAATCTACAAATCAATCCTGTCTGAATGAATCTTCTTACCCAATTCTAATCTCGGATACAACAATCATTACTGCTCTCACCCAAGTTTTCAAATCTGAAGACAACCATAGCCATTGCAATCCTTATTTTCTATCATTTTTGAAAACATATTATATGCCTATGTTTGGATAAAAATGAAGCTTCCAGACATCATTTCATTTTTGAGCAACTCCAACCTTCTTAATTTCAAATTTATCATATAGTTTAAACTTTATCATTTGTTTTAATTTATTTGTGGAGATGTTTAAATTTGAAGTGGGACCCATGCACCACATGGCACCATCTGACTGGCCCGATCGACCACCTCATCACCTTGTTGGACCTCTACACATCCCTTTGCCAAGTCTCACCCTCCAATTGGTCTATCTCGTTGATTGGGCATCCATATCTAACATCTCTGCCAGCTCACCTCAAGACACGTATCAACCTGTCGCAGTCCCATGAAGCCTAACTCTCGAGCACTTTCTCTTCATGTAGTAGTGACAACCATTGGATCGACACACATCTTGAGGAGGTCAGCCAACTACCCGCTTGACTGCTCCATCATCATCCTCCACCACATGTCATATTTTCATTTGCTCTTCTATCCACTTGGCACCAAACTGCATCATCTCACCATGTCACCACCTTGACACGTGTCAGCATGTCACTCTCCTACAGTGGCTAACATCGAGGCATCTTCATGATTGCGGGGCTGCGATGTCTTTTGGATCTGGCATGCATCTAGAGGTGTCAAATCTGTACTTCAAGTTACGTCAAAATTTACATTATCTGTATGTGGGACCCGTTGTCCACATCATCATCCTCATCATTGCTAACCAAACACCTTGATTTTCACACATGCATAGGCTGGCCTTCAACTGGACGTCCACACTTGGACACCATAGACTTGTGTGTTTGGGTATTTGAATTACTTATTTTCCTTCCACACTGCGAATGTGGGATAAATCCACTAGCCTTCATAATAACTTTTTCTCTCAAAATAATACTCCGTAGTGTGTGCCCAGCTAGCATGCACTACCTCGGCCCACAGAATTGAATGGCCCTCCACATAGCCTCTCTCTTTCTTTCTATTTACAATATATTAGAGCACACTTTCTTTTAAGAACTCCTCTCCCACAACACCCAGCAAATGTGGGACAAAAACTCAATGCACAGTACACCATTTTTCTTTCCTCCAAACGCACAGACCTACAACCCTGGTCATTTTCTTTGGTTGGGGCACACACAGCACCACCAAGTGGTGTGTGTAGACTAAAAAGGCACGCACAACACCACCAAGTGGTGTTGTGTGCAACCCTCAACATATTAGCGCTGGTCCCTTTGAAAATGCTCATGGCATTGGGTGTGCCTAGCCTTAGTTTTGCCTGCAGCCTTTGTCTATTCTTTGCAGCCCTTATTAACATTTGTAGCCCTCCATACTTGGTGCGTAAAGGTTCTTCCCCTTGGTGTCTGCACATCAACACTTCTTACAAAGAAAAATGTATAAAATAGTGTGTGTAGCACTGATACTTAGTGCACACAACTCATTGCTAAATACATTTTGTAGCCACACATTGCTTGTAGCCTCCAAAAAATATCCATTTTGAAAAAGAAGACCATACAACCAATGAAAATAGCATGCACCCTTTGAAATCAAAGCATCCATAGTAAAAATAGAGGGAACTATGTTAGTGTAAATAAAATGAAGGCATGTCTGGGAAGAATGAATACAAGCACACGCTAGGTGAGAATAAGAACATGTGTAATCAAGAATAAATGCCAAGCGTGCTTGTGGTGGAAAATGAAAGCATGCTGAGCATGGGAAAGAATACACCAGAAAAAAAGAGAAACATTTTGTTTCAAAAATGGAGAGGTGCGTAAATAGACAACATGCTTTAAATGATATCCGGAAGAAAATGGAGTAATTCCACTGCGCAAAAACCAGGAAGCCTGGAGCCATGAAAACTTCTAAAAGTTTAATATAATTCAAAAAATCAACTGGGTCATTGCCAGATTTCGAGTAACCCACAAACCTTTAGTACTTCCTTTGTAAACTGGCTTGTTCTGACTTGTTCAGCAAATGCAAAATACAATCACTAGGAACCGCCTCTTAAGAGGATGAAATAAAATATCAAACAAAATGTTGAGGTCAAACCACTGATGGTGAAAAAAGATTCATCTACAAAGATTACAAAAAAATGACCCTCAACTCAAAACAAGCATCTGACATAAAGTTATCAATTTCTGAAAATGGTTACTTTGCAAAGTTATCTTGTTGACACTATTCATCAGCATAAAACACTTTTTGTCTGATCTCGCAATCATGTCAAACGGAACCCTCATAGCATGAAACCTTGGATGAATGATCTCTCTCATGTATATAAAACAAGGCTATAATCAGATTCAACAAATGATCAACTGGCTATCCAGACATAATCTTCAAAGTCAGCCACCTAGAACATCCTGAACTGAAAGGCAATGAAACCATAGAAATTGCATTTAGAACTAGTTGAGGAAAGGGGTCAAACGGATTGGCCAAAATCTAAAACTCGTCAGGGGTAATCATTTCCATATTTACAGTATAAACCAACCTTCAATTCCTCTTGATCACCAATTTGGTTTGCAATTTGCACAATCTCAAAGTAGGCTACTTCAAATTCCGCATTCCCACATTCAGTAAAACTAAATAAAATGCAAACAAAAGTGCCTTAGTAAACTGATCATACAAACCTTTAGGAATCTAAAAATGGGCACAGAGACACACTCTCATGCATACAATATGATGAAATATTCCTTTGATCATGACTATCATCTAGGTGTTAGATAGAAACCTCTGAAGTAGGTCATTTAGTGAAAACTAGACATAATACAAAGTGCAGATTTGAGCACTGACGTTCAAATGGGTATCTCCAAAACTTATTAGAACTGAGATCTGGGAGTTGTAACCAATTGCATATGCTAAGTGAAAGGCGAGGAACACATGTCCCAAGTGCCATCTTATGAAAATCAATAGGCCTACCTTTATATGCACTTGAACTTGGGTCTTTTAAAATGGTCTTTTGAAGCATTGAAGTTAGTCTTAGGAGAAAACTTTCTGAATATGGACTCAAAACTAATCCAGATTTTAGAGTCCCAATAGAGTGTAAGTAGGAATGCTAGGTAAAGGAACGGAAGAAGGTTCCACACTAGTGACAGGAAGAATGAATCCTAAATCTTGAGCTTCTTGAGCTAAAGGTTTAATATTTGAATGCACAAGATGAGTAATATCACGCAAGAGATTAACACCTTGATCACTATCACGAAGGAGTTTCTTAAGAGCATCTATATCTTGAATAAAATATTGATTATGTTTCTCTTGAGTAAGCCAATTTCCCATTTTATCAAGTTCAGTTGAAATTTTTTGGACTTGTTCAGGAGGAACTCTTAAAGCATCATCTTCATCATGAGATGAGTGAGAAGAGTTATGCTCCATAGTAGGATTAGAATCATGAATAATCAAATTGTCATTCAGAATCCTAAGGAGAGGAGAGGAAGAATTAGATCAAAGAAACCCATAAGTCTACAATTTATTCTAACCAGAATATTATAAGTAGGACTAGAGGTAGTAAAGCTCATATACAAATGCAATGCAAATGAACTAAGCTAGGAAAACACAAAGCATGAACATATAAATATTTTTGTATTTTTTCTTTATATGAAATGTAAATGCAAACACATAAAAGAAGACTAATACATGCAAGATCTAACACCATAAAAGAAAGAGTTGTCTATCGTGGGTTCACCAAAATGTAATGAAGCAAAATGTAGTGTATAAAAAAGGGGAGATGGATGAGAGATGTGTGATATGTTATATAGGATTGGGGAAGCTAAGATCTTCTTCTTAACCCCAAATTCCCAAAGAAAATATCCAAATTGATTAACCACAAGAAAATGGTCAATGCATAGATGAATCAATCAATGGAGAATATGAAAAAAGGAGAAAACCTTATATTCCATTATGGAAAGAAGTATTGAAATTGTAATTGAATTTGAAGACAAATACTAACCTCAAAATATGACAGATCTGTAAAATGCTATTTTCTAGTGTCTGTACTCAGTTTCAAGAAATTCTGCAACTGAATTTGGCCTAGAAACACAGAGATAGAGAAAGTCCAGAAACCTTTTGCTTTTCTGAGAAAGGTCAACCTTGACCCAAATATGGGGGCACAATCTTACCCTAGGGCAAAATCATGCCCCTTTATGTTGACCTTGACCTGCGCTACTCTGACAAAAATTTTGTTCGCAGATCCTGAAAGTCTGCTGAAAAGGGTATTCAAATCTACTCTGTAATTCATTGTTCCGCACCTGTTCCTGTAAGAAAAATGGTTTTGTTTGTTGGAGGGGGAGGGGTTTTCCTTGGTCAAACCCCAATTTAGGAATTAACCTTGAAATTGCTGGAATAAACAAAGTAAATAAAACAATTCACCTTGCCTATGTTGAAAACCCTTGTGGAGGATTCGAATCCTTGAATCCACAAGTATGGATGCTCCAAATGAATGTAGAATTGGATGTAGGATGTCTTAAATCAATTTTCTTTAGATATTCAACACCAATCTTGAATGGATCTTGGAATAAGAAGAAGCTTGAATGGATGTGGATTGAGAAATCTTCAACAAGAGGGCTCCATAGGGATTGAATCCTTCAATGGATACTAATGGATCTCCTTGATGAATTAGATCTTGAATGCTTGAATGCTTGAAGATGAATGAATGCTTTCCTTCTCCTTATTGCTTTCTTGATTTCACTTGAGTGCTTGATCACAAAAGAGAGATGATAAATGGATTGAAATGAGAGAGGAAGGCTTCCTTTTATACTAGTCTAGGGCACATACTTCTAGAGAGGCCTTCATAGGAGAATTAAATTCCCATTTAAACCTTAACCCCTAGAAATAGACCTAAATTAAATATAATTTAAGAGTTTACCATTCTGAAGCCTGAAACAACCGACCCGAAAGTGGGAAATAAATCTTTCCAAAACCCGACATTCAAAAACTTTTGGAATTTGAATTTTGGACCTTGGGTCAAGGTCAAGGTTGACTTTGACCTAGGTCAGGGTCAAGGTTGACCTTGACCCTGAGGTCAAGAATCTCAGGGTTTCAAGTCAAGATGCTAGAATAATGTAGAAAAGAAGTGGAAAATGGGGCAAAATGGGGTGAAAATATAGATCCAAGTCAAAGATCCATTCAAGGCATTTGACATGACCCCAAACCACTTACTCAGAGGGCTAAACCAGTCCTAAATGGAAGTGCTTCCATTTTTTGATGATACAACTGTATAGTATAGACTTCCAATGATAGAAACAAAAACTGAGAATGAGGTGTTGAGGGAGGACAACACATGTTTGTCATATGTCTGATAGTTAGAACATTACTATGGTATCAAAGTTGGTGATTTTTCCAGCCTGTCGGGTAGTGGAATTGGATGCAGATATACACCAGAAGGAGGTATCATTCTATTGATAAAATGGGAGAATTGCAGGTCCCGACTGCTGAAGTCATGGCACTATTGAGGGAACTAATAGAAGTAAAGATCAGCTCAATGAAACAATGGCCAAGAGGACAACAATAAAAGCTCATGGAGAATACATTTCGAAAATTGGCCCTGGACATAAAAAATAGAAATTAGAATGGACAAAGCGATAATTCAGGCATGGGAAGGTAAAACACACAATGCTCACATTCCCGACCACTGATGTTGACATTTACCCAGAGAAAAGAAGCACCTTGTAGGGAGAAAGAGCCCACTTTGCAAGAGTTACAAGAGCAGTTGAATCAAGAATGGAGGAATGCAAATCTTGAGGGAGATATATCCTTCAAAGATTATGTTGAGCTCTGAATGAAATACTCGGGCAACAAAAGTTGTGGCTACTATAACGATGATATCAAAGGAAAGGTTGGCAAGATTAATTTGTCATCCTTTGATGGGACCAAAACAACATCGACACAAGCATGTGTACAAAAAGAAGATACCTACTTCCAACTCAACCTAAAGCCTAAGGATGAGACTATGAAATTTGCAACACTACACCTAAAAGGAGTTGTTCCCAAATGGTGGCATCATGGAATGGTCACCCTCAACCACGATCAAGTAACTTCACATGCTTAGGTGTTAGATAATATTACTGATTCTTAGGTGTTAGACTCAGGGGATTCTTTTCATGCCGCAATGGAAAATGCTTTCTAAACTATGTTCAAACTGATTTTGTATAGGTTTATTTAGGTAATGATGAACCATGAAAAATTGCTAGAAATGAAAATATACATATAAAATTACCAAATAGAAATCAATGGTTACTTAAAGAGGTGAGACATGTTCCTGATTTGAGAAGAAATTTAATATCAACAGAACAATTGGGAAGTGAAGGTTGCACAATTATATTCATAGACAATTCATGGAAGGTTTCTATAGGATCATTGATAATAAAAAAAGGGGAAAAGGTAGGTACATTGTATTTATGTACTAGTAATACTAATTATTCTATTTCTATAGCTTCCACAAGAACATATACAATTCTATGGCACAATTGACTTGGGAACATGAGTGAGAAGGTGATGGAGCTTCTCCATTCTACGAATTTATTGTCAGGTTTGAAACAAGTTTTGGATTCTTGTAAAAATTGTGTTTATGGAAAACAATAGAGAGTTAGATCACTCAGAGTTGGGAAGGAAAGGAAGTGTTGGGTATATTTTAAGTTTTTTGAGGTTTTTGCTCCAAGTCTTGTTTTAAATGTCCTTGCTCGTGTCTTCATCTGGTTTAGGGTTTTTAGAGCTTGTCAAAACTTGTCATATTAGTATTTTAAACCCTTTCCTTGGACATTTTTTCCATGAGTTGGTTAACTCTTTGGTTAATTTTGAGTGTGCCCTAGCTCTATCTATTCGCGCATTACTTTTTGGGTCACTTAAGTTTTCCTTTTTGCATGCGGTCATTTTTCCTTGTTCACTAAGTCGCTCAATGTTTTTTGTTGTCTTTAAATCTTCCAACAAACTGGTGATGGTGGTGAGTCCCTTGTCAATTTTTCCTTAGTCATTGAATCTCCCAGTTTATGTCACGGTCAGTGTTAACATCTAGTGATTCAACGACTATGTAATCTCCTGTTCTCTAAATCGGGTGGCTAAGTTCAAGATCTTCTAGTGATTCAGTGAATGTCATTGATCATCTTTGTGATCGGCGGTCATGTTTTAATCTCACAAAGATTGGGTCCTACACAAAGATATTTGGCAATCTAGCGACTGAGTCATGTTTTCATAATCTCTAAGTTTGGCGGCTTTGACAAAGAAATTTGGTGAGGGATAAAGTTTACTCCAGTCGCTTGATCTTGAGAAAAGATGTTAATGCTCTAAATTATTTGGCAACTACACGAGTGAAGTATTCGCGGGATCTCGGAGTCAATTAGTGATGCTCCAAATCTTTCAGCGACTTGGCGACAAAGCGAAGTTGGGATGTGTCTTCTTCAGTCATGCATTCTCAAAATAAAAGGGTTAAGTTTTATGACCTTGGGAGATCATGTGAATCCTTTGGTTGCTGATTCTCGTAATTAAAAGGTATAGGTCTAATGGATCCAGCAAATTAGCGATAGCTGCCGATTGCTCCCAGGATCTACAGTCAATGCATAATCTCAAGATATAACCTAAGGTATGAAAAGCATTCAGCGAATTGGAGATATAGGTTATTCACTCAATCTTGAAGCCTGACTAGAGTTAAGCATTTCTTTTTGAGAATGCGAGATAGCCTTGTTCGCTGAATCATGAGATAAACCAAGAGTTAAGTTTGGCTTTTCAAGAATAAAAGATTTATTTGTTCACTGATTCTCCAGATGTGACTATGGTCAAAGTGCTATGTTTCATGGGTTTATGAAATCCTTTGTTTGTTGATTCTCCAAATGACTGTTGAGTTAAGGAAATGATTGTGAGAATTGGCAAAGTCTTTGTTCACTTGTTCCCTGAGTCTAACCACGGTTATTAAGAATGTTCCAAGAATGTGAGATTGCCTTCAGTTGCCAGATCTCTGATTGCAGCGGGGTCATGTTGAGTGTCAATAATTACCTTTGTACCATTGATCATCTCTGGGATCAACGGTGGTCGTTGATTCTCCAGATAAAGTCATGAGTTAAGAAATAATTATGAGATTCTAGGAATAGCCTTGTCATTGGATCTCCAAGCTTAACCATGGATTAGCATTTCTTTCAGATATCATGAGATCCTTTGTTCACTTGATCGCTGAACTATGTCTAGTTAAGTTTTCATGCCAATTAATGTTTTAAGCTGTTGCAATGTGGATAAAGTGCTTCGCCAAGTTGGAAAAAAGTGAAAGGCCATCCAATCAGGTTTTAACGAGGGTTTTTGTCATTAATCATGGGTTTTAATGCAAAAATCCATGATCATTACTCTTGAACTTTTTCTTAATTTTTTAAATCATCCTGTCAACATCCATGGCACGGCTAGCTTGGTTCAAAAGTTGGTAATATGCAGAATTGAATGCGGAAGTGACTTAGCTAGGTTTCGTTGTGATTTAGCGATTGTACACATTCAATTCTCGAGGCTATATAGATAGGCCTTCATTTCTTTCTATGCTAAAGATCATTCTGAAGGCAATTGTGATTGTTGGCATTGAAGCAAAGAGAGAGAATTGCAAAAGGTTGCAGTGCTATGAATTTCTATTCCATCAAAATGAGTCATCCAGAGGCAAGTGCAACATCGTCTAGTGGAGCTGCAAAAGAGTAGAGTGGAGAAGATAAGGGAAAGCCAAATTATTTGGATGAGTTTGTAAAGCTTCTTTCTGGTACAAATCAAAACAAGAAGGCCATTGATACGGTACAAATACAGAGACCCTATCATGCCTTCAGGCTCAGGTTTTACTATATTCTCATACTTCTATAATAATAGGCATAAAGCTATACCTATTTGTAATGCTTGGTCATTGGGGATGACAAAGCTAATTGTACCTGATGTATTTTTAGATGTTGATTTGATTATTGAGCTAGCTAGGCTATATGACACCATCTCTAAAACCCTTAGGTGTGAAGACTAGTCTATTTCTATTTCCTTGGATAGGGGGTCTTTCATAAAGGCATTTGATTTCTATGCTTCTTCATCCACTGAAATAGATTTGAAAAAAGAAAAATAGAAATATGCCAATAATATTGGGTCGGTAAAGAGCCAGATAGTCAAACATATGCCCAAGCAGGGTAAATACATAGCCCCTCTCCTGGCAAGTATGAATGCTCCCTATCTATTTTCATCCTTGTGTCATTATATGAAATTCTTGTGTCATGGGTTGTGTAGGGTTTTGGGGATAGATGGGGATGAAGATAAAATGTCTGCTGAACTTTTAATGATGATCTTAGATCTTCAAAACTCTCACACCAATACTGATTATGATTACATCCAGTATGTAATTGATAGGATTCATGAGGGGTTTGTGTCTGTTAAGGAGAATAAAAGACCTATTAGATTCATGCATTATTCCCTCCTTATGCATTTAATTTTATACCACCATGTCAATAAACTTGATGCAAGAATGTTGAGATTAAGGACTTCTTTTGAGGGTAATCCAAACCCAGTGTAATATTGGTTAAGAGCTTGGAATTATACATCCAATGAGTGTAACTTCTCTATTTTCCAGAATTATTTTTTCCATCCAATTCTTCAGATGTTGGGAACAAATGTAGTAAGGTTGTCAACCAAGGTTTTGAGGGTGTTAGGACCGAAGCAATTTGAGGATAAATAGCTAGGAAACCACAATTGGGAAGATTTCTACCTAGGGAACACCTTCACAGTTATCAGAGTTTATGGTTTCCCCCAACCTCCACACTTACTTCCTAAGTTTGCACCTCCTAGGGTTGCTATGATGGAATTCATCTGGAAATTAATATGGACTTACAAAGAAAACCTAGCACCTCATAGGAAGGGTACCTTCACATCGAGGCAATTCATAATTGGTAGCTTCTTGATCAAAAAAAGAGCACTAGACCAGGTCAGTAGCTGGCTCAATCACTTCAAAATGGCTACAAGTACTTATCAGTATGTTTATTCTGGGGTTTCATCAGGATTGCCAAGATGACTTTGATTCCTAGCATTAGAACAATCAGAGAGCATGAGGGCTTAGATGAGGAGGATGTGATAAGAAATATGTTGGACTTAGATGAAGTAGGAAGAAGATGGGCCAACTATTTTGATTTGCTAGACATAGAGGTCAGATTGAAAAAGGTGGGACTTCTTTTTGGTGGTTATTTCCCTGAGCTCCCATTTCTGCAAAGAATGGAAAATATGATAGAGATGCATGGCACCTTGTTTAAAAAATTGGAGGGGATGCTTGAGGTGAAATTGGATGTGCCAAGAGATTATTCTACTTTGGAGCTTGAGGAATTCACTGATGAATCTCAAGAGGGCAGTAGCCCACCTCAAGGAGAGGATGCACCAATAATTGACTTGACTCAAGAATGACAGGAGAAAGGGGCTACTTCTGAGCCACCTTTGAAAAAATAGAGGCTCGAGGCCAGTGAGCCTTCAAAGGTGAGAAAGCAAAAGAGGGTAATTAACATTGCTTCAGCTCTCATGCCTGGTAATAGGGCTTATCACCATCAAATGAGAAAGGCCATCATGGATGGCAAGAAAATTGTGTCAAAAGAAGAAGGGGATTTACCCTTATTGATGGGAAAAGATGAAAGAGAACTTTATTAGGAGGAGTTTCTCAGTGATGAACAGTTCATCAAAACAAAATAATTTAAGGATTTCCTCATTTGGAGGAAGCAAGATGAAGTGAGAAGGTCCTTGCCTGAAGGAATGCAACCAAGTGAAGAAACTTTGAGGGTCCTGACATCTTATGATCCCAGTCTTGAGAGGATTATTGTGGAAGAGGCAAGAGAGAGGGTTAAATCAAGTGGCATGCTTCTAACTCCTGGATGGGACTTGACCTCTGCCTTCATCATTGATCAAATTAGAAATCAGCCAAAGGGAAGCTTATCATATGAAGTGCAGATAGATGATGTGATTAGAGGGAGTGGTTATGACCCCAAGTCACAAGTTGTTGCACTTTGGTCTTTGGCCCCTAGAACTCAGAAGCTAGCCTTAGTAAGCATTGAAGATAAGATGGAGGGAGACAAGATTGTCTGGACTATGCAAAACACTACTGATCTTGAGGTATCAAAGGCAGTTGTACACTTTTCTCACCTCAATGAGGCCAAGACCATCGAATTGTCAAAGAGGTATGAACAATTATTTGAGAATTCAATGAGGGTTACAAAGGACAGGGATCTAAAACTTATGATGATAAAAAAGATGGAGGATGAACTTGAGGATTTGAAAGCCAAGCTTGAAGAAGCTTCAAAGGTAGTCCCTCCCCCTTCTTTGCAAATTGATGCTCCTCAAACAAATGTAGAAGTTCCTGATAAGCCTGCTGAAGATTTAGAGAAAATAAGATTGGATCCATCCCTGGATACCATAACAAAGATTGTGCAATATAGGCAAAAAAATAAAAAGGAGAAGATGGAATCAGTTAGTCTGTTGCACAAGGCCAATGATAAGGTGAATGAGTCACTAACCACTTTGGAGCCACTATAGAGTGTATGGTCAGGGAGGAGCTTATTATTTGAGAAGCTTGATGCTTTGCAGGAGCATAGGCCTGATATCCCTAAGGTAGTGATAGAAGCATATGAAAAGATTGGTTTGGTGAGTGCTATCTCAAAGTTTTTTAAAGGAAAATCTAACCAAATAAAAGCCAAGTTGGCTATGTTTGATAAGGATTACAGTAAGTACCTACCTTTGGTGTATGGATATGATGGAAGTGTAATTAGTGTAGATGAATGGAAGACATCAATGGATCATTTGATAATTAAACAAGAATCTTTCCTTAATAGTGACAATGCCTTAGACTTGGAGGGATGCAATGGTATAATTGATAGTTTATTTAAGGTTGATGGTGACTGCATACAGTTTATGGCAGAGGTTAAAGGTATAACTGATTCCATGTGGGACCTAAAGATCAAGTCATTACAAGAACTACAGGCCTACAATTGGCCATCTGATGATGATGTAGCAGCATGGGACAAAATGACAAAGAGGAAAAAGAAGAAGCCAGTTGTCCTAGTGTTGGAGAAGAAGAATAAAATACACATGGCACCTGATCCAAGATTCTAGGGAGAGCATGTACTGAACAAAGGATGATGTAAGTTTGCCATATGGTGGTCATCATTCATGCAAAAAATCAAGTAACTACTCTGAAATATCTTTAGACAAGGGTGCCACTTGTAAAGGTGCTAGTAGTTGTGAACTAATTTCTATTTTTCCAGTGATTGTTATTATGGTTTGTACTTTTTGTCTGTAGTGCAAGTCATTTTCCTAGCCATCTGAAGCTTGTTGCATCCTTTTGAGGATTCCAAGATGGCTAGAGGTATAAGTAGCCATTTTTTACTCTTTTTGAAGGGTGGTGAAAGTTTTTGTAAAGAAAGTACTGAAAATAGAATCTGACTTCTTTGAAGTTTTGTTGAAATTTGTATGGATACAGTTGAAAATTAATACAAATACATTGGAATTTTGTTGCTATCTCTGGTTGTCTTTGTGTATGGATTCTTTGTTTTTCTTATGCATTGATTAGTAAGGTTTTTTAATGTGTTGATCATAAGGTGAATATAGGGGTTGAACTCAAAGTTTCTCTCAAGGAGAGAGTAAATCTTTAGGGAGGTCTCTGGGAATTAAAGATCTATACATAAATTTGATGGTAGGGATGGGAATTGGGATAATGAAGTGCTAGGAATTTCATTTAAGTTCCAGTATCTTTGTGATTAATAGGATTCTATAGATGTCAAGTTTTGACTCTGATCCAATGAATAAGGCACTGGTTTTACATTGATTTGCATCTTTTCACTACCAAAATATCAAAAAACCTATTCTATTTACTTTATTTGTATGTTACTTTATTTGACTATGTCTAAGTGTAATCACCCAAAAATAGTCACCTAGACTATTAGCCCCTTCCTAGCATTATTTGCTAAAATCATCAAATGCTTATTCTTGATCAAATCCTAATTCTATCATTTATTCGATTATATTCTATGGATTAATCATTTTATCCTAAGTCTTTATTTAATTAAAAGGAATTCCCTCCCCTTTTATTAAATAAAAAGCCCCCCATTTTCCTTTATCCTAAGTTGCACAAATAAAGCATTATTCTTATTTTATAAAAAGAAGAAAAGGCCTTTTTGTCTCACATGGGGTACAAAAGTCAACACTTATTTCTCATTGGAGGAAACTTGTGCACAAGGATTGATCCCTCTTTTATCTCCACCCTTGATCAAATATTTTGCCTCTTAATCTCCATCGTCCGTTGATTCTCACTTTCTATAAAAGAAGAGCTCTCTTCTCATTCTAGGATCCAACTCTTTATGCTAATGTTATGCTGTAGGTTTCTTGGAGCTCTTGAAGATCTTAGTGCATTCTAGTCTTTATCTATGCATTGTAGCTTGAATTCTCATAGCATTCTAGTTTAGATTTCTTTTCATGCTCTAGCTTAACTCACATAGTTTAATTATTAAGGCTTGTAACACTCTCATTTCTATAGCTTAGTTTCATTCTTGCATCTTCATTTCTAGCATAGTATTGCATTTCATTTCCATTTTGATTCTTGAAGATATTGGCATTCTTGCCCTTGTCTCTTTGAATCTCCCATTGCATGGTTTACTAGCAAGGTTATTGGTTTAATAGCTCTAGCTGAAAGCATTCTTAAAACCCTTGCACTCCGTGCCTAGGGAGCTCTAGGTCGCTTTCTCAAGGTTTCCCATTCATGGATTCTCTTGGAAGTAATGACTTAGAAAAGTGCACATCTTAAGTGTACATTTTTGGCGCCCACTGTGTGGCAAAACAACTCTGTTTTGTCCTTTTTATGCATTTTCGCTGCATGTTTCAGCTATTTTTTATTTTTTTGACAATTTACGTGCACTATCTGTACTTCTGTGCATCACTGTTACGGAGTCTCGTGCAAATTTTCTCACTGTATCATGCAAATTTTTGCTGGTACTAGCACTTCTGCACGTGACAAAGGTGTTTTATTGCACGGGCCTATGTACTTTCTCATGTGAGCCCATGTACTTTCTCATGCAAGCCTACATAATTTCTCGTGCGGGCTTGTGCTTTCTCACGCGTGGTTTGGTACTTTCTCGCACGGCCCTGAGTACTATCTCACGTGGAATTCCATGACAGTAGAGACCTAGAATTATAGATTTACTAGTTTTGCTTGCTGTTTTCAAGTTTTCTACTTTCGGATTTCTGATTTGTTGTAGCTAGACAGAGGTTTACTTGTAGATTTTAATTGGTTTTGATGTGCTAACTATTGTGGGGCTAACAAGTTGTGCTTGTAGGTGCTCTCATTTCTTTGAAATATTTTTCCAAAAGAATACATGTCAAAGCTCCAAATGCAAAAGGGCTACTAATTGTTTTTGCAGGGCTGCCCAAAGCATAAAAACAATCAAGTGCTTGTTCATTTCTTTCATTTTTAAGTGCAGCATATAATAGTTATTTCTTTTATTAGGAACTTAATATCTTGTTGTAGGAATCTTTTGGGGGTAGGAGAGTATGCTCTTCACCCTTGTGGTGAACTAGAAATCTTGACCCATCTTTGGATTTTGAAAGCAAGAGGGTAATTGAACTTTGCTTGGTGTGTTTGGGAGAGATTTTTGAGATAGGAGAGTATGCTCTTCACCCTTGTGGTGAACCAGAAATCCTGACCCTCAAAGGTTGATCCACTCTTTGTTTAGTTTAGAATCCTTTAGCGGGCCTACTCTTGAGCAATCAAGAGGAACGACCCAAGTGGGTACAAGCTTTTCACCGGCTATTCCAACCCACTATAAACTCAAGGCTATCAAGGACACAAAACTTTGGTAGACGTAGTACTTGTCTTCACTTAATGTGAGTACTTGTGGGATTGTGACCATGAGGAAAATATTGAGCAATAATTCTTAAGGCACTCTTGTGGCTGCAAGGTCCGTTACTTGTCGAGAGGTAAGGAGTCCGTTCGAGGAGCAAGGGGGGTATTACGAATGGAAGCCCTTACTAAGAACCATAGATAGAAGCTACCCAATTTTTCCGCTTAACATTTTGGTGCAAGGATTGATCCTAGTGGACTAACCCGGATCACCCCAAGACTACTCACCATCTGTGTTCCTTTGGTTGTGTCATTAGCACTTCCATGACAAAGCCAACATCTATTGTGGGCAACCACTTTGTGTGAGGTGATGGGACATCAAGTGTGGGCCAAGTTGTTAAGTATTGAGCCTTTTTTCTTCTAGGCTAGTAAGTGTTTGAAGTGTTCTCATTGTGATCTACCCATGCAAACTTTCTCGAACATTAAACATCATGGTAGAATTTTTTCATTTTGATATCACAATTGCTTGTCTTGGCAAGGTTGCTTTTTCCCTTGCGCAAGTTTTTTATGACATGTTTGATCACCTACTATTTGCAAACTTGTTAGTTTTTTGATATCACTGTGTTTGACACCAAGAAATTGTACTTGTCAACCTACAACATTGACCAAATTACTTTCAAAATTGAGTTTTCCACGTTCATTGGTCAATATTCGTATGATACTGAAACATCATCACACACCCTCCTGAGGATTGTCGTTTGATACATCGTTCTTGATTCTTTATCACCTACATACTATAAACTTTGTCGCATTACCTACCTAGATTCTATCGTACTACCTTATGCAAAATATTGTCCTGCTAAATTGTATCATCCTACTATTCTAAGAAATATCATCCTGAGTTATTCTATTGATGTTGCAATTTGGAGCTGCTAAACTTGAATTTTAACCTATCTCAGAGTGTCTTTTCATGTTCTTACCTGAAGCTTGTTTGTTATCTGCATGCTTAGGTTTGTTCTAGACTGAAAAAAATGAGCTAAAACTATTGGGTTTGAGCCTAACAAATGCTACTCTTGATCACTTGTCACACCACGGTTACCTCTATAGCTACTTGCTAATCGAGCTTCTTGCTCACCTCTCAACTTGAGTTGTAAGTTCTTGAGCACCTTTGATGAGCCATCTCTATTGTTCTATTTTGATAAGTGATCTTCATTAGCTTTTCTTATCTCAATATCTGAAAAACTTTGTCTCATTCTATTATTCAACCAATAATTCTTTTCATGCCGGTTACAACTCGGTCTCAATTTGAGTAGGAGAGTCACCCTCCATTCAATTATACATAGTTACCTTCTCCAACCAGATGCTCATGAGCACCAATTAGCAATGGCAATTCTAGTTCTAACCAATCTAAGGATTCTAAGGTCACCCCGTGGTACAAAGGAGGCTTTGTCTTTTCTATGTTCAAGACCTCCAAAAGCACAGACAGTGTCTCACTCACCCTAACTGAACAAGAAAAGTTCTGCCATTTGCAAGAACATTTTGAGCATAAGGACAACCAAGTGTGTTTAGACAAAATGGATGTTGCTAGATGCATGGCTATGAGAGGAAGGTCTCACGAACAACCCGAGACTAGTAGCTATGAGCATAGACCACTTTTTGGTACTAATGGCAACTATGGCAACAACACGCCACCAAGGTCTCCTCCGAGACAAACTTTTGTTATACCTTCTTCACCTCCTAGACTCCCTCCCTCTCATCATGAGGAAGAGGCCACCGATGAGATTTCTAGTGAGGAGCTTATGAGATTTGAACAAGACGAAGTCTCCCAATGACTGATGCATAAGCTTTTAGAGCGTAATGGGGACCAATATTTTCAATTCATGACTTTTAGAGGATACAAGCTTCCTCCTGGTTATGATGTCTGACAAATTGTCCAAGAAAGAGTGCCAATAGAATTGGAAATCCTTAGAGAGGAATTACATTAGACAAATCAACATCTTGCCCAAATGGCAATAGAAAGGGAGCCTCCAAAGGTCTCTTTCGTAGAATCTATTTGTGCTCTTCCTTTTGATAGGAGTCTATACATGGTCCCATTTCCTAGGGATATTGAGGTTCCCAAATATGACAAGTATGATGGAAATGGTGACCCCCATGACCATGTGTGTCACTTTTACACTCTTAGCATGGACTTCCTTCATGAAGACACATTTCTTCTATGACTATTCCATAGAAGTTTAAGAGGACAAGCTTTGGAATGGTTTGTGAAGTTGACACCGCCTCTTAAGACCTTTGATGAGTTGGCTAGGCACTTCACCCAACATTATTCATACAACATCCAACAGCCTATCACCATGATAGATCTCAGTGCTCTAAGGAAAAATCAAGGTGATCCATTTTCCACTTACTTACAATGTTGGAGGTCATTGTATTCTTGATATCCTCATCAGCTACCTGAGAGGGAAAAGATTGACATTTTCATCAACACTCTTGTGCCTGAGTTGTATTATGATCTAAGGAAACAACTATTCTACTCTTTCAACGACATGGTTGAAATTTTATATCAGATTGAGGATATGGCCATAAGAAAGGGGGATATTGTTATTAATAAAGATACTAGAGGCAATAGCAAGGACAAGGGAAAACCTTGGAATAGAAACAAGTATGTTGTCAATGATGGGGTTGTAGATGTCCCAAAAGCTAAAGAGCCTTCTTTCAACCTCTCTAATGCTATCTACGCAGAAAAACAACAAGAGGCTGCCAATGCTCACAATGCGCCTAAGCCTCAGTATGTAGACAAACCAAAGAAGCAATACCACCGATAGGTCTACACCAAGCTGGCTAAACCATACGATGTGATTCTTAAGACTTTGGTTGCCAACAAGTATCTTACCCTTACTGACAATTCTTGTCCCTATGATCCGCCAGTTAAACCTGATTGGTGGAGATAAGATCATTTTTGCCACTATCATAGAAACAAGGGACACAAGATGGACAATTGTTTTAAGCTGAAAGATGTTATCCAAGATCTCATTGATGGAGGCACTATTCTCATAGATGGCTTAGTTAAAAATTTTGATCACAAGGCTTTCAAGACCCCTCTACCTGAGTACGAAAAGGGGAAGTCCTCTCAAGCACATAAGAAGAATCATGATGCAAAGATCAATTATACATATACTCCTGATATGTCTATGATCAACATGGTAGAGCCCATTGAGAGTGTTCTTATGATGAGATCTCAAGATGATCATAATGCCAATCATGGTATGCCAAAGTTGGTCTTGCAAACACTGGATGGTTCGTCTTCCCAAAGTGAGACATTGAATTTTGTTACTAGGGGGCAAGCCAAAATTGTCCTTAAAATTGTGCATGATCCCAAGCAAGCTCTCTCTTCCAAATAAGTGGCTCCTTCAATCTTATCTATCTATGACCTTGTCCACTAGTTGCAACAGACAGCTGCCCAGATATCTATTTTTGAGTTGCTCAAGTTATCCCCTTTGTATAAGGAGATCCTTGAGAAAGCTCTGCGTAGAGAAAATGTCCCCAATGACATTGATCCAGATTAGTTCCAGGCTATGGTCAACCACATCTCATCCCTCCACTACCTATCCTTTTCTACAAAAGATGACACATCTCTCAGTCACCCCCATAATCTTTCTTTACACATTGAAGTCCAAGTCTACCATACCCGAGTCTGCCGAGTCCTGATAGACAATGGTGTGGGGTTAAATATTGTTTCTTTCCATGTGGTGCAATAGTTGGGTTTGTCAGAATTTGTTGTAGATCCTAAGCAAAAGATTACTATAAAAACATACGATGAAGTGGAAAAATCTTCCAAGGGTCTTGTTGTGCTTCTTGTCTGAGTGGGCCCTGTCATGAAAGATATTGTGTTCCAAGTGTTGGACATCTTGCTCACATATAACATTCTTTTGGGTCATCCTTGGATCCATGACATGCAAGATGTCCCTTCTACCTACCATCAATGTGTCAAGTTCCCATACAATGACACTGAAGTTGTGATTCTTGGGGATAATGCTATAACTATCAATACTCTAACTATTGCTGAGACATTTGTTCCTCACAACAAACCTTCCCATGATCCTAATGCATCCCTGATTGCTGCTAAGAAAAAATTAAAGATGATGAGCATTGGTATGGGTGAATACACACTAGATTCCATTGTTGCTATGCCTACTTCTCCTAAATCATATGGGAGACCCTCTAACAAGATGAAGCCCTCCGCTTCTACTATGACAGTCTTTGATACCTTTGTTCATTCATCTATACACCTAGAAGCAGAAAAAGAAGAAAAAGTTGTTAGGGAGTGGATCTATAGAGAGGAAGAGGGCAGTACGACAATTGCTACTCCTATCTCCCCTAAGCGCTATGGTAAAGGCTATAAATTTTTGTAGCAAATGGGCTATCAAGGTCAAGGACCTATAAATGATAATGGACATGCCCTAGTTGAGCCTTTGATTCATACCAATGGCCGACCTTCTAAGGATACCACAAGTTTAGGATATGGTGCCAATGATGACATCCCTGACCATTCCAAAAATGCTCCTGTTGCCCAAAATTTCCCTGTCATTCATTTTTGGCCACGGTTCCTATTTTCCAAGTGAAATGCTCAAGTGTCAAAAACTCTCTGTGTTTTTTGCCTTTTAATGTTGAGAGTCCAGTGTGTTTTCTACTCAAGTGTCAAAAACCCAATGTGTTTTTGACCTCTTCTCTGCAGGCTTAGGATGTTTCTTCCTTTTGCTCTAAAAATTTGGTGTGTTTTCAACCTTCACTCAAAAACCCTCTTTGTTTTCGGCACCATCTGTGTTTTCACCCCTAAGTGCACAACTCTAATCAGGCAGGTCCCAGTGCCTAAGACCATTCCGTTGTAGTCAAGATCTGATGGTTGTTTCATTATCACATGGGATCTCCTGAACCCATGAGATCATGCAACAACTGTTGATGCGGTATCTCCATCAGCGGTTATCAGGTGGCATCATGCGGTTTGTCGCATGATCGCATGGACTCTTTTGAGCCCATGCAACCATGCAACAAACCATCTATGGTTTCACTGGTGGTGGTTCATGATTCGGTAGTTAACGTCAAGCAGTTGGTCGCATGATCACATGCAGTCTCATGACCGCATGAGATCATGTGACAAACCGTCAACTACGACAGGCAGTTGGTGGGGCCTGAGGTTTCTACATTGGTGCAAGTGCAAGGAGATCCGACGATGGTCATATGATCTCATGGGAGCTTCCAATCCCATGCGATCATGTGACAACCGTTAGATGGGAATCTGGGGGTTGTGATGGGTCCTATGCTTGGGGTGCCGAGGTGTTTACTGTGGGTCCGTGCCGGGGTGCTGAGGTGTTTCCTGAGGTGGTAGCTGGGATGAGTAAGGGAGTGACACATGGCGGTACTGGGCTCAGGGTTTGGCAAGCTTTGCGTGGTTGTGCAGTTGGAGGTGGGCCTGATTCTATGTTCGATTGGGTAATCTCACATTGAAAAGAGGAATATTCCTTCTATCTAGCGATTACGAGAAATATCTTAGTCAGGTGATCTCTTGACGGAAAAGAATATGCTGAAAAGGTAACGCAACTCAGCAACTACTGTCGGATGAAGTAGAGATCAACGGATTTTGTGTAGTCACTGAATAGGTGCCTGAGGTTAAGAAAGATTGGGCAGCTTGGCAACTAGAGGAGAAAGGTGACCCAAGGTGGAATTGGGGTTAAGTTTGTAGTGCATCTTAAGCCCGAGCATTTGCGGAGGCAGATTTTCTAAGGGTTGTCGCATGATCACATGAAACCTTTTAGCCTCATGTGATCATGCGACCGCTAACTTTTCAAGGGCATGTGGTCAGCTCTTGTTGGGCCACGTGGCAAGGTTTCACAAGTGGCAAATCTTGTGGGCCCCATGTGTCTTGTGCAGGTGGAGGCAGGTTTTCAAAAGAGGTTGTCGCGTGATCACATGAAGCCTTTCCACCTCATGCGATCATGTGACCATTGCTTTGGCAAGGAGTGATAGTTTTCAAAGTTGTCGCATGATCGCATGAAGTCCTTTCCGTTCATGTGATCATCCGACCAGTACCTTTTCAAGGCAGTGCGGCCAGTTTTTCACAAGGTTTTCTTCTGAGAGAGATATTGCAAGCGCAGGTAGCTGAGGAATTGATGTTGCAGGACACACATAGTTATGAGGGGATGATGAAAGAGGTGTGGGTGGCCCTCAGAGGTCATTTCTTATCTCTGTGTGGGATCAGATTTTGCGCATTCAAGCATGGGCATGCAAAGAAGATATCTGATCGGCTATGATATTTACAGAGCACATTTATGATCAGAAGTGATGGCTTTAGGGTTGAATTATTAAATTGTAAATCTGGTAACCCCGGTTAGTTTTTGAGACTCTTGCCTACGTGTAGTTGAGTGATGTATATATTGTTTTTTGGAGCCTGTAGTGCTCAGAATTCACATTTTGTAAAAAAGGAAAGACCCTTTTCTTGGAACACTATCTGTAGCATTTTTCCTGCTCTCTAGTTTTTCACATCCTGTAAGTTCTCATTGATAATTCAAATATTGCAAAGCATTCTGTGACATTTTTCTTGTCCTCATGCCTTCCTTGTTTGGCTTGTCTCTTATTGGATTGAAGTTTATGCATGTTTTCAATGGAAATTGGGGTTCCTGGTCCCTCTCATTTTCTGCAAATTTGTGTGTTTCATGTGTCTGATCTGATTTAGGTGTTTTATGGGTATACTACAACCCCTAGCAGCCTTGTCTCATTCCTACACCTAGTTGCAGAAAAGGATGTCTGTTTGCAGGTCATAGGTTGAGTTTTCTATTCAAGCCTTCCTATGAAATACTTATGCAAACCTATCTAGTGAGTGGTGACTTATTAGACCTGATTCCTCCATTGGTTTCATCCCTCTGTACTGAGATCCAAACCTAAGTTCGGTGCATCACCTAGTAGGTAGATTTTCTTTCCTGTCATTTCCCTTTCATGCATTCCTTCTATCCCTTTCCCTCAAAAGGTTACTTTCCTATCTAAAAGCAAATCAAGGTGATTATCCAAGAGGAACCAGCCTAGAATCTGGAGGTCTCATCTCGGTTAGCAAAAGGTCCCACAACCTTGAGATGATTCCCATGTTATTCTGGATTATCAAGACTATGAGAGCTTGAGATCAGGGTGCAAATTTAGTGTATAATAATTTCTGGCACGCCCGGTGGGACAAAATAAATCTACTTGAAAAGAATATGCTATCTCTGATATGTTGGTAGCATGTTACAGGCCTAGAAGAGGTCCTTTTGCTGCATATCTGGCAACTCCAGAAGGTCTACTGGTTTCAAAGATCAGATGCTGGTATGTTTTCAAGCTTTCATATTCAAGTTCCAGCTAATTGTATGAGTAGACATGTCAAGTTACTATGGACAGTCAGGTTACTCACCACCCTATTGTGAGAATAATGCTCAACCAGCTAGTTTTCAGCCTTACCAAAGCCACCCAAAGCCTCCTTTTACCCCAAGCTATTATACTTCTCAAGGGTATCAATATATCCAATATGCCCCAAATGAGTTTGCCCTTGTGCAAAGTTATGAGCAGGCTCTCAGGCAAGGTGGATCATGGGCACAAGAGGCACAACAATAGATGCAAGGCTAGCTTTCCCATCATGCTTCTTAGCCTATTCAGCAGCCGATGTAGACTCTGAGCTTAGACTTCAAGGAGATGCAAGACGCAAAGAGTTTGTTACTTGATTTAGTTAAGCAAGTATCTGAGCTCAAGGAGCAGAGAGAGCAAGAGGCTCAAAGTTATTATGAAGAGGAGTCAGCTCCCTACTAGGAGATGGATGCCCAAAGCTATGAGCAAGGGTTCATTCCTTACCAAGCGGCAGAGACTCTTGTTGATGAGCAACAAGTAAGGCAGTTTCAAGAGGAGATTAGACGCCGAGATGACATTGAGACAACAAAGTTGAGATCACTGATTGCTCAACAAGAGGATCCTAGGCCTAAGATTCCAAGCTGGAGGGCCCATTTGCCTCAAGAGCCTACACATGTGGAGCCTGTTAAGCATTCATTTCCAAGCCTTAAAGTTGGTTTTCCTTCTATGTCTTCCTCTGAGCCCCCTCAATTTCACATCCTAAGTTTTAAGGAAAAAAATTATTTTCAAGAGCCTGTGCTTGAGATGCAGCGCACCACTCTACAAGAGCAGCCCGTTCAAGAAAAAGTTTCATCCCAAGAGGCCCCTCTAGTTTCTCAGGATGATGAAGTAATATGGATACCCCAATGGACTCTTCCTCCTGGCTGTCAGATGCCAAGTCTTTTCAAGGACACTAGTCTAGTGTCTGAGCAAGGGCCTATGGTAAATGAGCTTTCATGTGATGAGGGGGAGAGGGCATCTAAGGTATCATTGTAGAGTGATGACTGTGGTGAAATGGAGCAATAGGATGGGGAGGTGGAGGCTAATGCTCAGCCTGAGCTCTTGGGTGATTTGTCAAATGAGCTTCCCCTCTTTGTTGATGATAAAGAAGAGACCATGCCATTACCTATGGCTGAAGGTCAATCAGAACAGCAGGTCCACCATCAATAGGAGGTTGATTCTATAATGGATGCCATGTGCTTGTTGGGTGAGCTACCTTGTTTTATGGAGCAGAATGATGAAGCCATGGGAGAGGCTTTCCAAGAAAAGGACAAAGACAAAAGCCTTGAAGAAGAGCATGAATTTTTGGATATCATAGACGTTTTTTGTGACAAATTAGATGTTGAACCCCTATTCCTTGGAGTGGAGGTTCAAGGTCATATGCCTATTGAAGAGAGCCTGGTCTTGGATTGCCCTTTTCACAAGGAGCTACTACATGAGCAAGATTTGGAATCAGTTCCAAATCTTCAAGATATTGACAGCTTTGATGAGCTCTTGGCTGGTTTAAAAGAAGAAGATGACAGTCCCCTGGCTGTAGATGAGGAGTTGACTTGGTTGTCCATGATGGAGGGAAACCATGAAGATAAATGAGAAACCAGCAATGAAAGTCCTACCTTCAGACTTTCAAGAGGTTGCCCCATCAGATACTTGGCCCAGAAGAAGTTCACTGAGACACCTCCATTTGATCCATTTGAGGTGAGTGAACTTGATCTTGTTTTTGCAGAGGCGGCATATCCTCATTTGCCAAATTTTTGTATGCCTTATATCCTTGTAGCTATCTTCATGTGTTCAGTGCAAAATGTATTATTGAGGAAGGGTAGCTACTTCAACATGATAGTGAATGGCTTTGTTTAACCAAGTCTCTGCACTGGTTAGTTTAGGTTAGGATAGGTTTCCCTATTTCTTCTTTCCCCTATTTTCTAGAGTAGTTTCCTATTTTCCAAGAAGTGCCCGTGCATAGTTTGTCTTCCCAGTTTAGTTTTTGTCTCTAAAAGTTTTTGTGCTCAAAAGAAATGACTCCTATGCCCTATGGATTGTGTCAAGGCAACTGGTCTATGTCTAGCAGGCTGACATCCCACAGAGGTCACCAAAATGTTGCCCAAAATTTCCCTGTCATTCATTTTTTGCCACTGTTCCTATTTTCCAAGTGAAATGCTCAAGTGTCAAAAACTCTCTATGTTTTCTGCCTTTTAATGTCGAGAGTCCAGTGTTTTTTCTACTCAAGTGTCGAAAACCCAGTGTGTTTTTGACCTCTTCTCTGCAGGCTCAAGATGTTTCTACCTTTTGCTCTGAAAATTTGGTGTGTTTTCGACCTTCACTCGAAAACCCTCTATGTTTTCGGCATCGTCTGTGTTTTCACCCCTAAGCGTGCAACTCCGATCAGGCAAGTCCCAGTGCCTAAGACCATTCCACTATAGTCAAGATCTGATGACTATCACATGATCGCATGGGATCTCCCGATCCCTTGAGATCACGTGACAACTGTTGATGCGGTATCTCCATCGGTGGTCAACCAGCTTTTATCGGGTGGCATCACACAATTTGTTGCATGATCGCATGGACTCTTCCGAGCCCATGCAACCATGCGACAAACCATTAGCAGTTTTGGTGGTGCTGGTTCACAGTTCGGCAGTTAACGTCAAGCAGTTGGTCACATGATCACATGCGGTCTCGTGACCACATGAGATCATGCGACAAACCATCAACTACGATAGGCAGTTGGTGGGGCCCGAGGTTTCTACATTGGCGCAAGTGCGAGGAGATCCGACGGTGGTTGTATGATCTCATGGGATCTTCCGATCCCATGTGATCATGTGACAACCGTTAGATAGGAATCTAGCGGTTGTGGTTGGTCCTGTGCTTGGGGTGCTGAGGTGTTTGTTGTGGGTCCGTGCCGAGGTGCCGAGGTGTTTGCTGGGGTGGCAGCCAGGATGAGTAAGGGAGTGACATGTGGTAGTACCGGGCTTGAGGTTTGGCAAGCTTTGCACGGTTACGTAGTTGGAGGTGGGCCCGATTCTATGTTTGGTCGGGTAATCTCACATTGAAAAGAGGAATATTCCTTCTATCTGGTGATTACGAAAAATCTCTTAGTCAGGTGATCTCCTGATGGAAAAGAATATGCCAAAAAGGTAACGTGACTCAGCAACTGTCGTTAGATGAAGCAGAGATCAATAGATTTCATGTAGTCACTAAATAGGTGCCCGAGGTTAAGAAAGATTATGCGGCTTGGCGACTAGAGGAGAAAGGTGACCCAAGGTGGAACTGGGGTTAAGTTTGCAGTGCATCTTAAGCCTGAGCATTTGCGCAGGTGGGTTTTCTAAGGGTTGTCGCATGATCACATGAAGCCTTTCAGCCTCATGTGATCATGCGACCACTAACTTTTCAAGGGCACGTGGTCAGCTCCTGTTGGGCCATGTGGCAAGGTTTGGCAAATGGCAGATCTTTCGGGCCCCATGTGTCTTGCGCAGGTGGAGGTAGGTTTTCAAAAGAGCTTGTCACGTGATCACATGAAGCCTTTCAGCCTCATGTGATCATGCGACCATTGCTTTGGCAAGGAGTGACAGTTTTCAAAGTTGTCGCATGATTGCATGAAGGCCTTTCTGTTCATGCGATCATGCGACCAGTACTTTTTCAAGGTGGTGCGGCCAATTTTTCATGAGGTTTTCTTTTGAGAGAGATATTGCAAGCACAGGTAGCTGAGGAATTGATGTTGCAGGACACGCATAGTTATGAGGGGATGATGAAAGAGGTGTGGGCGGCCGTCAGGGGTCATTTCTTGTCTCTGCGTGGGATCAGATTTTGCACATTCAAGCATGGGCACGCAAAGAAGATATCTGATCGGCTATGATATTTAGAGAGCACATTTATGATCAGAAGTGATGGCTTTAGGGTTGAATTATTAAATTGTAAATCTGATAACCCCAGTTAGTTTTTGAGACTCCTGCCTGCGTGCAGTTGAGTGATGTATATATTGTTTTTTGGAGCCTGTAGTGCTCAGAATTCACATTTTGTAAAAAAAGAAAGACCCTTTTCTTGGAAAACTATCTGTAGCATTTTTCTTGCTCTCTGGTTTTTCACATCCTATAAGTTCTCATTGATAATTCAAATATTGCAAAGCATTTTGTGACATTTTTCTTGTCCTCATGCCTTCCTTGTTTGGCTTGTCTCTTATTGGATTGAAGTTTATGCATGTTTTCAATGGAAATTGGGGTTCCTGGTCCCTCTCATTTTCTGCAAATTTGTGTGTTTCCTGTGTTTCATCTAATTTAGGTGTTTTGTGGGTATACTACAACCCCTAGCAGCCTTGTCTCATTCCTACACCTAGTTGCAGAAAAGGATGTCTGTTTGCAGGTCAAAGGTTGAGTTTTTTGTTCAAGCCTTCCTATGAAATACTTATGCAAACCTATCTAGTGAGTGGTGACTTATTAGACCTGATTCCTCCATTGGTTTCATCCCTCTATACTAAGATCTAAACCCAAGTTCGGTGCATCACCTAGTAGGTAGATTTTCTTTCCTATCATTTCCCTTTCATGCATTCCTTCTATCCCTTTCCCTCAAAAGTTTACTTTCCTGTCTAAAAGAAAATTAGGGTGACTATCCAAGAGGAACCAGCCTAGAATCTGGAGGTCTCATCTCAGTTAGCAAAAGGTCCCACAACCTTGAGATGATTCCCATGTTATACTGGATTATCAAGACTATGAGAGCTTGAGATCAAGGTGCAAATTCAGTGTATAACAGCTCCCATGACCAGTGATTCAGACATAGATCCAGATGAGTCACCATTGCACACTATGGCTCAAATAGTATACAATCTCCCTTCTACTTCACTCCTTTGGGGAGAAGAACGCATACCTAATGAGGACACAACTGAAGCCTCTACACCTAGAAGTAGACAATGCATAAATATCTTGCGGTTGGTAGACAGAGGAGATCTCACATGTAATGACTTGGGTGCCTCTACTTCTCAGTGTCCTAAGCCTTCTTGGTGCAAACATCCCAGTAGAAGCTCAACAATGGATTCAAATGAGTATGAATGGGATACTCTCTCAAAGGGATCTTCCACGATGGATATGGAAGTTCATGTGGTTCATACTTATAGTGCCCAACCTGACGTAGTTGATGAGTCTCACGTAGGGTCTGACAAGTTCAATCCACATATTGCTTTAGTGGACCACACTGGTCCTTTTATGTCAAATCTAGATCTTAACACTTTTGGAGCCTACTCTATAGGCTCAACCTCTCTCATCACTAGAGATGACACATACTGCATAAATGCTTTTGAACCTATCACTTCACTTCCTCTCATACACTCATATCTCATAGATTGGTCTACCCAAGATCAAAGACCCACATTGCCTTCTTTCCAAAATGACTATGAGATTGCCTACTACCTCAATGTCATTGAACCTATTACCTCTTCCACCAACGAACCAACAACAAACATGACTGAATCAGATATCAAGTACCTCAGTCACCAAATCAAAAGAAAAAAGAAATGTTTGGATAGCGAAAACCACATTGTGGCGGTATCTGAACCTAAAAATAGTAAAAATAAAGACGTATCTAAGGGTGAAAACCTCTTTGAGGTGCCCGAGGATGAGGTACTTGGTAATCTACCCAGCTATTTTCAAGAAAGATCTTCAGTTCTAATTGAGCCTATGTAGCCCATCAACTTAGGGACAAAAGACTCTCCTAATATCATACATGTGGCTCAGTCCCTTTTAGAAGAGGAGAAAGAAAAATTTGCCACATTCTTTCAAGAAAAAAAGATCAACTTTGCATGGACATATTCTGACATGCCTGGTTTACACACTGAGCTTATCATGCACCACCTTTCCATTGCTCCAGGGGTAAAACTTGTCAAGAAGAAGTTTAGAAAGATGCATCCCCATGTGGCATTACTGGTTAAGGCTGAACTTGAGAAGCTTCTAAAAGCCAACTTTATCAGAGCTATTGACTACACTGAGTGGATTTCTAACATTGTCCTTGTTTCCAAACACAACAAGTCTATTCACATATGCACTGATTTGAGGGACCTAAATAAAGCATGCCCTAAGGATGATTTTCCACTTCCAAACATTGATATGATAGTGGACATGACGACGGGCTACAAAATGTACTCCCTTATGGATGGCTTCTCCAAATATAATCAGATTAGAATTGCCCCTAAAGACCAAGAGAAGACAACATTCACTTGCACATGGGGTACCTTTTATTGGAATGTCATGCCCTTCAGTCTTAAGAATGCTGGTGCAACCTATCAAGGGGCTATGACTACTATATTCCATGATATGATGCATAAGAACATGGAAGACTATGTTGATGACACACTTGCTAAATCTCAACAAAGGAGCACACATCTATCTGATTTGAGTTTGATTCTGGACCACATGGAAATATTCCAACTCAGATTAAATCCTTAAAAATGTGCTTTTGGTGTCACTTCTAGGAAACTACTAGGGTACATCATATCAGCAAAAGGAATAGAAGTAGATTTGGAAAAGGTACAAGCTATCATGGAGATGCCACCTCCTCGCAACATCAAACAATTAAGGGGTCTCCGGGGCCATGTCCAATCTATCCGGCATTTCATTTCTTAGTTAGCTAACAGAGCTCAACCCTTCAATCAGAATTTGCATAAAGGTGCTACTTGTATATGGAATGAGGAGTGTCAAAAGAACCTAGACCAGATCAAGGATTACCTAGCACGACCTCCTATTCTTATGCCACATATCCAAGGGAAACATTTGATACTATACATTTCTGCTACGACAAATTGCTTATGAGCTCTCCTTGCACAACATGATAATATGGGCAAAGAGTGAGCTATTTACTATATCAGTCGCACTCTGGTTGCTTATGAACTCAACTACACCAGCATTGAAAAGGCTTGTTTAGCAGTGTTGTTTTCATCTCAAAAACTCAAACATTACATGCTAGCACATACTACGCAGTTGGTTGCCAAAATTGATCCTTTAAAGTATCTCCTAAGTAAAGCTACACTTACTGGATGGCTTGCTAAATGGATGTTAATTCTCTCAGAATTTGACATTCAGTATGTTGAAAGAAAAGATATTAAAGGGCAAGCAATTGTAGATCAATTGGCTGAGTTCCCCATAAATGATAATGCCCCTCTTCAGATAGACTTCCCAGATGCTTCAGTCATGCATATCATAGGGTGTGCATGGAAAATGTTATTTGATGGTTCTTATACACAGAATGGGGCTGGTGCTAGAATCTAGTTTGTTACTCCTCACAGATACACCATTCCTAAATCTTATAAGCTTCTCTTTCCATGCACCAATAACATAGCTAAATATGAAGCCCTTCTGAATGGTGTTAAGCTTTCCCTTGAATGGAGGATTATTGAGTTGCACATTTTTGGAGATTCTCAGCTTGTCATAAACCAAGTAAATGATGATTTCCAAACAAAGGATGATAAGTTGATTCCCTACAAGAGGATGATAGACTCACTCAGAAATTATTTCACATTTGTCACATTCCAACAAATTCCAACAAATTCCTAGAGTTGAGAACAAGGATGTTGATGCCATGGCTACTTTGGCATCCATTCTACAACTGGAAGAGCACAAAACACGATTTGAGTTCTTGGTGGAAGAATTGTGCTACCCTACCTACAATTCCCCTGATGACTATGTCATTTACACTATGGTCAGTCATGACTCATCCTGCTATGCCACCATCTTTTCCTATCTCCGAGATCAAGTTATCCCTAAAAATCTAATGTGCAATGAGAAGCACCAACTCATCTGTAATGCCTCACACTTTACCCTCGTCTCTGGTGACTTGTATAGGAAGGGTCTAGATGGAACTCTCCTTAGGTGTCTAGAAATAGAGGAGTTAGAAAAGGTGCTAGCTGAAGTCCACGACGGCATATGTGGATCACACTCTAACAGTCTTGCTCTAGCTCATAAATTGCTTAGGGCTGGTTCCTATTGGCCTACTATGCAAAAACTGACGTTGTTCAATATGCCAAGTCATGCAAGAAGTGTCAGCTACATGGGAATCTCATTCATGCTCCCAGACGTGAGCTCACTCCCTCTGTTACCTACTGGCCATTTTAGTAATGGGCCTTTAACTTGGTAGGAAAAATTTATCCTAGTTCTTCGAGTGGGCATAAGTTCATCAGTACAACTACTGAATATTTCACTAAATGGGTTGAAGTTGTCCCACTGTCTGCAGCTATAGGAAAACATGTTGCCCTATTTATTTTGAATCACATCATTTTCCACTATGGTATTCCTTCTTCCATAGTTACAAATAATGGCAGCCAGTTCAAAAATAAAGACCTAAAGCACTTGTGTAAAAAGTTCAAAATTAAACAACATTGGTCTTCTATTTACTACCCTCAAGGGAATGGCCAAGCTGAGGCCTCACACAAAACATTGCTAAAAATTCTCCACAGAACGGTGCACAAATTAGGTAAGGATTGGCATATGCAAATCAATCCTACGTTATGGGCTCACAAAACTTCTATCCGCACTCCTACAGGTACAACACCTTTTTCCTTGGTCTATGGTTCTGAGGTTTTCTTACCATTAGAGGTTGAAATACCTTCACTAAGAGTCTCTCTCCATGGTTTGATTACTAATTAAGACCAGAGGGCCATGTGAGTGCATGAGCTCACTACTTTTGAAGAACGCCGCAAGGCCGCTTTTGATCACATGCGCACTTATCAGAAGAGAATGTCTACTTCTTACAATAAGAAAGTTCATCCTAGAGAGTTCCAAGTGGGTGAACTAATTCTAAGAGAAAATCCCAAAAATTAGTAGAATCAGGAGCAGAAAGGCAAGTTTGAGCCAAATTGGTTAGGGCCTTATGTCATCACAGCAGCATTTGGGTCCGGAGCCTATCAGCTATCTACACCTAAGGGAGAAGCGCTTACCAAGCCTATCAATGTTCTACATCTGAAGAAGTTCTATGCCTAAGGTTCTTGAGCTCTTTGTACATATTTTTATTGATCTTGAAAAAATTCAAAAAATTCATATATGATGCTGAAAAAATCCTAAAAAGCATAAAAAGTACTAAAAAAAGAGCATCCCAATGAAAACCTAGCAATAGGCACGTTGATGTCTCAACAAAAAAAATTGAAAAAATAAAAAAAATAAAAAAAAATAGAAAAAGTGCCTTGGTGAAAACCTGGAAACAGGCGCCTTAGTAGCAAAAATCCAAAAAAATTGAAAAAAGTCCTAAGAAAATCTATCAAGTGGTGAAAACCTAGAAACAAGCACCGCTTGAGATCCTTGCACCTATGTCTATCAGTCTTGCGTGGTGCTCATTCGCTCCACTTCTCGCTTTGCCTCTCCTAGCCTAGAATTGACTCTTGTCTTAGTCTAGGGGGCATATGTTGTTCTAAGCTTATCTTGGGTCTCTTTGTGCATCTGGGTTTCTTGGACAACTTGGTTCCAACTGTGTTTTTCAACACCATGCCAACTATGTTTTTCAACACTTCCCTAGTGTCGAGTGTTTCTTAAAACTTATCAGATATCCTACCCGCAGTCTAGAATGATATGATATTTCTCACTGGCAGATGCGATACTCAAAGTTTGACTTTATGACCTACACACACGCACTTAAACATTTGACTTGCTAAAATTTGTTTGACTTTATTTCTATTTTGGTTCTCGCAGTGGTGCAAGCTTTAACTTCTCCTGAGTTCATCTCCACCCCTTTTGCAAGAGTTGGTGGGGCATCTTCTACATTTGCACTTTATCATAAATTTCCTACAAGGTATGAGGCTTGTTTATTTGAGTTGATTGAGGAGATTCCATCATTGATGATAATATTCACACAATCCCTCTCACTAACCTTAGTGGAGTTCCTAGATAACAATATTGAGGTTGTCATCATTGGCTCTAGCTATTGGTGGGGCATCTGAGGATACCATAGGGGACATACCACTAAAATCTTGATCTCCCTCTCCATATGATCAAGATTGGAAGCATGATGATTTGTTGGTGGATTACTTGTGAAGGTTGTACCCCTTTCTACATATTTAAATTAAAGTGTGTTTGTATGTGTTGCCTAGTGCTTTTCCTTTAATGTTGTTCACCTCTGGAGGAACCTTGTACTATATTGGTACTTGGAAATAGGGGGTTATCTATCATGCACCTTCTTCTATGTGTTTTCCTATTCTTCTTTTTGTCATGCTTTGATTTTCAACGTTTGGGGATGATGTAAAGTGTTGGGGGCATTTAGGCTTCCCTTCCATGTTGACCCAAATTTTTATTTTTCTTTATCTTGATGTCCTATTCTATATATTTTAACTATGATTGGCCCTAATGAAATACCCCTGAGATGATCTTTATCATATAAATTTGTATCCTTCTTCTAGGTTCTGATGTTGATTCAACGAATCCCCCTAACTCTCATTGGATGTTGTATATATCATGTGTTACCCATCGAGAAGTGACATTCCATGGAAACATATCATATGTTAACATGCCACAATGTCTTTATCTCTCCTTATAATGTCTCATACTCTACTCTAAGAGACATTGTCCATTTTAAGGGGGGGAGGGGGGGGGGAGGGGTGTTATATCTAATTATCTAATTATCATGATATCTCTACATCACAAGTTTTTCTTGGAAATTTCTTTTTTTTTAAATCTTTGTAACTGCCCTTTTGGGATCCAATCCACTATCTTATCTAATCTCACCCTATCATACACCTATATATATATATATATATATATATATATATATATATATATATATATATATATATATATATATATATATATATATATATATATATATATATATATATATATATATATATATATATTTATGCATACCAACATGATCTAAGTTTCCCTACCACATGACTATCTAGATTTTTCTACTTGTGTGCATGTCTAGATCACCCTATCACATAATTCTCTATCTTTCTATTATTCATGTCGGTGCATGTGTAAGCCACCTTGTCAAGTAACTATCTAGATTTCAAGGCATTGTCTAAAATCACCCTATGATGCAACTATCTAGCTTTTTCTACTCACATCGACGTACTATTAAAATTGCCTTACCATATGGCTATCTGGCACAACACAACTTGCCACCCATACTAGTGTACCATCAATGGTCTTTATCTACAAGTTATCTTCATCATCTAGCATGCTCATTTGCAGCTTGTGTGTTAAATGTGGCTCAACAATAATTTACAATTTTTTCACTAGGGACAACCCCATGTGGACGAATCCCACAAGTAAATTAGGTAAGTTCTCTCTACTTTGTCTCACATTCTTTTGGCATGATATGCTCACTAAAGTGGGGGAAAAATGTAATATCATAAATTTGCATCCCGGTTGAATTTGCCACTATGCAATGTGCCTTAGCTTAAAACATAAAATTTCATGTCACCCTTTGCACCCTTCTATTTTTCCTTGTCACCACCCATTTAAAATCTCAAGCATGTGACCTAGACAACCTAGGATGTGTTCACATTGTAGAGACATATGTGTAACATGCACTTGCCTCGTGAATCTACAGATGTGTAGAGTGTCATTGAGGCATTACAAATTTCCACCATTATAGTGTAATCCTAATTCCACCACCCACAAATGCCAATATTTGACCTTTGCCATTATATTTCTATTTTGAAGATTCATTTGGTCTCCTTCATGATTTCGAACAAATTCTTCGTAATTCTCTTAGCATATTTTTCACCTTTCCATAATTACATATTATTTTGCATTCTTGAACTTCATATCGCAATGAGATAGCTTGTTTATGGTCTTCCAATCATCCTTACCTTTTATTTGTCAAACTTTCACTTTGCAGTGGTGAAGGGAAGTCTCTCATTTTGATCCCTCATTGTGTTTGTTAGCAAATCACATTATCCTTATCTTATTCTTGTTTCATTTCTATTACATGTTGTTGTCTATTATTGTTTTTAGTTATCTATCACTATTTATCTATCTAGCTATCTATGGAGGTGGAAACACCAAAATAGGCGTTTGACTACAACAAGCTCCTACACAACCCACAACCATTTTTCTTCTTTTAGTGTATGTAGGTTTGTTGGAGAAAGGAATGAGACTGTTGGTTGGCTTCATTGGTATCACTCTGATCATCCTAGGATTGTGAGTCTTTCTATCATCCTTGTCATTGTTGGTTGTTTCAAGTGATGATTCAAATCTTCCTAGGAATAAGTCTTCTTTAGTCAGTAGAGATCTAAAACCACTGGCCAACTGACAAGTATTTACTCAAGAAATGAATAAACACTCCTACACTTTGGGCTCTCCAAAACACAAGTGGGTAACCTCTTTGTAACACTCAAGGATATCAACTAACAATAACTAGCATTACACATTTAGCAGATAACTCAGAATTTACACCAAAATTAATGAATAACATCTCCAAATTTGGCTCTATTATGGTTTTATACGTTTCAACATAGCTGAAAGTAAAAATAGTTGAACCTACTTCCTAATAACATGAAAATAAATTTATATCTAGGTATATTCTAAAAATGAAATAAGCCTGCATAGCCTAGTGCTTATCATTGGGCATAGAGTCAAACAAGAGAATGTAGATAGAACTCCACGAGAAAACATAACATAACTAGCAGATCTTGTTTTATTAATGTTTGGCGTTAATAGATCTCTCTTTCTATTACAAAACTCTTCTTATAAACCCAAATTTCTTACTCAAAGTCATTGCAAGTTGTTTAAAACAATTTAATTCTTCCCTTGGAAAAAAGTAGCAAACAACTAACATAGTTTAGGAACACTGAAAAGATGAACCCAATACATCCCTGATGTAATGTATTCAAATGATAGTAAGTAAACAATCATAGAGACAATCCTTCAATAATATGTTATCATTCAACACGCTAGTTATCATTTATTGATAGAGTTACAAATCTACAACCTACAAGTCATATTCTAGACATTTAGGATTAACACTAATACTATACACAAAAGAACTTATTACAGAACCTTTTTTTACCCTAAGAATGAGGGGAAAGAAGTAAATAGAAGACTCGGAAACTCCAGATTTAATCAGCAATTGAAAAGTGTACTCTCTCTTCCTTGGTCTGCAAGAAAAACATCCCCCTTCATTCTGTTGAAAATAACCAATTCTGCAATTGGTCTTCTCCACTACCTCTGCCTTTTGAAATTTGCCTCTTTGTTTGCACCTCACACATACGATATGTCATTGAAAATGAAACTTCCATTTTTTACTGCATACTTGGCTATATGTGAATATGTTTTACATATTTGAAAATACTTTATTTGCATATGCCTAATTCTTCTCTTTTGTTTTATAGAAAACAAAATTCTCTTTTATGTTGATTCACTTGAATGATGTGTTTGTAAGTGAAGAAATGCACCTTAGAAAAATATCCCTTTCACATATATAAAGAAACTGGGCAGAGTAACATTTATCTCAAATCCCCCTACAAAATATTTTATCTCGGGTGAAAACCAATCTTTTACCAATTTACTCAAACGTAAACATTTCACTTTAGCAAATGATTTTCTTCTACACTGTCTTCGTATATTTGGCATTTAATTTCCACTAAATCTTCCTTTTCACATTTAGCAAATACCCTATATCATGTCCATATTTTGATTTATTCATCTTTCCCTTGTGTTGTAAAAATTGATCTCGCTTGAAATAGAACCAACACAATTTGACAAAATTTACTTTAACATTGAATGCAAAGTCATTCAATAGTTCCTCTTGTAAAACACATTCACATTTGAGTCAAAACCTCCTTTTATGTTTACCTTCACATTTCACCTTTTATCTCTGAAGTATTTTTAATCCCTATTTAAAACCTTTTACCTAGCATCATTCCTCAAGTAAAAATAATGTTCATAATGAAACAAATATTTTCACATTTCTCTGTACACTGTAATCTATCCATCAATAATTTTCATTAAGGCACTTTGTGTTCAATATTTTCACATCGATGAAAGTGAGACCTCAAGCCATATTCTTCCCCAAATATTCTTCAAAAATCTATCCTGTAGAAAGCCTATTCAATAAATCCCTTGATGCATATGTTGTAGTAGATGTTTGAAATTTTAAAACATTCTGGACAAATCCCTATAAATGCAGCCTCCAATTTGAATTTGTTTGGAGTTTCTGAAGCTTGATTTGTCATTTATTCCACATTTTGGATTCATTCGAACACACACTGCGACATCCTATAATGGATCTGTGCTTGCCGCATTGAATTTCTCACAAAAATTTCTAAAGCTTTCTCATCAAATATAAATTGAGTGTATCTTGTTTGCAACTTTCATATTTTCACAGAAGAAACCCTAATATTTTCCCCAATCGACACATTCTTTTCTCCCCAGGAATCCACATGAAGCTCCATCTTTTTACCACTAATTTTGTAGAGATGCGGGATCGAAAATATTTTCTTCATTTCCTTTGTTTACCTGTGTCTCTACCTACCATCTTCTCTTTTCCCCGTGTTTCCCAGTGGACGTGTGGGGCAAAAACACTTCATTCAAACCTTTGATTTTCAATTCATTTGGGTAGTTTGGGCCCCGTAAATCCACAGCTCCTTTACTCCTCTCAATAAACTCCACGCGGTTTGGCAGGTACTTGAAGTGCCATTTCATAAAACTTTATGAATATTTAATTTTTAACAAACCATTCCCACTTGCAAGTTGAGGGGCCCACGAATCAACATTAAAAATGTTGAATAAATATTTTGTTTATTTTTAATTAATTAAACTAGCACTTGTACCAAAAGGTACAATGGTTAAGCCGATAGTAAAATACACTATAGAAAAGATTGAAGTTGTAGAATGTGAAATTTGAATTTAATTGTCATAATAATAAACATAATCTAATTATATATATGTCTACCTTTTTTTCATTTTTGGACAAGGAGATGTTGAAATGATTTTGTAAATATATATATGTCTACCTTTGTTTACTCACGATAACCTCTTTCACATGGTTAACTGTAATTATTCCTTTCCACGAAAGAAAATGGAAACAATTTTTTTATATTTCCAGCTTATTTATTCCTTTGTACGATAAGGATGCTGCCATTTTTCCTAGAGCAGGGATGTCAACTAAAAGATTTCAATTTCAGGTTTTCCTGTTTGCCGGTTCTTTTTCTTGTTCTTCCGCTAGAGCTTGTCAACAACATAGCTTCTATCCACATCTATCTTAGCTTGCTGAGTTGACTGATGTTCTCTGGTACACTAAATTAAAAGAATCATTGCATAAAATTGCAACAAACTACTCCACAAGCAACTTGGTTCAAATTAGATCGTGCTGATAAGATTCAAGGAAAAGCACTTAGCTGAAAATCTTCCAACATTGCTAGTCTAGGCTGACCTATGGCCTTCTACTTTCAGATTGCAGATGGTCTAGCCTGAGACTCTATCACAGAGCAAGTAAATAAATTGCAATGAATCAAGATCCAAGATCTATTTCATTCAACTATGACTACAATGAATCAGGATCCAAGATTTACTTCATTCAAATATGACCTCTATTAGATTCAAATGAATCAGGATCTATGATTTATTTCATTCAAACATGACCTTTTTAAATATTTGCATTAAATCAGGATTCAACATTGTTTTAATTCAACTATGAAATCTTGCATTGACAGAAGCATAAATCTACATGACAACCACAAAGCAGCTTTCAATCAAAATAACAATCTGCAACTTGATTTGGAGTCTATGATACTTACATTAGCAAGTGCATGAACAATAACATCAAAGGCTCAGCTCCCCTACTATTTTGTTAGAGAGCTGTGAAGTAGGTATAGAGAGTTGTGAAGTAGGTATACAAAGCATTAGGGTTGCATGAATATTTTATGATATGATTGGCTAAGCTCCAATAAATTAACAACTTAATGACATGATTAGCTAAGCTCCTTTACTATTTACATTAGCTCCAAGTATAATGCTTTTTTAGATAGTTTGATTAGTTATTCATATAATTTTGAACCTGGCACCCAATGCATGGCATATTTTGTGAAGTGTCCTTTTAGATTTTTTGTATTTTTTCAGGAAGTTTGTTGAGCGAAAGATATCTAGTTTTTACCATTAAGCGTAGCAGTCACTCCCCTTGATGAATATAGTTGTCTCAAATAGAGCTCAGCAAGCCTTCATTCTGGCTGAATGGAGTATTATCAATATATACATAGTCAGGTATTGGTGACCTAAACGGCCTGCAATGCCAGTTGATAGATTTTTAGGTCTATCAAAACCATCGCATGGGTTTTGGTTATGATAGTGCTGGCATTTTTGCCCATGGATGTGCATTTGAGGCCTTTGGTTGATTATTTGAAAAGGGAATTGGCATAATCTCAATGCACATGTTATGGAAGTGTATAGATTCATTCCTTTATGTTTGGAGGCAAATCTGTAAATTTAAGTGCGACAGAGCAGGACTTAACTAAATCCAAGTAAGAATTATCTTTCAATTTCATTCATGCATGCATTATTGCATTTATCTCTAGCGCCAACAAAAAAATCACCTAATTATGATAAAATGTCAATTTCATTCTTTATTGGCCTTCAAGGGTACCATGATTCCTTGTTCCCTGAAAATGCTTATGTCATTGTATTTGCCTTGTTTGCCAATTACAACCCTAGAAGATCACGTCGCAGGCAAAGATGATAAATGCGGAACTAGAAAAGAAAAATTGTAACATATAGAACTCTATTTTTTTTTGAAATGGCTTCCCTTTTCCCCGTAATTTCTACCATGCAAAAAATAAAGGCAACCGCTTTTCCCACGCAGCGCACCCTTTTTTCGGCAAAGATGCTGATCAAAAAAAATTTCCGTATTAGATACTTCAATTATTAATTAAGCCGATAGGCTTATTGTGGGAGCTTTTGGTTCTCGAAGGCTTGTTGGAATTGTCATTTTGGTTATCCGCACACCATTGCACAGAAAAAATGTGTACTTCTAGGGCTCGTTTGGGTTCTGGAATTAGACTGGATATTTCAGAATTAGATTTTCGGATAATGTTGTACACACAAAAGTAGTGCACTTCTATGAATCCTTACATGCAAGGAAACTCAAGAATGAGCCCTCACAAATTGATCCATAGCTCTCTATGCATGGAGTTGCAAGATTTGTGAAATTGCTCTCAGCTAGAGCTATGAACTCATGACCTTGCTAGTCAACCACACAATAAGAGATTCCAAATCAAAGACAAGGGCAACAATACCAATATCTCTAATGAAATCCAAATGTATGCAATGCAATGCAAGTAAGCTAAGAATGAGAATGCAATCTAGTCTATGGAAATGAAAGTACAATGCAACTAATCTATGAAAGGAAAGAACAAATGTGACCAATCCCTCCTATTTAGACTATGTGAGATTAATCTATAGCATAAAAGGAAATCTACACTAAGAATGCCATTATCATGCAACTATGAAAGAAAATATGAAATGAGATGCAACAAAGTCTTCAAAGCTTGGATTGCAAGAGTGTCTTCAAAGAGAGCTCCAAATGACCTAGAAAACCTGCAGCATAATATTAGCATGAAAACCTAAGATGCAAATGAGGAAGAGAGCTCTCCTTTTATAAGAAATGAGATGAAAATGGACCATTGAGATTAAGAGACAAAAGACTTAATCAACGATGGAGAAAAATAGAAGCTTGATCCTTGTGCACAAATATCCTCCAATAGGAAAATAGGAGTTGACTTTAGTGTCCATATAAGACAAAAAGTATTTTTTCTCTTTTTATAAAATAAGAATAATGCTTTATTTGTGCAACATAGGATAAGAAGAAAAGTGGGGATTTTTTATTTAAATAAAAGGGGAGAAAATTCCTTTTAATTAAATAAAGGCTTAGGATAAAGTGATTTTATTATTTAATTAAAAGAGATTTTTAATTAATTAAAACGGAGCATGTTCTCTTAATTAAATAAGATTTTTATTTTTTTCTCTTTTAAATTAAATAAGGCTCAAACCTTAGGAAATATTGAATTGATTATGATTTGATCAAGGAAATTGATATTGTTGATATTGTTGATATTTAAAAATATTGATTCAGGGATTTGATAAATTGCTAAATGGGGGCCCAAAGTCTAGGCGACCATTTTAGGGTGCATACATTTGCCCCTCTTTGACTAATGTGTGATCGATCTGGGAACACATGCAGTCAAAGAAGAATTGAAATGTGAGATTGATTTGGGATCACAAAACAACCCAGATGTGTGTTCATTTTGGGAACACATTGAGACAAGCATAAGCAAAAGCTGAAAGACAAGACTAACACCGTCGCTGCTAGGTGCAAATCAAGCCTTAGACAAAACTATCGCCGTCACTGCTAGGTAATAATCAAGTCTAAAAAATAGGAGATAAAAAGCAAAAGACAAAATCACCACCGTCGCTGCTAGGTGATAATCAAGTCTCAAAATAAGAATCTCAAGCTGAGCTAAATGATAAAGCTGAATCAAAGATTAAAGCTGATAGGTACTGCCCCCTCAGAATTGAAATCAAAATTAGATAGAGGAGAACAACAAATTAAAAAACATGATCAAGTCACAATAAATCATAATCGAAGGATTGAGCATGATAGGATAACCATCAAATAGTGAAGATATGCCCCAATTTGACGAGGTTTGACTGAAAAATATATAGGATAAAGACTAAGTCAAACCTCAGAGAGAAGAAGCGAAAGGGGTGAATGAAAGACTAGAAGTTTGGAAGATATGGAAAGGAAGAAATTCCATCAAAGATTGAAGAATTATGCCTCAAAAGGTTAGTCAACTGCATAGAAGAATGAGAAAACTTGGAAACACGATTCGGATTTTGATTTCAAGTTTGAAAATGGATAGAAAATGATGTGATATGAAAGACCAGAAATGAAAGATATGATCAAGAAGAATCAAAAAATGAGCACAGTTGACCAACTAGTCTGTAGATGATAAAAAGGAGAGCTCTCTCCATATGCAAGATGCAAAAACTAAACTATGATGAACCTAAGAATGCAAGCTACTATGAAAGTGGTTGACTTGCAAGGTCACAACACCTATAGACATCTAATTATCATCATCGAGAGTTATTGGTAGCATCGTAAGATCATACAATGCACACTAGCATAACTATGTGGATATGAATATGATCTTTATCAGATAGAAATGTGGAAATCCCACCTAGGCATCAAAGACATGGAGGTCAAGATGACTAATGCAGTGAGATTACCTAAGTTTGATATGGTGAGATTATGCTTGTATCAAGACACATGAAAGTCAGGATAACTAGAAGCATGCACTCACAAAATAGTCAAGGATAATACCTTGTCAATCCATAGTGTCAAGTAAGACCAGTATAAATGCTCATGACAGTTAGGATCAATAAAATATACCCATAAGCAGATAAAGAAAGAAAACATGTTCTCATACCCTCAGTCTTCTAGCTATGCATCATCAAAAACTTCTCAGGGAGAGACCACTCATCAAAGAAATCCTCATAGACAGCACACAAAGAAAAATAAAGTCAACATATCTCAAGCGAGTTGATTGTCTAAGTGTGTGTGTTGGTCATAGAGTCAGACTCTGGTTATCACATCTATCAATGAGAAATATTGCATCATACTTAGACTATTGGGTAAGACATCTTATAAGTGTTAAGAAACACTCGACACAAGGGTAGTGTTGAAAAACACTGTCTGGGGTGGTGTTGAAAAACACCTGTTGTGAAATGCCCCAAGAGACAAACACAACTAAAGAACCTATGCTAACAGTTATCCCCCCTAGACAAGGATAAAGACCAATTCCAGACTACGCCAAATAAGGTCAAGACATGATGGAGAAAGGTTCAGTGTCGAGGACGCATGCTAACAAATAGGAGTGCAAAGGCCTCAAGTAGCGCCTGTTTCCAGGTTTTCACCACTAGGAATCTTTTTCTATTTTTTGATTTGTTTTTTTTTTTTGTATTTTTGCTACCAAGGCACCTGTTTCCAAATTTTCACCAAGGCACTTTTTCTATTTTTTTTGAATTTTTTGCATTTTTTGATTTTTTTGTATTTTTTCAGGACTTTTTATGCTTTTTAAGATTTTTTCAGCATCATATATCAATTTTTTTGGTATTTTTTTTCAGGATCATAAAATATGTACAAAGGATGCCCCCAGACATAAATGGGCATCAAGGATAGAACTTCTTTAGGTGCAAAATGTTGATGGGCTCAGGGAGTTGTTCTCCATCTTCATTCGATAGTAAATATGCACCTGTACCAAAAGCTATTGTAATAATGTATGGTCCAAGCCAATTAGGTTTGAACTTTCCCTTTTGTTCTCTGTTCTGTTGATTCTTAGGGTTCTCTCTCAAAACAAGATCACCTATCTGAAATTCCCTAGGTCGAACCTTCTTGTTGAATGCTTTGGACATATGCTTCTGATATACTCTCATGTGATCAAAGGAAGCCTTACGCTTCTCATCTAGAAGTTCTAGTTCTTGTAACCTCATGGCATGGTAATCCTCATCTGAAATAAAACCTTTGAGAGAGACTCTAAGTGAAGGTATCTCTACTTCTAAAGGCAACACTGCTTCAGCACCATAGGTAAGAGAAAAATGAGTAGCTCTTGTAGGTGTATGAATGCTAGTTCTATAGGCCCATAGTGCTGGATTGATTTGTAAGTGCCAATCCCTACCATTCTTGTGTACTATTCTATGGAGGATTTTAAGAATGGTTTTATTAGAGGCTTCTGCCTGTCTATTTCCCTATGGAAAATAGATGGAGGACCAATGTTGCTTAATTTTAAACTTCCTGCATAAATGCTTTAGGTCCTTGTTCTTGAATTGACCTCCATTATCAGTAATAATCTTAGAATGCACTCCAAATCGGCAAATAATATGATTCAGAATAAATAGGGAAACTATTTTGCCTAAGGCAACAAAAAGAGGGACTACCTCTACCCATTTCATGAAATAATCAGTAGCTGTGATGATAAACTTATGTCCACTTGATGAGTTGTGGTGAATTTTCCCAACAAGGTCAAAGGCCCAGCGCTGAAATGGCCAATGAGAAATAGAAGGAATTAGCTCCCTCCCAGGAGCGTGAATCAGGTTTCCATGTTTTTGACATTTCTCACAAGATTTATAGAAAGCTACTACATCAGTTTGCATTGTGGGCCAGTAATACCCCGCCCTAAGCAACCTTCGGGCCATGGCAAGACCATTAGAGTGTCCACCACAAATGCCCTCGTGAATGTCAACTAATGCTTGGTCGGATTCCTCCTTTTCCAAGCACCTAAGAAGTGTCCCATCTAAACCCCTCCTATATAAATCACTAGAGATAAGGGTGTGGTGAGAGACGTTATGGATGAGGTTTCGGCATTCAGAATGGTTGAAAGTGTCAGGGATGATGCCATCACGTAGATATGAATAGATAGCACCATAGCAGGAAGACTCATGTGTGACAAAGGTACAAATGACATTGCTTTAAGATGAGTCAAATATGGGGTGGTGTAGCTCTTCCACCAGGAATTCAAATCTGGATTCATGTTGTTCCAACTGTAGGAGTGAAGCTAATGTAGCCATAGCATCTACAGCTTTGTTTTCTACTCTAGGGATCTGTTGAAATGTCACAAAGGTAAAGTAACGTCTTAATGAATCAACCATCTTTTTGTAAGGTATCAATTGATCATCTTTGGTTTGATACTCCTCATTGACTTGGTTGATAATTAATTGTGAATCTCCAAAGACATGCAACTCTGTTATGTTCCATTCTATAGCTAGTTTCAATCCATTGGTTAATGCTTCATATTCTACAATATTGTTTGTACATGGGAATAAAAGTTTGTAGGATTTTGGTATATTGTACCCATGAGGAGAAACAAACAATACTCCCGCACCTAATCCATTTTGCATGTTGGAACCATCAAAGAACATCTTCCAAGTGCGAGTGGTCATGTATAAAATGTGTTCATCTGGGAACTCTACCTAAATAAGCACACTATCCATAACTGGAAAATCAGCTAACTGATCAGCAATATCTTGCACTTTTATGGCCTTTCTCTCAATGTACTCTATATCAAACTCGGATAAAACCATCATCCACTTAGCAAGTCTACCCGTGAGGGCAGCCTTACTAAGCAAGTACTTAAGAGGATCAATTTTTGCAACCAAATGTATAGTATGAGCAAGCATATAGTGTCGCAACTTTTGGGAAGAAAACATTACTGCAAGACAAGACTTCTCAATGTTATTATAATTGATCTCATAAGATACTAGAGTACGACTGATGTAGTATATGGCCCTTTCTTTCCCAGTGTCATCTAATTGAGCCAACAATGCCCCCAAGGAAGACTCTGTTGCTAAAATATACAAAATCAATGGTTTCCCTGGAATAGGAGGCATCAAAATTGGAGGATTAGCCAAATACTATTTTATTTGATCAAGGCTCTTTTGGCAATCCTCATTCCATACACATGTGACTCCCTTATGCAATGTTTTATTGAAAGGTTGTGCTCTATCTACAAGTTGTGAAATAAACCTCCATATAGATTGGAGTCGTCCTTGAAGACTTCTCATTTGACTTATGTTCTTCAGAGGTGGCATATCTAAGATAGCTTGGACCTTTTCAGGATCATCCTCTATTCCTTTTGCTAAAATTATGAATCCTAGAAGTTTACTTGAGGTAACTCCAAATGCACACTTTTTCAGATTCAATCTAAGTTGAAATTGTTCCATGCAATCTAGAATCACTTCCAAATCATCGAGGTGTGTATCCCATTTCCTAGATTTAGCCAAGGTATCATCCACATAATCTTCCATGTTCTTATGCATCATATCATGAAAAATTGTGGTCATAGCTCATTGGTATGTTGCTCCTGCATTCTTTAGGCCAAATGGCATGACGTTCCAACAATAGGTTCCCCATGCACATGTGAAAGTTATTCTCTTGATCTTCGGGAGCTATTTTTATCTGGTTATATCTGGAAAACCCATCCATTAAGGAATATATCTCATAACCCACTGTCATATCCACTATCATGTCTATGTTTGGGAGTGGAAAGTAATCCTTTGGGCATGCTTTGTTGAGGTCTCTGAAGCCTGGGCAAATGTGAATGGACCCATCATGTTTTGAAACTAGAACAATATTGGAGATCCACTCAGCATAGTCAATAGCTTGAATGAATCCTGCGAGTAAGAGCTTTTCTAATTCAACTTTAACAAGAAGAGCTATGTGAGGGTGCATTTTCCTCAACCTTTGTTTGATCGGTTTTATTCTTGGAGCTATAGATAGATGATGCATAATAAGATCAGTGTCAAGCCCTGGCATATCGGAATATGTCCAAGCAAATTTTATTTTCTTCTTTTGCAAAAACTTTGTATATGCCTCTTTTTCTTCAACTGATAGAGACTGAGCTAGGTGCACTATTTGGGGAGCCTCTTCTGTATTCAAATTCACTGGTTGTGTGGGCTCAATGAGAAATGATGACCTATCTTGGAAGTAACTTGGCAAGTTATTAAGTACCCCATCCTTAGGCACCTCAAAGAGGTTTTCACCCTTGGATACGTTATTTATTTTTACTATTTTGGGTTCTGACACTGCCATAAAGTGGTTTTCACCATCAGAACCATTTTTCTTTTTTTCTTTTTCTTTTATTTTTAGACTGAGTTACTTAATATTAGGCTCTGTCATACTTGTTTTTGGTTCACTGGTGGAAGAGACTACGGGTTCAAGAGCATTTAGATAACAGGCAATTTCATAGTCATTCTGAAAGTTTAAGAGCTGAGACTCTTGGTGACATTGAGACCAATCAATTAGGTGGAAATGAATAAGGGGTAGGTCAATGACTGGTTCAACATTGTGTATGTGGAAGGTGTTATCTCTGGTGACCATACAATTGGGATTAATCAAGTCTCCTTCTAAGATACCTGAATCAGGATTTGTCCTACCAAAAAAAGCGTCATCCACTAAGGCAATTCGAGGAGTCCAATCCTCTAGTCCTACACTAGGCTCGTTGGTCACATCAGGTTGAGTACTATAAGTATGGACAACATCCATGTCCAAATCAATTGTTGCATTTGAAAGTGAGTCCCATTTGAACTCATGTGAGTCTGTCTCTGAATCATTATTTGGGCCTCGTGATGTGGAAGCCTCAAGGTTAGGAAAGGTTTCCCTTTCTCTAGCACTAGCATTGTTACTATCTATCACAACTAGGCTAGTAACACTTTCCATTGTCAATCTAGCATTCATATAGTCACTATCCATCAGAGCTGGGATAGTAGGACTGTTAATTGTCAAATCTTTTGAATCTCCCCAAAGGAGATTTTTTTAAGGCACCCAATCATTAGACATGTCTTGCTGATTAGAGAGATTAGGTGTGTAGTCTGAGTCATTGTCATTGTCTGTTGCAGCTAAGATAGGGACACTTTTCTATTTCTTATTTGCAAAACCTAAGCCAACTATTGACTTATTCCTTCATCCAAAAAGGGCATGGTTAAGAGGTTCAGCTTTGGCATCCAACCGATGACTAAGGGGACCATGTCCTGGATAACCCATATTCTTGACCAATGTATACCCTCTCCCATAAGCTCGAGGAGAAGGTGCAAAATCCTCATTATGTTGGTATTTCTCCTCTCGGTAAATCTAGTCCCTAATGGCAACCTCTTCTTTTTCCTCTTGAATCCAAACTAAGGATTCTACAAACTTGTCGAACAATTTCATGGCTGAAGACGAGGGCTTCATATCTTGAGAAGGTTTGCCATAAGACCTAGGGGAAATTGGGAATTTTGTGAATGAATCAATTTTGTAATCCCCCATGCCAAGATCCATGGCTTTGAATTTGTCTTTGCATTGTTCAAATGTAGTATCAAAAGTGTCAGCCTCCCTATTCAAAGGAATGTGAGACCTTGCTGAAATTGTGTTAACTAACAATGTGCTATCCCTGGGTATGCAAACTTCTACTCCATTGTAAGGGAACTTCACACACTAATGATAAGTAGATGGGACTGCTTGCATCTCATGTATCCAAGGTCTACCCAACAAAATATTGTAAGCCAAAAGACCGGCATCAACAATCTGAAACAAAATATCTTTCTCTACAAGACCAATTCGGATAGGAAGAACAACCAATCCTTTAGAACTACATTCTGCTTCATCATAAGCCTTGATAGTTATCTTCTTCCTTGTGTCAATGACTTCTTCTGAATAACCCAAGGCCTTCAATAAGCTCAAAGAACAAATATTAAGCCCAGCACCCCCATCTATCAACACGCGCCTGACACGGGTCTTGTGGATCATAACCTCTATATGAAGGGCCAAATTGTGTGGGTGGCTTAATGACTTGTCATCTTCTTTTGAGAATGTAAGGTAGTGAGGGCTAGCCAAGTGGTTGACCATATTCTGGAATTGATGTACATCTATATCATTAGGGACATTAGCTGCTCGCAAAGCATCCTCAAGGACACTTATGCTTAGGGGACAATTCCAAAAGCTCAAAGATTGAAATCTGTGCTAGTGTATGTTGTAATTGGTCAACAAGATTATAATTCAACTCAGGATCAACAACAGATTTAGGAAGAACACCTTTTGACACTAGCTTCTTAGACTTACTAGAGTTAGGACCTCTAATAACAATGGGAGCTTGAGACTGACTCCTAGTGACTGCATTGAGGGGTTGAGACATCCTTCATGAGTGAGGATCTCTTAGTACCACAATGGGTCCTTCATCAAGCATAAGAGTTGAATCCACATCATATCCATAATGTTCTTTCCCTCTCATCATGTTGACATTATCATCAACAACTTCAAGCATATTAATAACATTTTTAGCATTTGTGTAGGTGTAGTTGATAGCAGCCTGGCCATTCTTGTTGTTAGAATTCTCTCCTTTCTCATATTTGGGCAAGGGTTCTTTAAAAGCTTTGTGATCCGCATTAGTGGTTAAACCATCAACTTGTAATCTTTCGCTTTCAATAAGATCTTGGACAAGATGCTTAAGTTTAAAACAATTTTCTATATCATGTCCAATTCCATTGTGAAAGACACAGAAAGCCTTCTCATCCCACCAATGAGGTTTAGGATCCAGTATGTGAAACTTTGTAGGATCCTGAGGTTGTGCCAAATTATGAGCAATTAACATCTTGAAAATGTCTACATAGGAGTCCCCAAGTTTGGTAAATTGTCTCTTTTTTGTTTTAGGTCTCCCTTGATACTTGGGTTTATTTTTTTATTGTGTTGAAGACATTTGTAACTTCATGGCTTGGACTACATTAGAGAGATTAAGAACTCTTTCATTCTTAGGTTGTGATGAGTCAACAACTCCATCATTAACCACTTGCTTATTCTTATTCCAATAGGAGTTCTTTTTGTCCTTATTACCATTATTATTGTTGTTTTGGCCATTGTTGTTATTAGTTGTTTTGGCCAAAATTCCTTGTTCTTTTAGGACATCCTCTATGCAACATGCCACTTCTACCATGGTATCAAAAGAATTAAATGGGATCTTCCTTACTTCATACCTTAATTCTGGTACCAAGTTGCTCACAATGATGTCTATTCTTTCCTCCTCGGGAATTGTCCTTGGATATTTTGAGCACAAACATCTCCATCTTTGTAGAAAGGTAACAAAGGATTCCCCTTGATTCTGCTTGAGTTTGCACAAATCAAGCATGGTGACCGACCTTGATAAGTTGTAAGAAAAATGTTGAACAAATCTTTTCACAAGCTCTCTAAATGTCTTAACTAGAGGAGTAAGGTTAGTAAACCACTCCATGGCTTGACCCTTGAGACTCCTTGGGAATAATCTCATCAAGTAGGAGTCTTCATGGTGAAAAAAAAAGCTCATTATGTAGAACTATCTAACATGGTCATGAGGGTCACCAATGCCATCATATTTGTCATAGGTTGGAAACTCAACTTTCTTAGGAAACTCAACCAACACCACACTCTTGTCAATTGGGTTGGGACATATGGAGTCCAAATTAAATGTGCTCTTAGGAGCCCTCATCCTTTCTATATCCTTTTGAAGTTGTTTGATCACATCATTAGTTGATGGATCTTGCTTCTTTACATTTTGGTCCACATCAAAATTATATGGGACCTTAGCACCTTTTTTTATGAGACTTTCTAGGAGCTGATCCTCATTTTATTCCACATACCTTTCTACATATGCTTGAAAGGATGGTTCTTGTTGCATAGTTATAAAATCTATATGATCAAAGTTAACTTCTTCCATGTTGTGAGCCATGATGTGCTCATTGGGAGGGTTGCTTTGAAAGTTTAGGAGGTGACTGTCTCCTATGGTGATCATATCTTGAAGTCCTTCTACCTCTAGGACTTGGGGATCTTGAGGGCATCCTTGACCTTCTTCTAGGACTTGGTGAGGGAGTAGACGAGGGTGAGTGGGTCCCACTATGAGTACCCCTCCCATTGAATTAGTTTTGGAGTTGTTGTGCATAGAGTCTATCTTCTTCTTCTTGAGTGACTCTTTTCCTTATGTCCAATAATGCACGTTCCTCTTCCTCTAGTTGTCTAAATTTGTCCTTTTTAGCAGCTTGTTCATCTAGATAGGCTTTCTTCTCCCTTTCAATGCTCTTCAATCTCATATTTGCATATCGAGAGGTATCTCTAAGTGGAGAAGGTTGCCTTGACTATCTGATTGCATTAGTTGCATTGATGTGGTGGTCACTAGACTCATTGCTCTAGTTTTCGTGTTGTGACCCTGAATCTGAGTGAGTTTGTTAGTGATGTCTCTCAGCTCATTGGTGAGCATCAAGATACCTTGTTTTGATCGAGGGTGATCTAGGTGGACTAGCATATGCAGACCCAAAAGACATCATGTTACCCCTATGCCGTTGAAACATGTCATCAAGAGTTTGGGTCATTGCTTCTCTTTGTTGTTGAGTGAAGGTGTAACTCATGTCCATACTTGATGAAATGGGTGCTAAAGAGGTACTCACTTCACTAGGATTACCTTTCGGATTAAAACAAATCTTAGATTCACTCTTAGGAGATTGATCAAAAAGGGGTCCTTTTCCCTTATGCTATTGATGAGTCTTAACTGGTGGTTATAACTGGCTAAAGACAACAGGGGGTTGCTTTCTTTGATTGACTTGGTACCTTGTTGTAATTGACATGAAAGAAAGAGATTCTTAATGATAGGGTGACCTCGCAAAGTGTCAACACCAAACTAGGATAATCAAAGTTCTCTATTGTCCAAAATGAAATGAAAAGATAAAAATAAAGGGGTTTTACCAACACTGTCAAAGAGGTGCTAAAATCAAAGGATGAATATCCTTGCACTTTTGAATCAGGAGGTTGGACTAGGCCAAAATATAATTGAAATTGATTAAATGAAAGTGATTTGGACAATAAGAGCACTAAAATTCTCCAAGAATGTAGCTAACAATTCTAGAGATAAGCTTTCTCACCAAGAATAACCTTCTAACTTGACAACTATTTTCAAAGTGGCCTTGTAAACTAATTGATGCTATTCCTAAAGGGTAGAAACCAAAGATTTAAAGTCAAAACAAGTCTCTAATGACAGGATAGAAAATCGAGCAAGCAAGTTGGGTGTTTCAACTCAAGAATTCAGTTGTTTTGTGGTTTAATCAGACACATTAATAGATTTCCATTATTTTATCAAGCACATAAGACAACAATCAAGGAGTTCAAGCAAGAAATTGTCTTCAAACAATTAGCAAGGGGCAAAGAAACCTTGCGCATGAACAAGGATAGTGACTTAGTATTTCTACTCCTTAAAGGTTCTACTTGTGTATGTTCTTGAAAATATTTTAGCGGGCACATAGAATACAACAACACCTTAACAAGCTATCTACAAAGATATATGTGGCTTTGTAAAAGGAGCCCTCGATATTCGCAAGGTACGTGAGGCCCAAATCCGTAGATGAGAAGAATCAAAAATCACACAACTAGGGGGAGACGGTAACCCAAATCTCCTCGACTTCTCAAAGGTATAAAGTTCTTTGAGGCTTAGCCAAGAGTGATATCAAACTCAATTTCCAAGAGAGGTGTTTTTTGATTCACCATCCGCTATTTACACTCCATCGAAACACGAGAGTTAAGGTCATCCCTTGAGGTGGTGTGTCCCCAAGCAGGCCTTCTAAAAATAAAATTAAGTAATTCATTATCAAAAGTATTTAAAGCACTAAAGGTGGAACACTTAACTCTTCAAGTAAATGTGAAGTGAGTCCAAAAGTGGAACATTTAATTCTTCAAGTGAATGTGAAGCGAGTCCAAAAGTGGAACATTTAACTCTTCAAGTGAATGTGAAGTAAGTCCACAAGGTGGAACATTTAACTCCTCACACAAACTCAAAGTGAGTCCAAAAGTGGAACATTTAACTCCTCACACAAATTCAAAGTGAATCCAAAAGTGGAACATTTAACTCTTCACACAAACTAAAAGTCAGTCCACACCTTAGAAAACTAATGAGATCAAGAAAGTATAAAAAGGAGAACTTTGTGGAACACTTAACGCTCTTTTCAAGTAGACCTCTCCCCTATGTATGAATGTTGATCTTGCATCCAAAGGGCGAAAATGAGGGGCGATTAGAAATAAGCGAGTCCAACACCCAATTTAGCTAACAAGATCAATCAAAAGTACTCTAAAGTTGCTTATCAATACTACTCACAAATGCAAAAGGGTTTGAACCATGGAATATTTAACTTTCCAAGTAAACATGAAGTGAGTCCACAAAGTGGTGCATTTAACTCTTCATGTAAACAAGGAATAAATCCATGCCTTAAATTACTCAATGAGATTTTTGATATTGAAACCAAGAATTACTTAATGTGTAAACACAAGCATTCACCTACACAAAATTGTATGAAATAAAATCTATGTTCATTCATTTCCCATTCAGAGCGTCAATTGAAATGTGTTCTATGAAAGCATGTAAACACTCAAGCCAAACACATGAGAGATTCATTTTTAATCCCAAAATCTAAATATTGTAAAGATGTAACAAAATACCTCAAATCCAAAGTAACGCGCTTAGTAAATTTTACCTCATTTTTATCTTTTTGTTAAGCATCTCCATGAAAGCAAAACATGAGCCTTCAAATGAACCAGACAAGAAAACAAGCAAACAAGATATGCAATGTATACTCAACTTATGCAAACCCTAAGATGGTTATATATGGAAATAAATTGTTAGGAGCAATAATAACCAGAAAATAATCCAAATGACAACTTACATCATGCATTGAACCATGTGAAAAATAAGTGCATGCTAATCATCAAATACCCTTTTTTTTAATTTTGATTTTTTTACCTTGTCAACAAGATTGGACTTATACCACATGAATTCGGACCCTAAACCCAAAATGTAGAAAAGAGACCTTTATCAAAAAATATAGAGATTTCCAAAAATGTCAAAATTTCAAGAAAATCTTTTCATTTGTGCCCTAGAGAGCCACTTTCCCAAAATAGACCAGTTTTTATAAATCAACCAAATGAGCTATGATATGACCTCTAAATTAAAAACACAATAAATATACCCCCTATATAATTTGAAAATATTTCTGAAAATGTAAAAAAAATTTAAAAATATGCTAATTTACGCCAAAAATTAATTTTTTATGAAAAATCAAGAAAAAATTATAAAAATTTAAAAATAATTTTTAAATTTTTAAATTTTTTATTGGAGCTTCTTTGATATGTCACCAATCTACAAAAAAAAATTCAGACCAAAAAATCAAGTGGTTTGAGAGATATGATCAAATCTTTCAAATCTAGGGTTTTCCATCTTCAAACAAATTTGCACAAGGGTTAGCTCCAAAAATAATCAAAATCAGCATGCAAGAGGTGGGTTGCCCCATGGTGGGCACCAAAAATGTACACACAAAAGTAGTGCACTTCTATGAATCTTTACATGCAAGGAAACTCAAGAATGAGCCCTCACAAATCGATCCATAGCTCTCTATGCATGGAGTTGCAAGATTTATGAAATTGCTCTCAGCTAGAGCTATAAACTCATGACCTTGTTAGTCAACCACATAATGAGAGATTCCAAATCAAAGACAAGAGAAACAATGCCAATATCTCTAATGAAATCCAAATGTATGCAATGCAATGCAAGTAAGCTAAGAATGAGAATGCAATCTAGTCTATGGAAATGAAAGTACAATGCAACTAATCTATGAAAGGAAAGAACAAATGTGAACAATCCCTCCTATTTAGACTATGTGAGATTAATCTATTGCATAAAAGGAAATCTACACTAAGAATGTCATTATCATGCAACTATGAAAGCAAATATGAAATGAGATGCAACAAAGTCTTCAAAGCTTGGATTGCAAGAGTGTCTTCAAAGAGAGCTCCAAATGACTTAGAAAACCTGCAGCATAATATTAGCATGAAAACCTAAGATGCAAATGAGGAAGAGAGCTCTCCTTTTATAAGAAATGAGATAAAAATGGACCATTGAGATTAAGAGGCAAAAGATTTAATCAACGGTGGAGAAAAATAGAAGCTTGATCCTTGTGCACAAATATCCTCCAATAGGAAAATAGGAGTTGACTTTAGTGTCCATATGAGACAAAAAGTATTTTTTCTCTTTTTATAAAATAAAAATAATGTTTTATTTGTACAACACAGGATAAGAAGAAAAGTGGAGATTTTTTATTTAAATAAAAGGGGAGGAAATTTCTTTTAATTAAATAAAAGCTTAGGATAAAGTGATTTTATTATTTAATTAAAAGAGATTTTTAATTAATTAAAAGGGAACATGTTCTCTTAATTAAATAAGATTTTTATTTTTTTCTCTTTTAAATTAAATAAGGCTCAAACCTTAAGAAATATTGAATTGATTATGATTTGATCAAGGAAATTGATATAATTGATATTGTTGATATTTGAAAATATTGATTCAAAAATTTGATAAATTGTTAAATGGGGGCCCAAAGTCTAGGCGACCATTTTAGGGTGCATACAAATGTCAATTCCATGTTTGTGTCCATCCAAAAAATTGGAATTGGAATTTTGAAATTTCAATTATGCCCCCAAAATGGGCATTTCATCTTCCACTCAAATAGGTGGAATTGGAATTTCGAATTCCAATTCCAATTTTTATAAAACCAAATTTAATATTTCATGGGATCTGTGACTATAAGGATGTATATTATATTGCTATAAGGATGTATATATATACATGTGTGTATATATACACAAATGTGTTTATATGTATATACACATACATGTGTGTATTTGTGTATATATATACACATGTGTGTATATATGTATACATGTGTGTATGTGTGTATATATATGTGTGTGTGTGTGTACATGTATGTTTATATATACATACGTGAGTATATATAAATGCACGTGTGTGTATGTATACACATATACACACATGTGTGTGTGTATATATACACATGTGTGCATATATGTATATATACACACATGTATGTGTGGATATATACAAACATATACACACCATATTTAAAGAAATTAAAATAAAGAATTAAAATTCCTTATGCATCTTCTTAGTCATCTTCCGGGTGAACCAAACGGGTCAACTAGGCATAAGATGGGGGTTTCCAAATTAGGTTACTCCATTAAATCTGAATAGTTGCAAAATGAAAATTGGTGCAAACCCCTATAAACATGTGCCTCAATACTAATCAAATCTTATTGCAAGGGGCTGAAAATGGGTAGATGGTCATAATGGTAAGTGCAAAACACATTCCTGAAGCCAATTGTCATGATACTTATTGAGTTTCAACTTATTTGCTTTCAAACTGGGCCCTTTTGAATAACTTTTCAAGAGTGCACTTTCATGCCTTTGCAAAATTTCAACATGGCTACCTCAAATTCCTCAAGAATTTGAAGGTGCCAACCATCACTTCACTATATTCATATTTTCATAGCTTACTTGTTTTTCATATTTCCATACTTTTATTTCTTGCATATTAGTTAATGTTGTAATTTTAGTTGTCTAAATTTGTACCCCAAAGTTTATACTATGCCCTTATAGGATGAACATAAGTCGCACATACATCCTACATCTGCATTGTCATCCTTAACCCATGTGGATGTCCAAGGCAATGAGCTTGTGGATTTTGGTGTTCGATATCTATAACCTGGACTTTCATTTTCTATAGTCTGAATATTATCATTTTTTAGTAGTGCTTAGTTATTTGGGTTTCTTTCATTTTGTGCCTTAGTTGTCTTAAGTCTCTTTATCATATTAGTTTGTCTTGATACCTTAGCTCACCAAGGCACTAGTTAAGTGAGGTAGCATAGGGGATGGTTCATCCTTCGAGACTTTAATCGGTCTTGAGGTTGGTGAATTTTTCCTTCTCCACAACTCTCTTGCTTCTTTTAGGCTTAACAAATAATAAGTTGATGACTTACTCTCATTGCAAAATCCCTTACAAGAGATAAGGCTTAAATTTCAAATGCATTCTCTTCTTTCCACAATTTTAATTGTTTTTTCCCTTCATTTCAAACTTGATAAGTAGCCTCCCTACCCCAATGGATTAAATTTTGGTCATATAGTGCTAAGGCTTCGCCAACAATAAATGACATACCTCCATTAACACTACATCACATAGCACTTCATCTACACAAGGCTCAATTTTAAATACAATAAGACAAGGTTTATCCACAAATAGACAATAATCTTTTCTTTAACAAAGAAATCTTATAGGGTTTGATTCTAGAACATAAGCAAGTTGTAATTTTTCACCATTTTTATACTCACCTTACATACCTTGCCTTTACCTTTGCACTTAATTTGAAAGAAATTTGTCATCTTCCAATCAACTTCAAAAGTTTTTTTAACACCAAATATTAAGGTTCTTCTCAACATTTGGTTATCTCTTAACTCAACTTCACCTTCTTTTGACCAATGTTTATCTTCTTCTTGGGTTACCATCACCCTTTTGGGGTTTTGAGGATAGTTTACAGCCTTGTGGGCTTCATCACAAATAAAACACTTTAATGGATTTCCCTCCCTAGAAGGCGGTTGTCTACATCATCTACTCCTAAAGATTCACCTTCCTCAAAAATTTAACTTCATACATTTATCTGGGTCTTCTTATTTAGTTGGTCGAGGAAGTCCCTCTTCCCTTATTTTGATTATTTTCACCTCCTACTCATAAATTTTCCTATTTGGTCTAGCTTCTCCTTGGCCCAATGCAAACTCATAAGCTTCATCCATTTGTACTTTTAGCAATACAATCTCATCTTGATGACCAGTGAAACTTTAGTCCACTTTCCCTTTACTCTCATGTATATCCATTCAAATTTGAAGCCTCATGAACTATTCAATATAATCTTGCACTAAGCCCTTTTGTTTCAAGTTTTGAAGTTCATTTCATATTATTTTGTTGCTAATCTGAAAGAAAGAGTCAAGTTGTCAAATGTTTTAACATCTTGGGCCAAAGCCTAATTTTATCTTTTCCCTTTTTAAATTTTCACATTCTCTCGCCACAAGACTACATTTGACTATAACATGGATGCAACAATTTTCAATTTTTGGATAGTTCTCATCAATGCTCTCCATCTCAAAGTGCTTTTCCAACTCTTGGTCCTAATCTAAAAATAGACCTGAGCCATTCTTGATTACTCTACTAACAAAATTTAATGTAAAGAGTACCATGAAAATCATCTAAGACTTGTCCTATAATGAAATAAATTTTATGAAAAGATTAGAAGTCTTCTCTACCAAACAAATATTTACTACTATAGACATATAATGTTAAATGAAGTTTAAAATTTTATAGGACTGACAAGAATCTAAAACAGGGTCAATGGACATTTAGTTTAATGACAAAGCCCATATTGTAGACACCTAAATGTTACTAAGTTCAAATCTTTCTCAATACAGATAAAAAAAGAATAATCTAAAATATTTTTCTAGACTCACTTAACACTCTACGATAAAAGAAATAATAGATTTGAGTGGTGAACCACATGTGAAAATGCATTCTATATTGAAGACAGCATTAACCATAGCTGCAATTTTGTAGGATTGAGGTTGTGTCTCTACATAATTAGGCTAGCTATTCCAAGAAAGAATTGGAGTTTCATTAATGCTTTCTCTTTAACAAGAGCATTGGAGTTTCATTAAGAATTGGCGTGTATACATGTGTTGATGTAGAACACAAGAGAAAGAGACAGTGGTTTTTGGTTGACGCGTTGAGATGCATCTTGGTGTTCCACCGAGTTGATGAGTGAAGCTAACAAAGGTGTGAGGTGGGACTGCTCACTGGAACGTCAAGATGTTTTATCTTCTCCAACGAGCTCTGGGTAACCAAGTAGCATATGGGTGTTGGTCCACGTAAGCAAGGATTTGATTCAAAATGTGTGTGTGTGGTTACTTGTCAAGATCATACATGACAATTTTAAAGACATGTGGGGTGAAGAATGAATTTCATGAGAACTCGTTGAGCTCTAACGCATTGCAGAGCTAAAGGATGTTATGAACACTAAGATTATGTAGCAATGTGTGCAAGGAAAAATGTGTGTTTTCACAACTCATTGGCTCGTTGGAGCTCTTTCCGGATCTCAAACGTGTGGCCCAGTTGTTCGACGTGGCATTTTTGAAAATATGTGAAGAAGGAACTTGGGCACTCATTGAAGTTTTCCTTCAACTCTAATGCGTTGTCGATCTTGTTTACGATGATGATGCCAACACACAATGTCAGTACATGAAAAATGAAGGCACAATGTGTACTCAACAAGTTGCGGTCAAATGGCCAACTTCTGATGATGCATCGTGGTGGGTCTCCCTTGTGTTCACTCACTAGCTCGTTGGAGCTCCTTTTATGTCCCGCTAAGTTCCCAAGTGCTTTATGTTGTGATGATTTGGCTCATGGATGTTTGACCAATGTGCTCAGTAGCTCGTTGGGAGTTTTCTTCCATTTCACCGAGTTCCCAAGTGGTGACGATGGTGGTTGACATGGCAGTTGATTTGTTCTAACTTAGTGACACATTGGGAGCTTTCATTTGTTGTGATGTCAACTTTCCAATCTATGAAGCTCTTCATCAATGGTTGTCTTTTAATCTTCCATTGGGGCTTTTCTTTGCTACATATTGTGTGTGTGAAAATTGTACCTGATCTGTAGACACAAAACTTCAGTAAAACATTAGAGGTTAGTTGAAATCGAAATCATGCAATGAATTGAAAGCTAAATTAACCAGGCAATTTACTGCCTTCTAGTAGGTGCGAGATTGATGTTCTCAGATTGTAATCGAGATCAGTGACCTAGACAACACCTAAATGAAGGATTTGAATGCAATTGATCTAGATATGAATTGAATGCAATTAAGCTATTTTTTGGGATTTTCTATGCAATATGAATGATAAACTGATATGAAATTGATCTAACAATGATATGAATCTATGCTAAATGATATGCAATGCTCAAAACAAGAAAGATCTTACAATAGCTTGGATTCACAAAGATGATTCTTCAAACTCCAATTCGACAGCGTAAGAATGCAAATTCGTGGATATGAGAAAGATGAATTATGAAGAGCTGAGCCTTAATTTATAGAAATCTAGGGCTTTGAGGATGCATGGAAAAAGCCATAAATCATTTAGATAAACTCATCTTGATTTTTGAGTTATCTGATTATAATAGACAGTTAATTCTCAAAATTATACAAAAGCATACACAAATAGCTTTTTAACTCAAATTAGAGTTTAGATCAGCTTTTTGAACTCCAAAAGGATGTTGAGTTCCAAAAAGTCAACACTTTGCATTGATTTTCTAATTTGGAGTTTAACTGTTTCTTTTGAATGTGCATAATAATTAAGAATTAAATAAATAAATAATTTGATTTACCTTCAACTCAACTGATTTTTGAAAATAAATAATTGATTTATGGGTTAATCAATCATTTAATCAAACTTTTATTAAAAACTATATAATTAAATAATGACAACATGCTTTAATTAATTAAATAAGAATTTAATCAATTATTCATAGGATATTGGATTTATTGTCAAAATTAAATAATATAATTAATAATAGATAGAATTAAATTTAATTAAATAATTAAGTGGCAAATATTAAATCTAATTAATTAAATATGAAAATATGTAATTAATCAAACTTTAAGATAAATAAGATTTATCGCCAAATAATCATTAAATTAAAGATAATTATGATGATTAGGAATATTCCCCGATGCAGAATTTAAGATAATCAATTAGATTCGATGATGTGTCGATGTGCCTTAGGTTAGGACTTCTATGTCGATTTCATTCGATTTGAGGATGTAGGAGGTTAATGAACATATAGCCCATTTTTGGGGTATTACATTTTGCCCCTCTTTGAATTACTATGTGAAGCGTAGTGGTTCAAAGGTAGTCTGTGTACGATAAAGATATGAAATTGATTCAAAATTGATAATTGATATGAGACAGAAATTGATTGAAAGATTTGATAATAATAGGTCCTGAATGACCAAAGATAATGTTAACTATAGCAACGATGAACCAATGAAACAAAAGTGTCAAAACGCCTGATTTCGAACCTTATGTTTGTGAAGAAGTGATTGACCGATTCTAGACTCGATTGTCTTAGTAGAACCACGATGTAGGTATCACATCTAACCCCTTCAGTTACCAAAGGACCAAGGAAATAACATTGATGAATCGATGGTTGCAAAAAGCTGATACATTTTACAAGATTAAGAGAATACCAGATTGATATGGATCTCGATGAATCTGATATGCCCCGAGTGATGATTGATTTGCCCCGAGCGATGAGGACTTTTGATGATTCAGCAACTAGACATGGTTGTTGTCTTGATTACTAAGGAAAGATTGATAGAATTTTTACAGACTTGAATGATGTGCAATACCATGCCCCCTTTGGGATTAAAATCAAAATCTGACAATAAAAGTCAACATTAACTGGTTTAGAAGCATGTTAATTGATTTGAAAAGTGGTTATACACGTCCAGGAACACATTTTGCATCATTTGGAGGTCTTGGAGACCAAGTAGACTAGGTTTGACCATGAGTTGACCATATTTAAAAGTTTGAAATTTTGATAGTTTGATGTTGGATAATCAGTTAAGTTGAAAATTAGATTTCTGTGATGATTGAAGGTTGATTATGCAAGTAGTTAATAATATGAATGATTTTAGATTTTGATTTTGATCCCAAAAAAGGATTCTACTTGCTACTTCATTGGAGGAACCTTCATGTGAGATTCAGCTCTTGTTAGATTTGAAGAGACAAGTGGAGAATTGTTTAAGCATTAAATTTCATTTAGCCATTGTGAGATCATGCAAAAATGCAAAGAAACATGCAAAATGAAATGCAACCTAAGACCTAGGACCTAGTCACTGATCATATGTTGATTTTTTATCATCATTGAACTTTTAGGTAACTGGATAAATCAATACAATGCCCACTAGCTATGAAACCATAGACATATGAATATCGATTTGTATGTGCAAGAATCAATACAACACCCACTAGTGAATAACCATGGATATATGAATATTGATTTTGTTTTCAGAATGTCGGATTAGATATAAGCACCAAAGCATAAGCACCAGGATGACCTAAATATCATGTCCATTTTTATATAGCAATTTGTATAAGCATCAAAACATAAATGTCATGATGACCTAAATACGCCTTGCGGTTCAAACACATCAAACAGTCAAGAGATCATTCTAAATCCAGTGTGAATTACCCGTAGTGACCCTTTATCATTCACATCTTTAGGTAAGATCGTGTTTCACAGTAGGAGAAAGAACTTACTCAAAAAGATAATAGTGAGATCAAACTTCCTTGAATTTTTTGGGTATCAATGGTCGAGGTATGCATGGCCATCCAATTTGAGATAGAGGCTCTTACAATCGGACACCATTTCAATCCATAATTTTCAAAAATGTTAGATTTTCACATACAAGTAGAAGACAAAGAAAAGATTATGCCCCTAGTCATCACTCTCTGAATCTTATAAAGGACATCATCGAAGAGCTCGAAGGGACACAATATGCAAAAATCTCAATGTGAATTAGTAAGCATACAAGGAGATAAAAGCATGAAAAACATAAATTGTTTTCAGTTTGTGTTTGATTGTTGTTGTAGATGCAAAATCCTTTCTGGAGACAAGACAAACTTGACTGACTCAAATGAAGTTTCAAAGGACTCTGACTAGATATGATATGTCTAAGATACATTAGAGGCCACAGGATATGACATTGATTGCCCCCAAGTGTTAAGCATTGATAGGATACAAACGCTTGAGCTAATTGGTGTACAGACCGACTTATTGAAAACTGGAAATGCAAAAAACAAACCGGGAGATATGTACAAACTAAAGCAAAACTGAAAGCTGGGAAAGACCAAGATTGTGCTGATAGATGGAGCATTTTGAAACAAGTGGTGCCCATTTGCCGAGTTTTCACCATCTTGGTAGAGATTCTATTTTTGCTACCAAGGCACTTTTTCTTTTTCTCATTTTTTTTTTTTTCATTTTTTTTAATTTTTTTGTACTTTTGATATTTTTTGATTTTTTTTGTGAATCATCAAGGTGCCTATTGCTAGGTTTTCACCAAGATGTTCATTTTTTCAGGACTTTTTCCAATTTTTAAGATTTTTTTCAAGACATTTTACCATACACTGAATGCCTTAGGCATATAATTTCTTCAGATGGAGAACATTGATTGGTTCTCGAAGCTATTCTCCTTCAGTCGTTGAGAGTTGATAGGCACCAGACCTAAAAGTAGCAGTGATTACAAAGGGACCCAGCCAGTTGGGTTCAAACTTCCCCTTGCACTCTCTATGTGATTGATTTTTAGGATTCTCTCTCAAGACTAGATTGCCAACTTGAAATTCTTTGTGTCTGACTTTCTTGTTGTAGCCTCTAGACATTCTCTTCTGATATACTCTGAGATGATCATACGCTGCTTGTTTGTGCTCATCTAGTAGTTCAAGTTCTTGCAACCTATACACTCTATAGTCATCATCAATTACTAGACCATGCATTCTGATTCTTAGTGATGGGATTTCAACCTCAATAGGTAGTACCACTTCAGACCCATAAACTAAAGCGAAAGGTGTAACCCTAGTGGGTGTTCTAATACTTGTTCTGATACTGGTTCTGATACTGGTTCTGATAGTGGTTCTGATACTTATTCTGATACTAGTTCTGACACTGGTTTTGATACTTGTTCTGATATTGGTTCTAATACTTGTTCTGATAGTGGTTCTGATACTGATTCTGACACTGGTTTTGATACTTGTTTTGATACTAGTTCTGATACTTGTTCTGATACTGGTTCTGATAGTGGTTCTGATAGTGGTTATGATACTTGTTTTGATACTTGGTATACTTGATAGCATCTTTTTCCATTGCCAACTCCCAAGCAAGATCATATCGTGTAGTCCCAATGTCTAGCAAGGTGGAGAACAAGAGGGATTGCCAAGCTGGTGGAAGAGATGGAAGACAAGAGAATGAAGGAGAATGAAGAGAAGAAATCCTCAATGGAAAACTCCTCAAGAATACTCAAGCTAAGGAAAAAATTTCATGTAAAGCGCATTTGGACAAGCAATGAAAGGCCAGCATAGGATAAGTCACAAAAGCATAATCCCAAAGAAGGACAGGATGTAGTCCAAAGGAGGAGACATGTCAAGAGGCTTCATAGCATCATTTTTTACTCTTTCTTTCATTTTTATTAGATCAAGACCAAAGAGGAAAATAATAGCGAAAGGCTAGAATGAATGAAGGAAAATAGACATGAAGGCTAAATAGGAAGGGAATGAAAGCAAGATCATCATAAGATAGCTCACAAAATAGCCAAATGTTCGTGTATAGATCAACATTGTCAAGATCAAAGAGAGAAGATGGAATGATGAAATATGTAGAAGAACTACGCATGATGCCTGATTGCCAGGTTTTCATCATGGTACTTATCCAAGGCACCACAAGGGAGTGGTTTTCACCATAGGATGAATTTATTTATCTTTACTTTTGCTACCAAGGTGCCTGTTTCTAAGTTTTCACCAAGGCACATTTTCAATTTTTTTCATTTTTTTTTTCTTAGAAGAAGGCAAGTTTTTTAGATAATGCTCCTTGAAAGGATAAACCATGATATGCCAAGGATTCAAAATGATATGCTCAAAGATGCTGATAAGGAAAGGAAGATGGAAGAAAAAATGGAGGATAAGGTTTTATGTAAAGCGAGTGAGGTTGGAAGATAGGAGGAATAGGCAAATGAGGAAAAAAGATAGAAGGTAGAAGGATAATGAATGGAAGGATCGTGAAAGGGTAGATGGAAAGGAAGGCAAGATCAACATCAACACACACCTTGAAGGGTGGCGAGAGGATGGAGGAAATGTGAATGAAGGAATACGTGAAAGAATATGGCGAATGGATAGTAGAGGTTGTGGTTTAGGCGCATGGAATGGAAGAATATTTTTGGAGGGAAATGAAGTGGAAGCCTTTGGAAGCTTGAATGTCAATTTCACTTTTTGCTCAACACCAGACTCTTTCAAGAGAGACTTTGGAATCCATATAGCCCTAGACTTTTTATTTCCTTTTGATGATCTAGAGAGAATATTTTCAATGATGGATTTTGGAACCCATACTTGTCTTGTAGTTTTTTTCTTAGATATCTCTTTTGAATTTATGTTTCTATGTCTATTAGAGGAGACATGGTGATCTTCTTTTTTTGATGGATTCTTGTATTGCTTCTTTTTCTTGTATTGAACATTCAAGTTACTTCCAAAGGACTTGGGACTTGTGGAAGAGGGAGGATATGACTGGTTTAGATGGGTGGATGGATGAAAAGGATTCAAGGGTATGCATCTATGTTGATCTTGAGAAAAGATGGGAGATGGAGGGATGTAAGGACCCAAGATGGATGGAAACTTAGGAGAGTTAGGAGGGGAAAGTGAATGGACATAAGGACCCAAGATGGAAGGAAGGCGTGAAGCCCTTAGTAGTGGTGGAAGAGGTCCAAGGATGGAAGTGGAAGACGTAAAAGGATAATCAACAAGTTCATCAACATTTATATGACAACCAAGGACATCAGCATCTTTAGAGTGAGCATTAGAATTTTCAATAAAATCATGGACATCTTGAATATGAGCATCTTCTTTGATAGGATTGTTCAAAGCTTGCAAAGACTTAGGAAGAGTAGAAAGTGGAAGTGAACATGGAGTGGTAAAATAAGAACATGGAAGATTTTGATCTTGACAATGATCTTTGGATAGCATAAGCTCATAATTTTTCTCTTAATTTTCAATAGGCTTAACATTGGAAGGAACAACACCATTTTTACCAACTTTAATGGAAGTATCATCTTTGGAAAGTGAAAGTGTAGTAAGGTTATTTTGATTTTCAATAAGCTCAACAGTGTAAGTAGTAGCTTGATCTTGCTTAGGAGAAGACTTAAGACATGGTGGAATGCATGAAAAAGGGTGTGCAGGATCAAAAGAACCCTGAGGCAGATAAGAGACATTGTGAAAAAGAGTGGACAACATGGAGGGTTCTTGATCTTGATCTTTCTTTATGTTCTTTTCTTTATCATTTCTGGAGTCCTCTTGACATGGAGCCACTTCTAAGGACAAGGAAGCATGTTGGGATTGTATGGAAGACTTTGGAAGAGATGGTGGAGGACTAGTTGAAGTAGGGATTATAGCATATGAAGGCTTAGGCTCTTTAGGTTTATCATTATTGAAAGTATTTGTAGCCAAGTGAAGGTTGGCTTGAGTTTCTTTAAGAGGTATCCTTGGAGGATAACTATAGGGAACCACATGAAAAGTATCAGGGCTTGTGTCGGATGAAGGTTCTGTGAAAGATTTGAAAGACTCAGAAGCTTTAGGAAATGTATGGGTATTGGAGGAAGTAGGGGATGGAAGGGAACCATCACAAGACAAAGGTCCAACATTAAAATGATCTTTCTTGAGAGTGTAATCTTTATTTTCAGCCTGAGAGTTCTTAGAGGAGAGATCCTTATAGTATTGACGTTTCAAATCAGCACGGTACATTTTATATTCCTCAATAGAAGTAGATGTATCATCTAGATATTGTCCACAAAAGCCATCAAAGTCTCTTTCAAAATCAAAATCATATGGATCACCATCACGATTTATCCAATGTGACGGCCCATTTGTAGTAAGTAGAAACACACAATGAGGAGGACTCTTAGGAACAGAGGTGTCATAGGTATCATTACATTGTCTGTCGTCATAGTCATCATAGTCTCCAAAGCTGGATGTGTCACTCTCCATGGAAGAGGTATCATAAGGGTTATCACATTGCTCAAATTCTGTCCAGAGGCATGATGACATGTACAAGTCTTTATCAAATGGAAAAGGGCATAGAGCTTCCATGGAGAACTCTTTAGGTTCCTTCTCTTTCTTAAGATCATTAAGTTCAACTTGCATAGCATGCATCTGTTTCATCATAGCGGTGATTAGAATTTCTTCCTCATGTGTACTGATTCTTTGAGACATGTGTACTGATTCTCAATAGCTACTGCACTGTTCCTAACACAGTGATTTGTTCGACAGATTCTGGAATTAGGCTGAAAAAGTGAAGTATCTGGCAATTCTAACAATTTTCTGACAACTTTCAAAAATTTCACAAACGACACTCTGTAGACTCGTATGACAGTGGGTATGCTATTAAATGACAGTTGAAAAGCTCATACGATAGTTGAAAAAATCGCACGATAATTGCTAGCAGGATTTGACTTTTTGAATTTGATTGACAGAAAGACTCGTACGACACTGGGTTCTTTACCATATGACAGATGGGCAGTAATGAAATGACACTTGATAGAAACTCGTATGACTTTCTGACCTCCTGAAATGACTTTTGACTCCAGAAAAGAATTTTACTTCAGATTTTGCAAATTTTGAGTTTTCAGATTCAGATTGTTTGCAAATTGTACTTGTCCAGATTTGAGGATTGTAATAGATTTGTTTTTTTCAGTAACCAGATAGATAAACAAGCACGCAAAATAGCAAGCTAGTGATTTCAAGCATGTCTGAAAATAATGAACAAGGGAAAAAGCAACCTTGTGCATGAACAATCAAGTGATTTATTCCTTCTAATCCTCAAAAACGCTAAGTGTGTATGTTCCAAAAATGTTTTGCAATAACACACATATACCCTAGAAAATGAAAATTTGGCCTCGCTAGGGTTTTTAGTAATGGTTTGACTCTACAACTTTTATGATCCAAAGGGGTGAACTCCAATCCCGACACACCAGGGTTTTGACATAGTCTGAGAACTTAATCTTCAGGAGCTACTAGGGAGATTTGACAACCCAATAATGAACCACACCTGTGAAGATTTCTTCCACAAGGACATTTATATAGCGGCTGTCACTACCATGATGAAAATGGCTATTACCGCTTGAGGTTCCGTTAACGCAGTTTTCCCTGTGAAGGGAATGTCTGCTACGGTTAACCCTCTCTAAAGATGACTCATAGTATTTTACCACAAGGGGACTTGGCTCCATATCCAAGGTTTTTGACACCTTTTCACTTTTAACCCAAACAAAGCAGACAGATAAATCCGACACACTAAGACAAAGTTTTGCTTCACCAAGGTCTATGATGTCAACTCCACGTGATCTATCAACCTCTCTGGGGAGAGAATGTATCGATCAATAAGAGAAGGCACACTAACCAATTTTGATTCACCAAAGCTCGTGATGTCAACCCCACGTGATTGATCAACCTCTCCTGGGAGAGAATGTATCGATCAATAAGAGAAGATGCACTAACCAAGTTGAATGTGAAACACACTAAGTATCCTCCCTACCTACAATGATTTTGTCATAAAGAAGGATTTCGCTATGAATCCAATCTCTCAAGAATCACGAATAGTGTTCATAGGGCCTAATTACTATGTGAGCACGGATGTATGTTTCCAAAAAGCAAATCTACCAAAAGTACCCAAAAAGCAGAAAGAGGAACACTTAACGCTTAAAGCGAATATGAGATGAGTCCACAAGGTGGAACACTTAACACCTCACACAAGCTAAAAACAAGTCTCCAACTTAGAAAACAAGTGAGTTCTTAAAAGCATAAATGGGTTGCCAAGTGGAACACTTAACGCTTATGTCCTGTTGACCCCTCCCCTTTAATGTGGCGCTGACCTTGCAACCACGGGCTGGAATGAGGGGTCGGTGGATTAGCGAGTCCAATAACCCAAAATAGAAATCAAGATCAATCACAAATATCTAAGACTACTTAATGAATCCTTAAGGGGTCACAACCTAGTATCAATTATGCAAGTGTGTAGAAATAGACAAAAGCATGAAAAGATGCACACAAGCCAGACACATAAGAGATTTATTTTAAATCCAAATCAAAATGTTATTAGATGAAGGAGAATACCTGGGATTCTCACAACGCGCTTAGTAGATTTTACCTAATTTTTAGCAATTCTTGTTGAGCTTTTCCATGCAAGCAAGTGACGAACTCTCCAACAAGCAAACAAGCAAACAAGATATGCAACATATATTCAACTTATGAAAATCATAGGGTTAGCTCTAAAAATCAATTATTATCAGCAATAATAACCAGCAATTAACCCAAATGACAACTCATATCATTCATTGAACTATGTAAAAAAAATAAGTGCATACCCATCACAAAATCTTTTTTTTTTTGCTGCATTTGACCTAGTCAACAAGATCTAATTTTTTTTTATGATTTTGGCCGCAAAAATAGAAATTTAAAATAGAGACCCCTGCTAAAAAATAGAGAGCTTTCCAAAAATGTAAAAATTTTAGAAAAATCTCTTCATTTGTGCCGTAGAGACCCATTTTATTAAAACAAACCAATTTTTGTAAATTGACTATTTGAGCTATTATATTGCATCCATATTTAAAACATAAAGAATGGACCCCCTGTAGAATTTAAAGAGCTTTCCGAAAATATAAAAATTTCTAAAAAATATGCTGATTTGCGTCAGATATTAATTTTTTCTAGAATTTAAAGAAAAAATTATTAAAAATTCAAAACATCTCAGAAAATTTTGAATTTTTTACTGTAGCTTCTTTGATATGTGTCCAACTTGTAAAAAAAATTTTAGAGCAAAAATTCAAGCTGTTTGAGAGATAAAATGAAATCTTTGAAACTTTAGGGCTTTAGCTCAAAAAAAAATCAAAACCAACATGTAAAGGTGGGTTGCCCCACGGTGGGTACCAGAAATGTGTGTGTGAAAATTGTACCTAATCTATAGACACAACACTTCAGTAAAACATTAGAGGTTAGTTGAAATCAAAATCATGCAATGAATTGAAAGCTAAACTAACCAGGCGATTTACTGCCTTCTAGTAGGTGCGAGATTGATGTTCTCAGATTGTAATCGAGATCAGTGACCTAGACGACACCTAAATGAAGGATTTGAATGCAATTGATCTAGATATGAATTGAATGCAATTAAACTATTTTTTTGGATTTTTTATGCAATATGAATGATAAACTGATATGAAATTGATCTAACAATGATATGAATCTATGCTAAATGATATGCAATGCTCAAAACAAGAAAGATCTCACAATAGCTTGGATTTGCAAAGATGATTCTTCAGACTCCAATTCGACAGCGTGAGAATGCAAATTCGTGGATATGAGAGATGAATTATGAAGAGCTGAGCCTTAATTTATAGAAATCCAGGGCTTTGAGGATGCATGGAAAAAGCCATAAATCATTTAGATAAACTCATCTTGATTTTTGAGTTATCTGATTATAATAGACAATTAATTCTCAAAATTATGCAAAAGCATGCACAAACGGCTTTTTAACTCAAATTAGAGTTTAGATCAGCTTTTTGAACTCCAAAAGGATGTTGAGTTCCAAAAAGTCAACACTTTGCATTGATTTTCTAATTTGGAGTTTAACTGTTTCTTTTGAATGTGCATAATAATTAAGAATTAAACAAATAAATAATTTGATTTACCTTCAACTCAACTGATTTTTGAAAATAAATAATTCATTTATGGGTTAATCAATCATTTAATCAAACTTTTATTAAAAACTATATTATTAAATAATGACAACATGCTTTAATTAATTAAATAAGAATTTAATCAATTATTCATAGGATATTGGATTTATTGTCAAAATTAAATAATACAATTAATAATAGATAGAATTAAATTTAATTAAACAATTAAGTGGCAAATATTAAATCTAATTAATTAAATATGAAAATATTCAATTAATCAAACTTTAGGATAAATAAAATTTATCGTCAAATAATTAAATTAAAGATAATTATGATGATTAGGATTATTACTAGGAATATTTCCCGATGCAAAATTTAAGATAATCAATTAGATTCGATGATGTGTAGATGTGCCTTAGGTTAGGACTTCTATGTTAATTTCGTTCGATTTGAGGATGTAGGAGGTTAATGAACATATAGCCCATTTTTGGGGTATTACACATATGACCATCCATCCATGCATCAGGGTCTTCATCGACAACCCACATTCAAATTGGTGAGTTGGGTCCAAACTACAATGGCTATAACTTGTTGTCGAGGATTTTTAAGAGACAAAGGACCAAATATTGATTTCTCAGCTTCTTTCTAGCGACTCTCCTACAGATCTATCGATTCCAAACAACACCATCACTATTTTCTTGGTCCATGCACATGCTTTTCAAAGTGTAGTATGTACCATCTTAAATTGGAAGCACTTGGGTGCTTTTCAATTTAATAGTTCTTTAGAACCTTCTTTAGTGTATTTGCATTATACATTTGCATTTTAAGTACTTTATTAGCACATTTAATTCTTTTCTTCCTTTCACTTAGGTGAAATTGAGGTGGGATCTAATACATCCTCATTTATTTCTCTCTTCTTCTAGTGCAAAAATCAAGGGAGGATCTAACCTCTAGGTGTCCTCTATCTTTCCTCCAATCAAAAAATTCATTTCTCACTTCTGGACCTTGTTTTAAATGCCTTTTTCAACCAAATTTTCCCACTTATTTCATTATTTCTCTCTGGAACAATGTAATATCTCTCGAGATCTGAAGATTTTACATCAAAATCTACGCCCTAGGGTATAGGTCAACCCTGATGCTTGAATTTTGATTGTCCTCCAAGCCCGATGCAAGATATTGTCATTTCCTGCTTCTCTTTGTTGGTCTTCATGAATCTGAGTCTCAAATGACTATAAAAGCAACCTAATTGCTTCATTTTGGCATAATGGAATCAAGTGCAAGGTAAACACCCCAGTTTGATGGCAACAAGAAATTGCAAGGTGGAAGCCCTAGTTTGATGACATCTATTGAAGCAAGGGTTGACTATTGATGACTTCATTCAAGCATTCCAATCAAGCATTTACAACTTCAAACAAGCATTCAAGACATTATCATGGAGTTTCAAAGGGATTATGAAAGATGACTATGATTAATTTAGCTCTTAGGGGCTTGGTATGATTTCCATGTTTTCATATCTATGTTTTTTCGCTTCATATTTACACATTAACATTCATTTAAAAATATATTGATTGCATTTACATGCTAGGGTTTCACTTTCTAGGGTTAGATCTTGGCATTTACATTTACATAGCTCTTTGAATTCTAAATACACATTCTAGATTCATGAGCACTACACACAGATTACATTTCCTAATGACTATTTGTGGAGGTGTAAATTACCAAAACAAGGGATTGACAAAGGCAAGCTCCTATATAGCCACCTACACACATGCTCTTTCAAACTTACAGGTTTCATAGTACAAGTCAAAGTTGTAGATCAGAAGAACCTTTTTGAAGAACTTCTCAAATCCATCTTTCATTCTGAGTTCTAACACTATCAAGTATAGGTTAAGGTCAAACTATACCCCAGTTTTGTAGTGCAGGGTTCAATGACAGATCTAGGAAGCCAAACAATAGATCTCCAAAACCCAGTTCCAATTTTTGAGTCTAGAATTGCCAAGTATAGGTCAAGGTCGACCTATACCCAACAAGTCGACCTGTACCTATCTCAAAACAAAAAGTTGCTTAGATCAGATTTGTAGGTCTTTGGTTGTCCAGTTCAGAAAATAGTCATTCCAAGGCTCTAGTGGGAAGAAAATCAATCTTTGAGCATCTCTCCCCCTCTTGCTTTCACGAGCTCATACATCCTATCTTTAAGAAGTTCTCTAAATCAGGTTTGCAATATCTCTCTTATCTTTCATCCTTTTCATACATTGAGAATCAACACAAAGACTCTAAACCTACAAAGTTGAGGTACTTGTCGGATCTATTTTGTGGGCAAGGATCCCTCTTAATTCTCCCTTATATCATTATGCATCATCCCCTACACAATCCACTAAGATTTGGTGGGTGATCTACTATAGCATTGCTCACATTTCATGCATTTTATGCCTTTTGTATTGGTTAGATTAGATCTTGCATGACTATAGTGATTATATTTACTTTTTCACGTCTTGCAATTGATGCTTTCAATCTCTCAAAATATGTAGATTTACTTTTTCTTGCATTATAAAGGAGAAAAATACTAAAAAAAATGTTGTCCTTTACTTTCTTGCATATCACTTCACAAAAATACAAAAATAATTGCATTTTATTTTTCAGTTAGTTTACTTTCAACATGTATGACTTATTTCATGAGTATTTCAATTATTCTTTCATTAGGCACGATCTTAAGTGATGAAGGGTGCTCCCCTTTATACCACAAACACATAACAGAAACAGAGAAACAACAACAATTTGCAAGAACAGAAAATGGGCTTCTTATTATCTCCACAAATGTGGAATTACAAATTTCAGAATTACAATATGCAAAGCCACATGGGCATTCCCTTTACAATATTTTGTAGGACAAAGCCTTGAATCATTACCCAGATCTACCTAGAACTGCCCTAGACAACACTATGGGCCTTCTTTATATAGGCAATTTCCACCGCCCAAGAAGGTTCTAGAAATTTAGCCCTTAAGGCCGACTATACATAGAATTATTTTATTTTCACAATTTTTACAATAGGGTCGGCTCAAAAGAAATACAAAATATGCTTTTAGGTAGCCCAACTTTCAGAGGCCATAACTTTCTAACCGTAGCTCCGTTTATCTATTATAACCACTTTTCAAAAATGCTAGGACGAGATCTACAGTGCCTGATTCACGCAAGCTTCAATCAATCAGGGGTCAATCCCAATCTGGAGCCTCTAAGGCCTTTAAAATTGACCTGAAAGATTTCGTACCCAAAAACCTCAATAACTTCACCAATACAAATGATGTGGCAATGAAACTTAACAAGTAGGCTGATATGACTAAGATGAACCTCCAACTGTGAAATCAGAACATTCTGAGATCATATGACCAACTTACTAAAAATAGTAAGTTTCCATAAATAGCAGCTCTGCACAAGATAGCCCTTATTGAAAAGCAAACAAAAATATTTTTGGGTGATGCAAGATTGCTCTTGCACCTAGGATGCTCCTGCATCAGACATCCAAGGTAATTTGAGAAGTGACCCCATCACATCTCAGGTGTGAAGAGGAAAACCAAAATGGTTAACCTCCTCCCTTGTCAGCCATGATGAATCTTCAATAGGTCATCTTTTCCATTTGACCAGATATTCTTCATATGTCTTGTTCCTTGTGTTTCTACCAATACAACTGTCCAGTATATCCTCAATCTCTTTGATAGCTGAACTAGTTGCTGGAATACTCCACTGTGCTTCTGTGATCTCATCTTCAACACCTCCTTCATGATACTCTATCAAATCTAAAATGTTAAACACTGGTGAAATATCCAGCTTAGTAGGCAATTCTACCTCATATGCATTTCCTGAATCATGCTTCTTCAATATCTTACATGGGTCAAACTTCTTCATTTTCAACTTGTTGTATGTGCCAACTAGAAATCACTCCTTTCGCAAATGAACCATGACTTCATCTTCAACCTGAAATTTCTTATGCCTCATTTTCTTATCTGCCTTAGCCTTATACTGTACATTCATCTTGGTAATGTGCTTCTTCACCTCCTCATGGATGTTCTTCAATTATTCTGCAAAATCTTCAACTTCAGCACTACTTATTTCTTCTTTATCTATCTTTCTCAACTCATATGCATTTCTTGGACTACTTCCATATACAATCTAGAATGGTGATCTACCAGTGCTCCGGTTGATAGAATTATTGTATGCAAATTCTGCCTGTGGTAAAATCAAATCCCATCATGTTGGCTTATCTCCAACCAAACATCTCAGCAAATTTCCCAAACTTCTATTCACCACCTCTGTCTATCCATCAGTCTATGGATGATGTGATGAACTGAACTTCAAATCTGTCTTCAACTTCTTCCACAATGTGCGCCAAAAATATCCAACAAACTTTGTGTCCCGATCTGAAACTATGGTCTTTGGCAAACCATGTAGTCTCACTACTTCTCTGAAAAATAATTCTGCTACATGATCATCATCATTAGTCTTCTTGCAGGGAATGAAATGTGTCATCTTTGAAAATCTGTCAACGACCACAAAAATTGAATCATATCCCCGCTAAGTCCTTAGTAAACCAAGAACAAAGTCCATACTGATATCCTCCCAAGGTTTCTCTAGTATAGGTAATGGCTGATACAACCCTATATTCTACTTCACTCCTTTCGCCATCTGACATACTCTGCAACTCTGTACAAACTTCTTGACATCTTGCTGCAACTATGGCCAATAATAATTCTCACTAACCAAAGCAAAGGTTTTATCATGACCAAAATATCCAGCCAATCCTCTGCTATGCTTCTCCTTGATGAGATTCTCCCTCATAGAACTTCGTGGAATGCACAATTGACTCCCTCTGAATAGCATATCATCCTGAATGATGAAATCCAACCACTTTGTTCTGTTTAGAGTAACAAGTTTTGTGCAAGCTTTCCAGGTTTCACCAAAATCAAGATCCTCTGGATACAATTTCTTGAGTTCCTTGAACCCAACCACCTCAATCTGCATTTCTATCAGCAATAGTTGCCTTATGATAAGTGCATCTGTAACCCTGTTAGACTTTCCACTCTTGTGTTTCAAAACAAATGTATAACTCTGCAAAAACTCAACCCATTTCAAATGCCTCTGATTCAACTTTACTTGACTATTCAAATATTGCAAAGCTTGATGATCAATATACAAAAAAAACTCCTTAGGAAGCAGATAGTGTCTCCACTTCTTCAATGTCTGAACTATAGTGTAAAATTTCTAATCATAAACATAATATTTTCTCTTGGTATCATTTAACTTTTCATTGAAATAAGCAACAGGTTTACCTTCTTGACTCATAACAGCTCCTATTGCAATACCACTAGCATCACAGTCTACTTGAAACACCTTATTAAAATTTGGAAGTGCTAAAATAGGTTGTTCTGTAACTTTTTATTTCAACAATTTAAAACTCTTATCTGCCCCATTAGTCCACTTGAACTCTTTTATATCCCCTCTTATTGTTTCAGTCAAGGGTCCACAAATACTACTAAAATTTTTGATAAACTTTTTGTAAAAGCTAGCCAAACCATGAAAAGATCTTACCTCCGTAGCACTCCTTGGAGTAGGTCATTCAAGGATAGCATGTACTTTCTCTGGGTCCATTTTTAGACCTTCTACTAAAACTACAAATCCCAAATACACTAACTCTTTCTTCATAAAACTACACTTCTTCAAATTTATCAATAATTTCTCTTCTCTCAACTTCTCAAACACCATACGAATATGCACCATATGTTCCTCCAATGTTTTACTAAAGATCAAAATATCATCTAGGTAAACAATGACAAACTTACCCAAAAACTCTTTCAGAACCTCGTTCATGAGCCGCATGAAAGTGCTCATTGCATTGGTTAGCCCAAAAGGCATGACTAACCACTCATACAGTCCTTCCTTTGTTTTGAAAGCAGTCTTCCATTCATCTCCTTCTCTGATTCGAATTTGATGATATCCACTCTTCAGATCTATCTTTGAGAAATACACAGCTCCACTCAAACAGTCCATAATATCATCCATTTGTGGCAATGGAAACCTGTACTTGATTGTGTTCTTATTTATTGCCCTAGAGTCTATACACATCCTCCATTCTCCATTCTTCTTTGGTGCTAATACTGCTGGTACAATAGATGGACTCAGGCTCTCTCGAATCAACCCCTTCTACAATAACTCATGTACTTGTCTATTCAACTCTTCACTTTCTAATGGTGTCATTATGTGTGCTGCCTTATTTGGCAAATTGGCTCTTGAAATCAGGTCCATCTGATGACTAATCTTCCTTATTGGTGGTAATCCATCAGGTGCATTATTAGATACAATATCCTAAAACTCATTCAACAAATCTACAACTTCTATAGGTACATCTTCTACCTCCTCTTTACTAGCTTTTGGAATTAAAGAAAAACACACATGCTCATGTCTCATACCATCTAGGAACTTTCTTCCATCAACAAAAGTTATTCTTGCATTACCACATACCTTTTCTTCTGTGTCATTCAATAGCTTTAGCTTATGTCGCACTTCATCCTTTGTCAGGGAATAGGTATTCGCACGACCATCATGTACAATACACCTGTCAAACTGCCATGGTCTACCCAACAACATATGACATGCATCCATAGATATGATATCACATAGTACCTCATCATGGTATCCGCCAATCTTGAACTTCACTAGGAATTGTTCATTGACTATGACCTTGTGGTCATCCTGCACCCAGGCAATTCGATATGGATGTGGGTGTTTTTGTCTCTTGAGCTTCAACTTTTTCACCATCTCTTTTGACACCAAATTGTCAGTGCTTCCACTATCAATAATCACATCACAACATTTACCCTCACACTTGCATCTAGTGCGAAATAGGCTCCTCCTTTGCTCAGGTTCATTCTCACCACTTAGTAGGACTCTTCTGTTAATCAGTGTTTCTCCTCTTTCAGCATCTTCAAAATGTGATGATTTGGCATCTTCATCAACATGTGCAACTCTAGTCTAGCCTTCATTCCTCTTATCTGTCCTTTCTTGGCATTGAGGACATTCAAATGCCCTATGACCTTCTTCTCCACGGTGAAAACATGTTCCACGGAAGCCTCCTCTTCCTGATCTTTGTCCTCTTCCTCTTCCTCTCTGATCTCTATTATTCTGATCATAGAAATGATTGGAAGTGTTTCCTCTCTAATTTTGACTGCTACTGGCCTCATCCTTCTTTTTTAGATCTTCATTTCGGCCACCATATGACCATCCACCAGATCTTCCACAATGACCTCTTCCGTTTTGTCTGCTCTCAAACTTCTTGTTCAACTTTTCCTCTACTTTTAGGGCAAACCGGTATGCCTCTTCAATACTGTTCATTTGAACCAAATTCAGCTCCTCTTGAATGCTCGGTCTCAACCCATTAAGGTAACAAGCAACTTTCTCCTTATCAGCTTTCACATGGCATGTTCTGATGAGGATTCGATAGAACTCCTCCATATACTCCTAAATAGATCTTCTTGCTTGCTTAAAACTTTGCATTTTCTTCAGTAGGTAAAGCTCATAATCAACAGCAATGAACTGTCACTTCAATTTATCCACCATCCGATCTCATCTTGTGATTTTATCCTTTCCTCTTCGATTTCGCTGTAATTGGATCTTCTGCCACCAGATCTTCACATGACCCTTCAATCTGACCTTCGCAAACTTGACCCAATCAGGATCCTCAACATCTTCATACTCAAAATATTCTTCTAATTCATTGATCCAGTCGATCAACTCCTCTGGGTTAAGATTTCCTGAAAATGCAGGAACCTCAATCTTAGGTCTTTTCCAATCTTGGAAATGGCCCAAAAAAGTCCTTCTTCCTCCTGGTTCAAAATTTGCCTTCTTCTTGATCAAAATTTCCTTCTCCCTCGGCTTCATCCTTGCTTTCGTCTCTGACATTAAGATTCATTCCTTTGCGAATGTCTTCTTGCAATGCTCACACTTGTCTCTGGAGTGCTCTAACCTCAGGTGTCACAACACTAGCTCTTTTGCCACATTTCCTTTGTGGAGGCATTTTCACGCTGTTTGTTGAAACCCTAACCATGATCTTGGTGCAAACTACCTCACAGTCTACGATCTATCTACACACTCAGGAACTCCCACTCTGATACCACTTGATAAAGGGTGTTCCCCTTAATATTACAAACACATAACAGAAATAGAGAAACAACAACAATTTGCAAGAACAGAAAATGAGTTTCTTATTATCTCCACAAATGTGGAATTAAAAATTTTAGAATTACAATATGCAAAGCCACATGGGCATTCCCTTTACAATATTTTGTAGGACAAAGCCTCGAATCATTACCTAGATCTACCCAGAACTGCCCTAGACAACACTACATGCCTTCTTTATATAGGCAATTTCCACCGCCCGAGAAGGTTCCATAAATTTAGCCCTTAAGGCTGACTATACATAGAATTATTTTATTTTTACAATAGGGTCGGCTCAAAAGAAATACGAAATATGTTTTAAGGTAGCCCAACTTCCGGAGGCCATAACTTTCTAATCGTAGCTCTTTTTATCTATTATAACCCATTTTTGGAAACGTCGGGATGAGATCTACAATGCCTGACTCGCGCAAGCTCCAATTAGTGGGGGATCAATCGCAATCCGGAGCCTCTAACGCTTTCAAAATTGACCTGAAAGATTTCGTACCCAAAAACCTTAATAACTTCACCAATACAGATGATGTGGCAATGAAACTCAACTGGTAGGCTGATATGACTAAGATGAACCTCCAACTGTGAAATCAAAACATTTCAAGATTATATGACCAACTTACTAAAAATAGTAAGTTTCCATAAATAGCAGCTCTGCACAAGGTAGCCCTTATTGAAAAGCAAACAAAAATATTTTTGGGTGATGCAAGATTGCTCTTACACCCAGGATGCTCCTGCATCATTAAGAACCCTCATGTGGTGTCTAGTAGTAAATATTTGGTTATGACAGATGATATCTCTCATGTTCCCATATCTACTACATCTCCTAAGCCAAGCCTTTATCAAAAGTTTCTTTCTTTGCTTCCTTTGAGTGATTTTGTTTGTAACATTGAAACACCTAATGTTGTCTATGCCAAACCATTGATAACTATCAAAGGATGCCCTTTTGTTCAACCCCTTATCAAACCTCTCATCACTATTAAAGGATATCCTCAAACACCTAACAAACCTATTATAACTGTCAAAGGAAAACCTATGAGTCTTTTGAAGTTTTTCAACAATTACAATGTGGTAGCTCACACTTATCATACATGGAATAACTCTCAACCTACTAATTCGGTTCTTCCTACTCCCTTACCACCTTCCCAACCAATGCTTCCTCTAGCACCTCAATTATCTCCCAATCTTGGCAAGGAGTATGATTTTTATGAACAATTGCGGGCTACTCCTTCTAAGATCTCTTTATGGGAACTTATTCAAACTTCTCCTACATATCATGAGGGCTTGCAAAAAGCCTTAACTACCCTTCCAAATCCACCAGCTAATCAAGACAATCAAGGGTTGACTATTAAAGACTTCATTCAAGCATTTCAATCAAACATTTACAACTTCAAACAAGCATTCAAGACATTATCATGGAGTTTCAAAGGGATTATGAAGATGGCTAGGAGTACTTTAGCTCTTAGGGGCTTGGTATGATTTCCATGTTATTTTCAAATCTATGCATTTACATGCTAGGGTTTCACTCTCTAAGATTAGATCTTGGCATTTACATTTACATACATATTACATTTCCTAATGGTCATCTGTGGAGGTGGAAATCAACAAAATTGGGGGTTGACTAAGGCAAACCCCTATATAGCCACCCACACACATGCTCTTTCTGACTTGCAAGTTTCAGAGTACAGGTTGAAGTTGCAAACCTAAGGACCCTTTTTTAAAAACTCCTCATATCCATCTTTCATTCTGAGTTTCAACACTATTAGGTATAAGTCGAGGTCAATCTATACCCCATTTTTTGCAGTATAGGTTTCAATGACAGGTCTGGGAAGCCAGACAATAGATCTCTAGAACCTAATAATAGTTTGAGTCTAGAATTGCCAAGTATAAGTCAAGGTTGACGTATACCCAACAGGTTGACCTATACCTAGCTCAAAATAGAAAGTTGCATAGATCAGATTTGTAGGTCTTTGGTAGTCCAGTTCAGAAAATAGGTCATTCTGAGGCTCCAGTGGGCATAAAATCAATCTTTGAGCATCTCTCCTCCTCTTGCTTTCACAAGTACATACATCCTATCTTTACTCTTTGCACTTACTTCTCTAGATTAGGTTTGCAATATCTCTCTTATCTTTCATCATTTTCATACATTGAGAATCAACTCAAAGGTTCTAAACCTACAAGGTTGAGGTCTCATGCTTTTACCCTATCTTCTTTAGTGGTACTTGTCGGATCTATTATGTGGGCAAGGATCCCTCTTGTTCTCCCGTGTATCATTGTGTTTCATCTCCTACACAATCCACTAAGATTTGTTGGGTGATCTACTATAGCATTGCTCACCATTTCTTACAATACATAGTCATACCCATTTATGGTTGCAGATGACTTTTGGCACCATTTCTTCTAACAAAGACATCTCTTTCAACACCATATCTAGTTGCAGATCCATCTTGAGGGATTGCTTTCACCTTCTCCACCGCTGAAGTTCTTTCATTGAGCCATTTCCTATCAACCTCGTGAATTCAAATGTACACGCGGGATCAAATTTTTATTTGATTTGTAATGTTCTACAATTATGTAACTAGACCATGGTTAGTTTAGGGTTTGAACTCAGATGTAATATCTCACTTATGCCTACAATGTAAAGGCATTTTTTGTAAATTTTGCAAGGGTTCTAAAACTTTCTATGTTTTGTACTAAGTAGATATTTGAGTTTTGCAAATTTCAGAGTCATATGTTTGATGGATTGTAGATTGCACATTTGAAATAATTAATGCAAATCTCATCATGTGTTGTCTCCTACAATCTTCTTTCTTTATTGTATAAATTCTTCTGTTTAGGATAGGTGAAATAATCTTTATGATTTTCTAATGAATATGTAATGCACAGTTTAGTTTCTTTCAAAGAGAATTAAAATACTTACTTCTTACTATAGGTAGCTATTTGGAATGTTTGAGTAATGCTTGGATATTCAAGTTTATAAGTGCACTTCTAGGTATGATTCATTAAGTATTTGATTCAAACCCCAATGGACTAAGGCATTGGTCATAATCTTGTTAGTTTCAGTAGCCATCAAATTATCAAAACCATTTTTCATTACTGTCGATAAGTTTAGAGTCAGAGTAGGTTTTGCTTCTAAGAAATACATACATAAAGTGAAATATCAGAATAGAGCCAATTCTGAGATATATCAATCACATGTACTGATTTGTCAAACTGTCTGTTAGTGGCAATATTCATAGTCATTTGTTTTAATATATGTCAATATTGCATAAATTGACCTTGTAATCACCCAAAATTGGTCTACTAGAACTTGAGCCCCCTCTTGATCAAATCATCTCTTTGCTAAGCTCATTATGTAGAGTAACCCTTAAAATCTCTTTTGCATAATTAAATCAAAAATCTTATATCAAGCTTATACTATGGTCTAATTTCTAGAGCTTGCATATTTATTTAATTTCTAAAACATTACTTTTAATATAAATTTTTTACACTTTTATTAGAAGAATGCATTCACATGTGTGCATACTTAATCTTGATTAATTAACAATTAAAAGAGATTTGTGCTTTCAAATGCTATTTTGTCTTATTTTACCTAACATTTCCCTTTTGCCTCTTAATCCTCACCACTCATCTCTACCTAACCTTGCATCTCCTTTTGCCTCTTCATCTCATCCACTCATTCTATTGTCTCTTAATCTTAGCCCTCTGTGCTTGAGGCAATTCCTTTAAAAGGAAGCTCTTCCTTGGCTCAAGGGTCCATTCTCTTGCATTCGGGTCCACAATCTTGATCATTGTTGAAGCCCTAATCTTTAATCTTGCATTCTTGTCATCTTGCATCATAGCTTATTTGCATTCTTGCACTCTTAGAATAATCTTGCTAATTTGAATTCGTAGCTCTTAGTTGCTCTTATTTCTTAGCTTAGCTTCATTTCTAGCTTAATTTTGCATTGTTAGTTTAGTTTCTTTCTTGCATTGCTTTATAGAATAGCTCTTGCATTCTCATTCTAGATTACTAATTTCTTGTACTCATTCTTAGCTTAATCTCTCATTCTTAGCTCACATCCTTACATTTTAGCTTCATTCTTGCACTTGAATTTTCTATTTTGGAGTAGTCAAGTCACTAATCCTCTATACCAATTTGATGAGCATCATGAAAAGGATTAAACTCGCTTCAACTAGGAAGCTATGAGTCACTTATTGAAATCTCTTCTTTCATGGACTTTCTCAAGTGTAATGGTTCATAGAAGTGTGTCACACTTTTAATCACACAGACCTGTCGGGGTCTTGTTCGGGCCTAAAATGAAGGAGATATTCTTTATTTCACAGAGATTCTCCAACATTTGCCACCAAATTGGGATAGTTAATCATAGGTGAAACCTAATCCTTAGGTTGAGCCTAAAATGAAGAAGATATTCCTCATTTCTAAGTGCATTTGAGGGTAGTTGGCCACTCAATTGAGATAGTTAATCATAGGTGAAAACTAATCCTTAAGCTTATCCCAAACATGAGTTGAAATCACCAACACCACCCACTATTAAAAACATACTACAAAATAATATTCACTACTATGGGAAATCATTTATTTTCATTAAAGCTTCTTTTACTCCCTCCTTATTTGCGAATATATTCACATCAAATTAATGTTCCATTATTTCATGTTCATTTCTATAATGAGAATATAGATGATATGGATGATTTCTGTAATGAGAATATGATGAACGTCCAGACACAACTATAGTTTGTGATGAGGTCTCACAAATGTTCATCATGCTATCCAAAGTAGCCTTGTCCTTCGCTATTATATCTTCAATGTTGTGAATATGTCTGATAGGGTTAATGCAATAGCTATATAGCTTCCTTCCATGTGCAACACAGCTTTTGGCCTTAGATGTAGTTGATCTCAGAATTCCCAAGTCCTATGAAATAGAGTGGCATACTTCCTTCATCTTTTTCTCTAGATATCTTTTCTCTACCGTCTCTTCTGTGATCTTCACTAAGGACTCATAGTGACTGTCAAAGTTATCTAGTGCCATATTAAGGTTTTCTGCATCATCTTTTCCTTGAAAAACAATAGGTATATGGAGTATTTTATTTACTGTATCAACTGCCCTAACAATTACCTTAACCTTTTTGTCTCATTTTTGTTCAGATCTTTTTGTTGCCTTAGCGAATGTCATGAAGGATAATCTCGTCAATTCATCCTCATCCATGTTCTCTACATTTGTGCTCACATGCTTGTCCATACTTGCCAACAATAAAGTGGTGGAAGTATCTCTTTTTATGTGTTCAAGTTTGTTGCATCCATAGCATCTACCTCTAAAAGGTTTGATTTGATTTCTAGGTTCTTCAAAAGTAGGTCTTTCTTCAATCTTCGCTTCATGTAACTCTTCATGAGTCTTAGAACATTCTCTTTCGTTGTATCCAATTCCAGTCATATCTCCTTTAGGTTTCTGTCTTTCTCTTTGTTCATCAATCTTATCACTGATCATATGTAATTTCTCAATGTGTAACTTGACTTGAATGAGTTCACCTTTAATGATTTTATTGTATTTCTCCAATTCTAGATGTTTATCCTTGTAGTGATCAAGTTCAATCTACATTTGTCCTATCTGCATGCTTGCTCCTTTTAGAGTTTCTTCAACTTTGTATCTTGCATCATTTTCATGTTGGATCTCTTTAATCATCAAAAGATTAATTTGTTATTTTTCTTCCTCAAGCTTCTTTAACTGGTCTGATGTGTCATTGTTTGAATCCTCTTTGATCTTTTCCATAAGGTCTTGTCTTTGATTTTTTGAAAGTTCAAGTTGTTCCTTTAGTTTCTTGATAAAACCTTCTACTTTTCTTAATTTGAATTTCAATTCGCCATTCTCAGCCTTTTCCTTGTCTAGGTCATCAAGTGTTGCTTCAAAGTTCTCTTGCAAAATTTCTGAATCCATTATGATCTCCCTTACGCTGTTAGACTTTCTCTCCAAGGGCCAAAAGCTCAGATACCAATTGTTAAGATTGAGTAATACTGAAAGGGGGGGGTGAATCAGTATTACATCACTTTATATTAAACTTAAACCAATTCCAAATAAACTATATGATTGCATAAATGAAAAGAACATAAGCAAATAACACACAACTCATAACACCATTATTTATTTTCGAGGAAACCTTGGCCAAGGGAAAACCTCGGTGGGGATGGTACACACAAATATGCACTAAAGTATAATGTCCCTATTAGGAGACCTAGCCATGTTAAGAGTTGAGTATTACATAGTACATTTCCTTGTTAAAGGAATATCAACCCTGTTAAAAGTATACAAAACCCTTTTAAAGGTATACTGAGCTTACAACTCTTACAATCAATACTTTGGTTACAAAGTGTTCTAAAAAATGAACAAAACAAGCATCTGTTATCGCTGATCTCGCATTTGTCATCAACCATTACTGATATCTCAATCTCGCTATCACTGTCTCACATAATCATCATTTTGCTTGACAAAAAGTTCTTCATATAAATATGTATTCTATCATTCAATTGGCTCCCAAATACAATACAAAATAAAATAATTAATAATGCAAAAAGTAAATACTAAGTCAGCGATCTTATATTACCACAGTGTCGGTAATCCACAATCTTTATCTAACTTAGCACGTTGCCATTCCATTTTTATATTCCCTTAATCATCGCGATTGTTCATATGCTCTATTTCACTGTCCATTTGTCTTTGCATGTCTTCAAATCACTGAAACTCGTCAATAACAAAATCAAAACACAGGTGACCTTAACTAAAGGTCATACACCTCCCAAAATGTTTTCCTCTAAGCTCGCAAGCCATCATTTATCATATACTATCTTCGATGTTCAAAACCAATACTGCTATACTCTGTAAATATGTCTCCACACTTAGTCATTTTGAAGACTACATCTCCAAAACTAAACTTAACTTAATGAGATCACCATATCAGATATGTTGCCATAAATGACAACCCTCAAGTGCTTCATACTACTCTAAAGCATCACTTGCCAACATAATCTTCTACAATTATGTAACTAGACCATGGTTAGTTTGGGGTTTGAACTGAAGATATAAAATCTCACTTATGCCTACATTGTAAAGGTATTTTTTGTAAATTTTGCAAAGGTTCTAAAACTTTTTATGTTTTGTACTTAGTAGATTTTTTAGTTTTGCATTGATGGATTGTAAATTGCACATTTGAAAGAATTAATGCAAATCTCACCATGTGTTGTCTCCTACAATCTTCTTTCTTAATTGTATGAATTTTTCTATTTAGGATAGATAAAATCATCTTTATGATTTACTAATGAATATGTAATGCATGGTTTAGTTTTCTTTCAAAGAGAGAATTAAAGTACTTACTACAGGTTGCAACACTTATTTAAGTGTGTGTTGTTTAAGAAGTGTCGTGATTTAATCTGTAGTATGATATGTGGTTCACCAACACCACCACTATTAAAAACAAACTACGAAATAAAAACTAATCTGAAGTTCACCAACACCACCCACTATTAAAAACAAACTACGAAATAATATTCACTACTATGGGCAATCATTTCTTTTCATTAAAGCTTCTTTTACTCCCTCCTTATTTGCGGATATATTCACATCAAATTAATGTTCCATTATTTCATGTTCATTTCTATAATGAGAATATAGATGATATGGATGATTTCTGTAATGAAATATGATGAACGTCCAGACACAACTAATGAAGTATTATGTTTATATGATGGTCATCCTATTCACTGCAACCAATTAACATTTGAGCGAGGGTCACCCTCCTCTTATTCATCCCAACCAATTAACCATTCAATTAACAAGAGGGCCATCAACATTGCAGCATTATCCTTACATAAGGAAAGAAAACAGTTTTTCACACTTTTAAAGATCAACGAGTTTCTTGTTTGTAGATATTTTGAAGATAAAATTCACACTAAAACTGACTCATCTTCTGTTGTAAATTTGCAGTCAATTTTGTTTGGTGATAAAGATCCAACATCAAAAGAAAAATAAAGATAATTTAGGACTATTATTCTTGATTCCTTAAACTACTCAATCTCGTGTAGAAATCATTCATTCATTCATTTTCTGTGTAACTAGCTCCCACATCATCAATTGCCTTTTCTAAGCAATACAAAAAGACACTGTCAGAATAGAGAGCACCAAAATCCAGTAGCAACCCTAACTGGTCCTGACTAGCTAACATAAGAACATTATAAGTTGTGGTTTGACAACCTGTATTTTAACCTTCTGTCTAAGGCCTGCTTGCTCTGACTAAGATTTTGAATGAAAAGAGACAATACAAAATGACAGGTGCCATATATTTAAAGACTTTTCTGATTGAATTCTTCACAACTTTTTGGGTAATCTTATTGGTGCAACACTGCAAACCATGATGAGATCACACCTGCACTTCCTTGATACCCAGTTCAGCTAAGCCACAAAATGTACACCAAGCTTAGCCAACAGAGTTGAAGCTTGATCTATGTACTAAAACATCTGGATTTAAACAAAGGACCTTTTATCCACCCAGTTGTATATGATCTGCTACGTTGATTAACCATAACTTCTCAAAGAAGACTTACTTTATGTCAGGGGTACTGCTATCGCATAAATGAACTACAGTTTTGCCTCCTGAAATTGACAGATTGTGTGCATACACCTCATAATCTGAAACTTGGTCAGCAACTTGAGAGACCATTTACAGATTCATGGGTTGCCAATTAAATTTTGACAAACAAATATCTACAGCCTAGAGTTCAGAGCACATGCATGGCTAATGAAAGGAGAAACTCATTTAAAGCTATAAACAGGTAGTCAAGATGGATATATCCAAGTACCTGTCCAATGCAAGGAGCATTGGACGGCAGGAACCCACTTTCATGATGTCCAAAACGAACACAAACAGAACAAATTGCTAACAATTAACTCCGTATCTTCCAAAATTGCCTTTTTCATTCTTCTCAGAACATAGCAAACAAAAGTAAGAAGACAAGTGAAATGATATATATCTCACATCTTTAACCTTTGCATATCATCATTGCTAATAATATCTTTATCAATTCATCTGGGATATCTCTGCTGCCTCTTCCCCTTGTGCAAAGAAGGGATATTATTTCCTTGTTCTACAATCTGCACTAATTTTAGCACAAGGTACCATGCAAGGGCAAGCAAAAAGGCAGGAAAACGACCTGCTAAGAGACCCACAAGCACAACAATCATCACACTTGATCCCAAAGTAGAACTGAGTTTCAACCCCTTGACACCTACCTCCAAACTGCAGTCCCCAGAGTTTCCTCTGCCCAGACATGGTTTCTGCACAAGAACTCTTCTCTGCCTTTGATTTTTATTCACATCAGAGTTGAACAGCTTAGAACAATGGTTTTCTTGACATGCATCTTTGGCTGAATCTGAGCACGGCACTGTGACACCACAATTTGAAGTAACAGCATCAAATTTATAGACAATCCTGCATATCAACAAGTCTGCAGCACGGCATAAACTATTAAAGGCCCATTTGCAGATAGATGGCAAAATGGTTACACTAGATGTCGTTGCCCTAAAAAATTGAGGTTTGGGTTCAGTCTCTTGCTTCCTAAACAACACCCGGACTAGAAAATAAACAACAGCAGTCAATCCTACAGCAGTCTTTTTTACATCCAATACCACAGAAAGTGACACTGCCAGTACCAAAGCAACCACAAGAAGCTCTTTGCAAAAGGGGCAAAATCTAGCAGACCTTTCCGAAATAGGAGAGATACTACCGCTTATGTCCCCTACCGAGCTTATCTCTTCTAGAATCTGATCCTCGCAATTCTGCTCATGGCCCAATTGTAAAGATAGGGGATCACGGTCGGACTGACTCACAGACTCTATGCCACTGTCAAACTGCTCTGGATCATTTCCAGACTGTGGTACAAATCTAGAGTCACTGACAGACTGACCTAGGACATTGCCAAATTCACTTACAGTCTCTGGGTCATTGCCACTCTGCCCTACAAATTGTGGAGCATTGCTACACTGCCCTACAAATTGTGGGGCATTGCTATACTGCCCTACAAATTGTTGTTCATCCTCAAACTGACCTTCAGATCCCGCGGTCGCAGAGAACTGTTTCAAGATTAAACCTTCAGAATCTGGGTGTCCTGAAAACAAACCTACAGATTGTGGGTCCGTGTAAATCTTCTCTGAAACCTCTCTTCCACACTGCAGATTTGCTGAAAGCTGCCCAATAATCTGCGGCTCCGTACTAATTTCTGATTGTAAATCACGAGAACCTCGGACCTCATCAGAAGGGCACTTGGCGCTGAATGTCCCCTTCTTTCTCATGGAAGACCACCGCCTCTTCTTATTTTCACCACCATGAGCAGAGGGCATCCATGTGTTGGTCACAAAGCTTGCAACCGAAGAAGGAAACCCAGTCTGAACGGCTGCAAGGGACTCCCTTTTAGATTTCAGGTCACAAATCAGCTTCTGAATCCGATCATTGACCTTACTATTCTCCTTCTTGCCCTCAAATCCTTTGGCTTTTCTCTTCATCCATTGAAGTGACATTCTTGCCTCCAAATATACAAATCAAAACAAAAACAAAACAGATCACCACCGTACCAGTTATACTTTAGGCCAACAGATTAAGCCACACGCCTGGCCTGATATCTGCTGGTTTTCTTCATGGGTAGCGAGGAATATATGTTGTGTATACAAAAATATATATACACAGGTGTAAATGCAGGAAAAGGACCGTTATGGCATGGAGAATTTGCAGAAGAAGAGCGCGTTTGAGTTGGAAGAGAATTGTGATATCTTGTCCGCCCACAGGGCTACACTTATTATATATTTGATTATTGATATTTGTGGGTGGGTAGATACACGGCCGACAAATAATGTGGGCATCTGTAAATGTAAAATAACGCGTTTCAACATCTCATGACTAATTTTTAGTTAATAGTATTTAAGAACAGTTACAACTTAAAAGAACGAATAAGTTTTATACAGTGGGTATTTTAAGTGTGAATATAATTTTGGAGAACGTGGAGAGCAGGGATTTATGTGAGGAAACAGGGAACTTTTGTTTTCTTGGTAGTGGGACCCTAACAAATAGGGAATTTTAGGGTTTTTTAACCATGTGAATAGCTTATTTAGGTGAGTTGTCACAAAGGCTGTGAATACCTAGTTTTAGTGGGGAGGGTGGCCATTGTTTCTGCTTTATTCATTACTTATCTTGTTATTTATTATTTATTCCAAATTCTTTACCACTTATCTTGTTACTTATGCATTCCTTTAGTCTAAACTTTTTATTTGACTTAATCAACTACCTAGTGACAGCAAAGAATTAAAATTTTGTGGGTAGAAACATAAGTTGATAATTATTTATTTATTTATAATAATTTAAAAACATGATTTTTTCTGAATTTTCATTGGTTTAAGCAAGTTGAAAAATCATATTTTCCAAGAAAAAATAAAAAATCTTAACATTATAATAATTTTAAAAATTTAAAAGTCTTATACCTAGATTTTGGAAGCTTCCCCTCGAAGTTTCTCTCGATTCTGGAAGCCTCACCATGAATGTTTGTTTCTCCAGATTAGGAGGGGTTTCCGTTCTTTGCAGAGGATTCAGCAGAAGGCAAGCGAGAAGCAATGGCAAAATGATAGATGTCGACAAAGGTGACCTAAGTAGAGACAATATCCTAAAGGGTTTTGTGTTTGGAATTGCAACCTCTACCTACTAGTTGGAAGCCTTCCAAGTTGGAAACTCGAGGCCCCACCATTTGGGACGTGTTTGGGAGTAAACCAAATATGATCTCTTCAAGAAAAATTTCATGTTAGGGTTTTTAAGAAATTATCTAGGTTGCTATTTTTTACAAGAGGCTATCAAATGAGAGCAAATTTTGGGTTTTGCAGGAAAGCGACTACACATGTTGCACATGACCAATACCATCAATATAAGGTGCTAACCTCCATTGGTATAGACTCTTTTTGGTTTAAATGTATTTACAATGAAGAAAATGGTTAAAATTTAGAGATTTGCCATGTTTAATTGCATTGATTATTGATTATTGATTAGTAAATTTGCTAGAAAAGAGTTTCCACGATTGTTAATGATTTGGGAATTTTTCCCCTTTAAACATTAGATTAGGGTTTCTTCTGATGATGATGATTTTATTGGAATAGATTTTGCTAGTAAACCCCAATTTCATTTTTAATTAGTCTTAGATCTATTCGAGAATGCTATTTGGGACGTCCAAAGTCTCAAATATCAAACAATGACCAACTATTCTTTTGATTGAACCAATAGCAGTGCATGTGGATCTTCGATTTAGAAATTTTTAATGGTTGCTCTAACAAAAAATTGGAGCCTTTAATATCTGGAAGTTTCATGAATTCTACAGTAGAAGCTATTGCTTAGAATGTTATCTTAATCATCTTTGGATGCGTTCAAAGTTGAGAAGGCGCGAGGGCAATGAGCCATAGGATGGAAAAAGTGGAGGTGATGGTGTCCTTTTTTGGAAGTTATTTTGAAATGGGTAAGCCATGTAGGATCATTTGTAGGGCTATTTGGTACAATTTCCCTACGCACTCAAGCGCTTCATCTTCTATTTTCTGCTTTGCGGTGACATGAATTTTTTTATATATATTCATTATGTACATACGTATATTTATAATTCTATTTTTTATTTTTGAGACTGGACTTTGATTGGACTATGTGGGTCAGATGACTCCATTGTTCCTTTCTTTAGGCATAGGTTAACTATGTTGTCTTAGCAATAGATGTTATTTGGAGGCTCTATTTCTATTTTATTCTCGTGATTATTTTGTTTACTCCTTTGGGGCATCAAGCTTTAAGAAAATTGACCCAAGAATGCTTGTTGTGGTTTTTGGTTTTAAATCACCAATGGTTTCAAACCCTCATATATAGACATCCCTTGATAGAGCCTCAATACAAGACTGCGAATTTTTGGAATGTGAGAGCCACCACCCACAAGTATAACATCTACAATATTATCCACATCAATATATGAATCACATAGGCAATGGGTAATTAGGTCCTCACACTTCTGAAACACTTCACAATTGATTTTCTCAAAATCATTTTGTAGCAGGGTTTTCAAAATCTTCATACCACTAAAGTCAATTTCTATAATAGTGCCATCATGGGAAGATAGTGTGTGGATGGCATTCTTAACTGTTAGAGTAAAGAATTAATTTAATTACATGGATTAAATTAACTTTACTACCTCTTAAGATTTCTCTTTATACACTTGTATTTGTCATTTAATAATTAAATCTAATTATTAAATGTCTATTTACCTATTAGGGTTTCCTATTAGGTTTTACGATCTCTTTCTATAAGGATTGATCTGTTGTATATTTATTATTCAGTCTTTTGGCTGATAATAAACTTTCATATTGTCAGAGAAAAACCTTTTTTTGTTTCCTACAGATTTCTTCCTTGTGACAGGTTTTTGCATGCAGGTTTCTTGGGCTTAATATAGATTTGTTTTTCATCAAATCTTACATGGTATCAGAGCAGGATCTTTTGTAGCTTGTTCATGTTTGAAGAAAAAAAGAGGAGCAAGGGTTTGACAAAAGAAATTTGGGATTTTCGGCTAATTTGAGAGGTTTTGGTTGTAGTTTTCAGATCTGGTATTCTTTGCGGAACATTATAGGGCATTTTTGGGGGGTGTCCTTCCCGGTGTTGTTTACAATGGTGTCCTTTCCGATGTCATTTACCATACCTGCACCTTATTCCTCTGACCGTTGTGCATGAGCTGACATTTGCGTTGGTAGATCTGAAAAGGCAAAACTTCAAACTCTCGCAGGCACTGTACTTTGACTTGCAAGTTTTTTCATCGTACTTCACCCACTGTCATTTCGATCCTACAATGTACATTCAGCGTCATGGGGCTGATCTTGTGATACTTGTGTTGTATGTTGATGATCTTATCATCACAGGTAGCTCATCTTCTATGATTCAATGTGTTTAAAGAGAATTGATGGAGCACTTTGAGATGACAGATCTTGGACTTCTGCAATATTTTTTGGGCCTACAAGTTATTCAGTCTTCAAATGGGATTTCCATACACCAGTAGAAGTATGCTCTTGACATGATTCAAAGATTCAACATGCTTGATTGCAAGCCTTCTCCCACACCTTTTCAGTCAAGTGTTCTTTTGTCTACCACTTGCTCTACTCCTTCAGTGGACTCCACCTTATATAGGTAGCTTGTGGGTAGTTTGTTGTACCTAACACACACTCGTCTTGACATTTCCTTTGTGGTTGGCATTGTCTCTCGATTCTCCCATAATCCTCATGAGAGTCATTGGCAAGTTGCCAAACATATTTTGAGGTACATTTGGGACACTACTTCATATGGCACTCACTATACATACGAAGCTCCTCACATTGTTAGTTTCATAGACGCTGATTGGGGTGGTGATACAGATGGTCGGAAGTCTACTTATGGATATTTTTTTCTATCTTGGTTTTGGTCCTATTGCATGGTCTTGCAAGAAGCAAACTATTGTTGCATTATCATCTATAGAGGCAGAGTATCGAGCAGTTGTGCTAGCTAGTCAGGAGGTTTTATAGCTTCGACAATTGATGACAGAGTTTGGGTTTCCTCCTGATAGTCCTACTCTTCTTTGGTGTGAAATTCAAAGTGTCATTCATATTTCCTACAACCTAGTTGAGCATCAGTGGACCAAACACATTGAGATCCATATTCATTTCATCAGGTAGCTGATTCAGGATGGTTCTCTCAGCTTGGAGTATGTTCCCACTTCAGAGCAAGTTGCTGACATCTTCACTAAGCCTTTTGCATCCCCGCAATATCTTTAGATGTGTTCTATGCTTTGGGTGAAGGAAGTTGTCCTTGGGGGGTCTCAATGAGGCCTACCTTCCTCTCCTTTTCTTCGCTTTCTGCATCTTTCTATCTCTTTTTGGAGGAGGGTTTTTCCCATGTGGTTTTCCCTGTTTCTTTGTTTCATAGAGATTTGGTTGTGATTGGATACCTCATCAGGCCATGTTGTCGAGACCCAATTTTGCATTCAGCATTGTAGTTCCTTTGCTTCTTTCTTGCATTGTTTGTAGCTGTATTATTGCTCATCTTAAGGGGGGGTGTTAGAGTAAAGAATTAATTTAATTACATTAATTATATTAACTTTACTACCTCTTAAGATTTCTCTATATGCACTTGCATTTGTCATTTAATAATTAAATCTAATTATTAAAAATGCATATTTACCTTTTAGGGTTTCCTATTAGATTTTACAATCTCCTTCTATAAGGATTGATCCATTGTATATTTATTATTCATTCTTTTGGCTAATAATAAACTTTCATATTGTCAGAGAAAAACCTTTTTTGTTTCCTCCAGATTTCTTCCTTGTGATAGGTTTTTGCATATAGGTTTCTTGGGCTTAATAGATTTGTTTTTCATCAAATCTTACATTAACAACTATTCAAAGCATGCCTACTATTTTAGTTGTATCTCCACTTTTACTCCTATTACCTGGGGATATATTAATGAGGCAACATACCTCATAACATTCTACAAAATGCCTTCACCACCAATGGCAGCCCCTACAAGAGCTTTAATTTGTGAAACTCCCCCAACTGTTGCAGTAATGACAACATCGACGTAGTACCCAACATCCACGTTGAAAAATAATGCAAGCTTCTCAGACATGCTTCCTAAATTCTCCTAAGACGCCATCAGCTACTACTGAGCATACAAAAGAAGTTGTGTGTAAGCCATCCATGTCACAAACTCTCCCAATACGAGTCTATTGAAACCAATTGAAGGAAACAACCATCGTGAAGACAACACTTTGCACAACCCATTTCAACTAGACCTCTACCATAACACTCAACTCCACAAAAAGAATAGCCAAAACTTCTTCAAGAGTGGTAGATTGCCACACACCACTAGATAATGTTACAATAAATGGTTAAACATTGATTTCGAATGTCTCTATCATGAATGGAAAATTCTTTTTATTATGCACAACAAGATCCATGTCCATTCTCTTAATTAACCTTTTCACATTAAAGATCTTACTTCTAGAGAGTAGTTCTAGAGGCTCATGATATGGAATGTTGGAGATTACACTAGTAGATGGAGTGTCACCTTGGAACAGAACATAGGAGGGCATCATCCTCTGTCCTCCTAGATTTTAAAGAAGTTCCACATTGCCACACGACACTCACAAGTTCCCAAATTGATTATGATGCCCATCTCCACAAAGGGTGTGCCTCCTTCAACATCATCACTCACTGCCTCAGTGTTAGAAATCAATGTGTAACCTATTTCTCTATCACTCATTTTGTTGCTTGAATTGTTTACCAAAAATCCCTCTTTGTAACCTCAAAGTTTTCTTAAACAAAGGTTTTTCCAATAGATTCAATATCAAACATTCAATCGAAGCACAAGAAATTTTCTTACAATGAAGGAAGATTTAATTGGATTATGAAGTACACAAATTTTTTTCTATATTTTTAAACAAGTGCAAACTCTCCAAAAAAATGGTAAACAATGACCAAAACCTTTTGATTTGATCTGGCGGGATCACTCCTTTGTTAAAATATATAAAAATGAAATAAAAATGTTGAAACTTTATCAGGAATTTACCACCAACAAAAAAGAATTTCCGCTCAGAAAACAACCAAATCTCAAACAAAATTGTACAACAAACTAGAGTATCTGAGAAAAACATAATTAATCCATTAATAACCATCTCTACAATTTTTAAAATCTAAGTAGCAGAGCAGACTGGTACTCTTGAATGTTGATCACTTATTAGTACATTTCAGTCTAAGTACAAATTCTTCAACTGATGTATTTCAAGGAAAATAGTAGGCTTTGGTTTTACACATAATACTACTAAAAATGCCACATATACTTCCTATTTCAAATACTGGTTAACATAGTTGCTAGATGTTAGGAATAACAGTCCACAATACAACTGAGAGGGGGGGTGAATCAGTTGTATAACAGAATATTAAACTTTAAACTTTAAGCTCATCAACATCAAATACAATGAATACCAACACAATAACACAATATTTTGGTTTCGGGGAAACCCTGTTAAAGGAAAAAACCCCGGTGGGAATTAGCACCCACAAATGATGTACTGAGAGTATAGTAATCCTTGTTAGAAGATATAGCCCTGTTAGGAGCTTATTGAAACATTATAGTACATAGTCCTTGTTAAGGATAGACCCTGTTAGGAGTCAAGGAACAAAAGAGGGCTAACTGCCCAAAGAAGGTTAAATCCACCTTCAAAACTCACTAGTTCGCAACAGGTGTATATGAAGAAATACATAATCTTTTGAACTATTTTCCAGCAACTGTCTTTGCTTGATCAATTCCAATGAAGTCCACTAGAAAATCTCTGCTCTACATGCAACAGACACAAGCTCGCAGCTTTCACAACCTCTCTATATCACATTTATTCCATCCATATCTTTTCCAAAGAAAAAATTCTACATATATACCTTATTGTATTTTACCATGATTAGGTCGACCCATGAGGCTTTCCTAGTTTACAAATGATTACATAAACTCTTGCTAAGATACACACGGTATCTAGAACAAGTATACAATGATTACGATACAACAATTAAGGACCGACATCCTTAATTCATGCTTGCCAAACAAAACACACGCTTCCTTTCCTGAGTCAGCTTCTAAATAAACCATCTCCAGAACACGCGCCATAGATGACATCACCAATCACTCCATACCTTGTGCTGACCAATGAATATCCTTCAGTACCCTATCTTTCATCCTTCAAGCTTGCATACCTTGAATCCAAGTCTTCTGAAAGATATACCAAAAACCTAGAGACTAACTCTGTTAATTCTCACTATCACAATCCAATGACCAGTCTTCATTAAACCATTTGTATCTCTCTCAATATGAAACATCCAAAGATGCAATCTCAGATATAAGATCACAACATCCACCTCAACTCTTGTCCAACTTCACAGCATCTGAAACATCCGTATAGTGTTCGTACAATGTGATAACCAGCCTGGTCTTCTCTTAGAAACATATATTGACATCAGTGACAAAACACAAATGACAACAGTATGAATACCCATTCAGTAACATAGTGATTAAACATATTCAATTTCTTAATCACCTCTCCATGCATTAGCAATATCCAACAATCTCCCCCTTTGGCATTGATGTCAACATATGGGAAAATCCATCCCAAGGTTTAATCATTCCAAAAGTGTTCTTAAACCATACAGTTCTCTCACAGTAATTCTTCATACAGTCTCCCTAAATAGTAGGGATTTTCTCATAGCAACACTCCCCCTTTGACAACAATGGCAAAGGGTTCCATGAGGCTTTGGCTGCCTTCACAGATAAACTTTCTTTCACGATCACTCCCCTTGAGGAGTAGATCCATGCATTCAGTCCAGATAATGATAAGGCTCTGAATACTTCTGGACCGATGCATTTCTGCATCATTTAGTTTTGACTAGGAGGGGCCTAAACCCCCAACATACCTCTGAGATATTCAAAGGTATCTTTCGGTAGTGGCTTTGTAAAGATGTCTACAATCTTCTCTTTTGCACTGATATATTCTAATTTGATTTCCTTATGTGCCACCTTGTCTCTCAAGAAGTGATACTTAATAGAGATATGTTTAGTTTTGGAGTGCATCACCGGATTCTTTGACATGTTTACTGTACTAGTGTTATCATAATGGATAACCACAAGCTCTTCAAAAATTACTCCAATGTCTGTCAGCATTTGTTTCATCCAAATAATCTAAGTGTATTTTATAGCAGCAGCAACATACTTTGATTCAGCAGTAGACTGTGCTATACAATCTTGTTTCTTGCTTAGCCAAGAAACCAACTTTTTCCTAAGGAAAAATGCACCACCACTGGTACTTTTTTTGTCATCAATATTTCTTGCCCAATCAACATCAGTATAAGCATGAAGTTCAAAGCTATCATTTCTATCATACCATAAACCATAGTTTATGGTTCCTCTGAGATACCTCAATATCCTTTTCACAGCAGCTAGATGTGTCTCTTTGGGTTCTGCCTGATATCTAGCCACAATTCCAACAACATTAGCAATATCTGGTCTGGTGTGAGTCAAATATTGTAGCCCTCCAACCATTAATCTATACAAAGTCTGAAAAACACATTTTGATTCATCATCAATTGTTAGCTTGTTTCCAGTCACCATAGGTGTTCCTATTGGTTTACAATCTTCCATTCCAAATTTCTTAAGCAATTCTTTGAGATACTTGGTCTGAGAAATGAAAATACCATTCTCATTCTGAATTATTTGCATTCCAAGAAAGAATTTCATTTCACCTATCATGGACATCTCAAATTCACTTTCCATTTCTTTAGCAAACTTCTTACATAGATCATCATTACCTCCAAAGATAATGTCATCCAAAAATACTTCTACTATCAGGATTCCATCTTCAGTAGTTCTTAAATACAAATTACTGTATGCATTACCTTTTCTGAATCCAAGCCTAAGTAGATACTTGTCTAACCTTACATACCAAGCCCTAGGAGCTTGCTTTAACCTATACAAGGCTTTCTTCAATTTGCACACCATGTCTTTGTCTTTGCATAGAGGAAACCCATATGGTTGTTCTATATATACTTCTTCTTCAAGATCTCCATTCAGAAATGCAGATTTAACATTCATCTGATACACTTTGAAGTTTTTGTGTGCAGCATAAGATAGGAATAATCTTACTACCTCTATTCTAGCAACAAGAGCAAATATTTCTTCAAAGTCAATGCCTTCTTGCTGTGAGTATCCCTTACACACTAGTCTTGCTTTATTCCTTACAATCATTCCTTCTTCATCCATTTTGTTTCTAAAGACCCATTTTGTTCCTATAACATTTTTATTTTTAGGTCTAGGAACCAATTCCCAAGTATTATTCTTCTTTATCTGATCCAATTCTTCTTTCGTGGCATTTATCCAAGATTCATCTTTAAAGGCTTCATCTATGGTTTTTGGCTCAACTTGAGAAATCAAACAAATTTCTTCTCTAGCCTTTGATTTAGTTAGCACTCCCTGACTGGTATTTCCAATAATTTAATTTTTAGGATGGTTATTTTTTACATACCTTGGAGTTTTAGGAGTCTCAGTAGTCTTGCTTGTATCAGCATCACAAGCCTCTTTTTCACTTTCTTCCTCAACAAGTTCTTCTTCTTTTGCAGCAGTAGCGGTTTCTTTCATTTCTGAAATATGATTGTTGTCATACATTCTTTCTTGTATCTGAAATTTCTCATCTATTCTTACATTGTTACTTTCAACCATCTTCCTCAATCTCAGATTGAAACATTTATATGCCTTGCTTTTAACAGAATAACCAAGGAATATTCCTTCATCACTTCTAGCATCAAATTTCCCTATCTCATCATCCCTCTTGATATAACATTTGCTACCAAAAATTCTAAAATATTTTATAGTAGGAGTATGATCAAACCATAGTTCATAGGGAGTCTTACTTGTACCTTCTCTGATTTGAATTATGTTTAATGTGTATACTATTGTCCCAACAACCTCTCTCCAATGTACATGAGACACATTTCCTTCAATCATCATTATCTTGGTAGCATCAAGTATAGTCATGTTTCTTCGCTCTGCTATCCCATTCTATTATGGAGTCCTTTCACCATAGTATGACTTTGTTCTTGTAGGCCCACATAGATCCGTATGTACTAGATCCAGCTTTCCTTTTGATGTAAATGATTTTCTTTTATGACTGCTTCTAGTTGGATTTCCCATAACACATTCTATGCATACAATGTTAGAAGGTTTCACAATCTTCGATAGATATCTTACTGCATTATCCATACTTGCCTTCACAATGTTATCAAAATTAACATGACAAAATCTTCTATGCCATAGCCAACTATCATCTACCTTTGCAACAAAACAAGAGGCTCCAGATGTGTTTAGTTCAAATACATTACCTCTAGATTTTGAACCGGTAGCAATCAATTTTCCTTCCTTGCTTCTGATCAAGCATTTACCATTAACAAAACTTAACTGAAAATCATTATCCATTAACTATCCGACACTCAACAAATTGTGTTTCAATCCTTCAACAAGTAGTACATTGTCTGTATTAGTCTTTCCATCCAAAGTAATGGATCCTACTCCTATGATGGATTTTGGGAGATTGTCCCCAAACCTTACAACACCTCCATCATAATTTACTAATTTAACAAACTTGTTCTTATCACCAGTCATGCGATGAGAACATCCACTGTCTATTATCCATTCAGTTTTCTTGTCAACATGAGATACTAAGGCTTTTTATTCATGAACTGGTTCATCTTTAATAGCAACAAATCCAATCTCTTCATTGTCTAAATCATCATCATCAGAGATTCCTTCACTAGCATAATAACATTCTTTGTCTCTTCTAATCTTTGCATAATCAGGTTTGTATTTAGAAACTCTTGTAGGACATCTAGATGCAATATGACCTATCTTGTTGCATGAAAAAACATTTCAAGGGTAACTTGCCTTCAAATTTGCCCTTGCCTCTTTTTTCTCTTCTAGCAATCAGTACAACAAGTTCTTTCATCTTTCTTTCTTCTTCCATTATCTTTTCCCATTCCTCAGCATACTCACCAAGCTCTTCTTTTAGGTCTTCTTTGCTTGTGCTCAGAAGTGCAGATACTTTCTTGTGTGCAGATGCCCTAAATGTAGATTCAACTTTAGGTGAAGCTTCTCCTAATTCCGCAGCTTCAAAAGTAGTTAACTTTGCAATCAACATCTCTTTACTAAAGTTTGGAGTCAGGGTAATAGTTTCTTGAATAGACATTGCCTTGAATTTGTATACAGGAGTCAATGATCTGAGGATCTTCACAATAACTTCCTCTTCATCATAAGTACCTCCACAATTTCTGATTCCAACAATTGATTTTGTGACCCTTTGAACATAGGCTCTAATGCTTTCATCCTCATTCATTTGCAACTTTTCCATCTTTGTTTTCCAATTTTGTAACTTTTCCTGCTTGGTATATTTATCCCCTTCATATAATGCTTCTAATTTATTCCAGATTTCATGTGTCAAATCTAAGTCTTTAACTTCAGTGAACTCACCTTCAGATAGTGCGTTGATCAGTGCTTCTCTTGCGACCATCTTATATGAAAATAGCTTCTTTTCATCATCAGTAGCAGATGGAAAATCATTTTCAATCTTCAAGGCTACCTTCTTTGTAATCATCTAGTAATCTATGCCCAAACATAATAGGTGTGTTCGCATCTTGTTCTTCCAACTGTCAAAGTTTTCAAGATCAAATTAGGACCATCCTTCCTATAGAGTGCCATCTCCAAGATCACCTCAAGCTGTTAAGCTTTCTCTCTGAGGACCACACGCTCTAATACCAATTGTTAGGAATAACAGTCCACAATACAACTGAGAGGGGGGGTGAATCAGTTGTATAACAGAATATTAAACTTTAAACTTTAAGCTCATCAACATCAAATACAATGAATACCAACACAATAACACAATATTTTGGTTTCGAGGAAACCCTATTAAAGGTAAAAACCCCGGTGGGAATTAGCACCCACAAATGATGTACTGAGAGTATAGTAATCCTTGTTAGAAGATATAGCCCTGTTAGGAGCTTATTGAAACATTACAGTACATAGTCCTTATTAGAGGACAAACCTTGTTAGGAGTCAAGGAACAAAAGAGGGCTCACTGCCCAAAGAAGGTTAAATCCACCTTCAGAACTCAGTAGTTCGCAACAAGTGTATATGAAGAAATACACAATCTTTTGAACTGTTTTCCAGCAACTGTCTTTGGTTGATCAGTTCCAATGAAGTCCACCAGAAAACCTATGATCTACATGCATCAGACACAAGCTCACAACTTTCACAACCTCTCTATATCACATTTATTCCATCCATATCTTTTCCAAAGAAAAGATTCTACATATATACCTTATTATATTTTACCATGATCAGATCGGCCCATGAGGCTTTCCTAATTTACAAATGATTACATAAACTCTTGCTAAGATACACACGGTATCTAGAAAAAGTATACAATGATTACAATACAATAATTAAGGACCGACATCCTTAATTCATGCTTGCCAAATAAAATACACACTTCCTTTCCTAAGTCGGCTTCTAAATAAACCATCTCCAGAAGACACGCCATAGATGATGTCACCAATCACTCCGTACCTTATGCTGACCAATGAACATCCTTCAGTACCCTGTCTTTCATCCCTTCAAGCTCGCATACCTTGAATCCAAGTCTTTTGAAAGATATACCAAAAACCTAGAGACTAACTCTGTTAATTCTCACTGTCACAGTCCAGTGACCAGTCTTCATTAAACCATATGTATCTCTCTCAATATGAAACATCTAAAGATGTGATCTCAGATATAAGATCACAACATCCACCTCAACTCTTGTCCAACTTCACAGTATCTGAAACATCCATACAGTGTCCATACAATGTGATAACCAGCCTGGTCTTCTCTTAGAAACATATGTTGACATCAATGACAAAACACAATGACAACAGTATGAATGCTCATTCAATAACGTAGTGATTAAACATATTAAATATCTTAATCACCTCTCCATGCATTAGCAATATCCAACACTAGAAACTTTTACAACAAAGACAATCCAATACCAATTGCAAATATTCTTACATACCTTCTATTCTTCTACCTACACTGATATAGCCCTAAAGATCACTTGGACTCTTTAGGAGTTCCTCTAGTCCTTGATCTGCCTGGTGTGGGATAACGTCCAATATCTAACGTGCTTCCTCTAAGCTACCACATTTCACATACGTACAACTAGAGAGCACTATGTACAAATGCGTCGACTTGAATTCATGCTCCTTGCATTTGATCAAACATAATAAATACCTGGACTCAAACTGTCTTTTGCTTGCCTAAGTTGTGATCCTAGCAGTCCAGGTTATGATATTGCTCTCAGGCATTTTGTCAAACAATCTGAGAAGGTTTTCTATTTCTGAGCTTAAAGTCATTCCTTTAAAACTGACCTTACACATCATGGGCCAAGTGTAAATAATTGTGACAATTTTCACAAATTACAAATAAAACAATATTGAAATGGTTGCTCCTCTAGACGTTTATTTAAAAAATACATCAAATTAGGTCAATAAAACCTACTTGCATGAAGCGGAATTGTCTAGATAGCTTGTTCTCTCGTGAAAATTAGCTACTTAGTTTTCTATCTTATTTTATGAAGTTGGTAATTAAAACTGGACTTCTTTGATTTGAATTTAAAAATATTCAATTTCACAAAATTTATTATTAATCTTTTATAAAATTCTTATAATTATCTCAAAGGGCTTAAGAACTCATGGTGTTTATGAAATAATGTATTCCCTATAGCTTTGATAGTCTTGTCATAATTTATTCCCATCAATTTCTATCCTAACACTACAAGATGGGTTGAATTGGTGAAAAAGGGATTAAGAACCTAGTTTAAAATCTTATTTTATATATATATATATATATATATATATATATATATGTATGTATATGTATATGTATATGTATATGTATATGTATATGTATATGTATATGTATATGTATATGTATATGTATATGTATATGTATATGTATATGTATATATGTATATATATATGTATATGTCTATGTATATATATGTATATATATATATATATATATATATATGTATATATATATATATGTATATGTATATGTATATGTATATGTATATGTATATGTATGTATATGTATATATATATATATATATGTATATATATATATATATATATATATATATATATATATATATATATATATATATATGTATATATATATATATATATATATATATATATATATATGTATGTATGTATATATATGTATGTATATATATGTATATGTATGTAATATGTATGTATATATATATGTATATATATATATATGTATATATATATATATATGTATATATATATGTATATATATATATATATATATATGTATATGTATATTATATATGTATATGTATATATATGTATACATATATATATATATACATATATGTATACATATCTATATGTATACATATATATATATATATATATATATATATATATATATATATGTATATATATATATATATATATATAATATTATATATATATATATATATATATGTATAATGTATATATATATATGTATGTATATATATATATGTATATATGTATATATTTATGTATGTAT